>OX246739.1:14307028-14907028 GCA_945910005.1 Isoperla grammatica
GAATGTGAGATTTAGATTCAGATTTCAGATAATTTTATTCTCACACAGATACAATATGTTTACTCAAAAGTGGTTATTTTATGTAAAGTTGGAGAAGCCCGCAAAGTCGTGAAGACTTGAGTGCAGGTCATTTACAAAATAGTGTAGAATATTAATTTTGTCAGGAGGCGACAGTAGGCCTAAGCACACTTGAAGGGAAAATTGTGTGATAGTACAATTTTAAGGGTTTCTGTTTGTATCTTTAAAAGGACATTTAAAATAGAAATAGAGGGAAGATACAAAAAGCAGATGTTATTATGGTCTACAGATAACGAAAACATATGCAAAATTCATTAAGTTTGGATTAAATGAAAAAATACGATAATCCTTAAATTCTTACGACCTGCTGCCGCAAAACATCAGTGCTGCATTCTTTTTGAACGTAGCTGTGCTCTGTTGAGTTGCACAGTAAATGGCGGATGAACTTCTAGGAAAACAAGTAGCCGCCCTTACTCTTGAATTGCATAACAACGCGAGTAAGTCACGCAGGTTACATGGTTGTGAAACAATTGATTTGTGCTCAGCCTGGCAGGTATAATAAATTTTGCAAATTTATTGAAATCCACGTTTAGAATTTAAAAGAAGCATTCAAGGGTACTTGATCTCCGCCTAGCGGAAACTCGTTGCACTTGGACGAGCATCCGCTAGACGGAGGTCAAGGTGACCTTGACATACTCACATCAGAGTTGATAATGAAGTTGTCCCTCTCAAATAAACCACACTATCAATTTTATTCCGAAACGCTGCGAGAATTGTAGTATACCACAACTGGGTTAAAATTGTTTTTTTTTCATGGCAACTTAATAAAACTTTCAAAGGTTATCGCAAAGATGTGCGTTCTCAAAGTTTTACAACGTTTGAGTAGTATATTTCATACATCAGCAGTAGAGTGCTGCATTCCCTTTGAACGCAACCGCGCTGTCGAGTTGCATAGCAAATGGTGTAAGAGCGCCTAGCAAAGCAAGTCACCGCCTGGTTGATTTCATCAGTAAATATTTGCATCGCGTTGCTCTCGTCTCACGAAATGTGGTTGGTTAACCTCGGATCTAGAAGCGTTCTCTTAAATTAAGTTATCTTTCTGTCGTTTGGATAACGTACACGTTAAAACTTACCTGACATAGACCTGACTTGGATTGCTCAATGTAGACTTCCGCTAAACTAGGGAATACTCCGTCTTGTTGTAAAACAAATCTCTAAGACGCAAAAAAAAGCACTCAACACATATTATACAGTTATGTGTCTACATGTTACCCAAAACAGAAAGTCGATGTCATGGGCTTGTTCCAACTTCTCTATTTTGGCCTGCTTCGCCGACTTCGCCGACTAACACAACAATTAACAATTGTTGTAATTAATTGTTACTAATTGTTGTGTTAGTCTGCTAGGGTAGCTAGTCAACTAAAAACGTCAAGTTGAAACTAGCCCTATATATCAAAATAAAATAAGTAGTAACGTTTTGTTTACAAGTTAGCACTGAACAGAGCTTCAAGCACTCTATATAAGACGACTATGATTCTTATACGACGATTGGGACTGTTTATGCCGCTCCTGACGTTACTGTAGAAGTGTAACGGAGGAAAGATGAGAGAAATACTCTTGTTATCACAAACAAGTCGTGATAAGTAACCATTGTGGATCGAGACTAGAGTACCTGCATGTGGTGACCGTTTAACGCAGGAAGCAGCACTGTATAGTCATGCTTACTGACGGTGATCCAAAGTGAACGTTCCGAAACCTTGTGTCAAAAAGGACGATTCATCATAATTCCCGTATCACCTTTCATCACACATCGTCACAATTAACCTCTCTACATATATTTGAGCCGTTTAACCCCAGCATCAATCAATCATGTAACCTGCTCGACGTGTGGTAGAAATAAAATGTAGCAGTGTTTTGGACTGACAAGAGATCCCTGAAATCATGGTTTGAGACTGATATTATAGACGCTTACAAACTTGAAGTGAACCGTTCCTTTCAAATTATATCTTAATTCAAAAGATGTAACATAAGAGAAATTATTTTAATTAATAACTGATGTGTTTGGTTCGGCTATGGCTGATTTTAGGTTAGCTTTGAGCCCTTGATACATTACTGTATATGGATGGATATTGGTGAACACCACAGTACCGTCCAATTATTTACAGATTTTGTAATTACTTAATTCGATTTCGCATTTAAAGTTTTAAAATCATATTAATTTATTACCGAACGTGTGTAGTCAAATTAATGGCATTTCTTCCACATAACTGTTACACTAACAATTATTATTTTACTATGACACATTGTAAAACATACTAAAATATAATCACACGTTTTTCAGACTTGAAATAATTTTACTGCAAGGACATTATTTTCAAAATTGTTTTTGTAAATATAATTCCTTGTTATCACATTTTTGTAATATTACCAGAAAGTATCAATTGTCAATTGAGTATATAATGCTTAACTAGAGTAGATAAAAACTTGTCTGTATGTTTCTTGTTTGTAGGTAATAGTTATCTTTCAACTTTTTATGCTTTAGTAGTTTCCCGTAGATAAGGTTTATATTATACTCAAATTTTAGTACAGCATAATTTACTGCAAATCTTATCGTATGACGATATGCTTTTTTTCATTTGAAATAGTGAATGTTTCCAAATTCGTATGCATGAAAAACAATAGTAAATCAAGACAAAAAATTAAGGTTTGACTACTACAACCATCTACTACGATCAATCCATTTAGATAAAGATACCACTGAGTATAGAAGAACGAGGTAACATATTAGTCGAAATTGGTATTCGAATAGATTTTACAGTTTTCGGAATGACAAATATATTGATAAATTTGACATATATTGAAATGGTGGGATACTTCGAAGAAATAGAGATAAAGAGTAGAAGTCAGTCCAATAGCTAATGGCCGTGTTTTCACACTTCTTACTGATATGAAACATGTTATAAGTTGCACCAAAGTAAGCGAGTGGATCATGTAACGTCAATATACACCAGAATTCAGCGTACATAAATGAAAGTATTTAAATGTCACTAATGTCGCCAATGTGATGTGAACTGTTTTGTAGGCCCACGTTTAGCTAAACGCACATCCTATAGAGTGAGGAGGCGCTAACGTGAGCTACAAGTAGCCCCTCGTTCAACTTAATTAGACTTGTTAGAGGGTTGAACTGCTTGCATGGTACCGCTTGTCCGTCTGTCCGCCCCATTCCTTCCCCACGTCACTAACCATTTGGCCGTGCAAGGCTCTACCACCGGAACAACCAGACAATCTTTGTCATATTCATGCATTATTTACTCACGGCATACATGTCGTTTACAAATATACTTTGCCAACAGTTGACGGATGTAGGTATTTTTCAAATAATGGCCGAAGGAAAAATATGAGTTCCAATCCCACTGTTGTCTTTTATATACATAGAAAATAGAACATGAAAAATGAGACGTGTAACTTGCAGAGTGTAAAATGTGGGAACAACATGCAACATGCAAATTTCAACGTACAAATGCAACATGTAAGATGAGAAATCCGGTTTTACCGAAAGCGGCTAGCGGTTTGGCAGCCACAGCAAAATTATGGCAATGTACCTGTATTACCTACAAGATACGGTATACAAGATTAAATATCAAAATATAAATTATAAGAGGGAAATTTATGACACCAACATGTCCAAATACGAAACTTAGCAAGCAACAAAATGCAACGAGCAACATGCATACAGCATAATATGCATCATATTACTATATTGTATAAGATGCAAAATAAAGTCAATACATATGTGTAATGCGAAATGATAAACGGAACGTACAAAATATCGCACTCAACATGTCTTTGAACGCGTAACGTATGAAATAAATCATGCAACATATAAACTACGAAACGTAACATGCAACATGTGAAACATGATTTAATAAAATAAACATATGAATTGAAGAAGTCCAGTATTAACACATAAAGTATACTAGCATCAAATGGAACATGTTCAACATGTAAGAAGCTACATGTAGGACCAATCAAAACTATTTAAATCTTCTTATGAAACTGAATAGAATCAATATGATTTGCATATTTCATTATATAACATCGGAATACTACAACGATTTCTAACTCCCGAACAACTAATTAAAACCCCTGTTTAATTCTCCAGTTAAAGTTTACGAAACGGTTTTTGCGGAGTTGGTTCGTTTATACTTTGAAAACTTTTCAAGGATGAGATTCGATAATAAGTTGGTTATTTTAGTCCACTGAGTGATTACCAGAAAGTTTTAAGCTCCGAAATCATCACATCACGTTGAAGGGTCAGACGTGATAGAAAAGTTGCCTACCAGGCACGAAAAGCTCCACTAATTGACATAGAAGTAACAACTCGCAAGTAGAAAACTAAATAACGGAAAGTTTTACTTCGAAATGTTTGGCGAGACATAATTAGTTGGTTGATATTGCAGTTAAGTGGTTAACTCCACATAATCCTCGTTCAAAGTTGAAACACTAGATCTTTACATCTACAAAGAGGACAAGACTAAAATTACGTGTATTTACTGACAGCGTTTTATACGCATGCACGCGCGTTGTAGCCATGGGAACCAACCTCTGAACACTGCACAACACCATCCCTTACTTTAGGGTGGAATCACGTCACGAACCAGTGAGTCACTTCCTGACGTACATAATCATTTCCTCATCACTCATAATTTCATCCTGTCATTAATACCTTTTACCAGTCAAACACAACCCCGAAAACTAAGCTTTAAATGTAATAAAGCTACGTGGAATCTTTTTTTTTTTTTTAACTGTGACGTCATGGCTTTTTTTTTAATGAACACACTGTGTCGATGAGATTATCGATATAGGAAACCAAGTAGAAGACTTAGGCCCAGTTTTTCAATCGGTCATTAACGGGGCCGTTAGGTGACGATACGTTATCTGCATGGGTTTGTTGGGTTACAGATTACGGACCTTCAGCTCACGGGCCCGTTAACGACCCGTTAACCGATTGAAAAACCGTGTCTTAGTATAATTATGGGAGTGTTGGTGCAGATGTTTGCTTCTGCGGTATGTCCGGCGTCGAGACGCTTCCGTTGATGCCACCCACGTCGTCGCAACGCCGACGGTGCGTCCGTGACTATTCCTCCTGTAAATGAATCCTGTAATATGAATAATATGTAAATGAATGATGCATTAAGGCCCGGTTTTTCAATCGGTCATTAACGGGGCCGTTAGCTGACGATCCGTTATCTGCATAAGGATTGTTGGGTTACAGATTACGGACCGTCAGCTAGCGGCCCCATTAACGACCCGTTAACTGATTGAAAAACTGGGCCTAACTGATTTTCAGTGGGAAACATTGTATAGTTTACTATGTGCCTCGTTTCTATGAGAGCTATCATTATATAAATATAATGTTTACAGTTTGAGAAAGGCAATGGATGTTTTTGAAATACCAGGCAGTTTTTGAGTGAGTATATTTTTTACCATGATTCCTTCAGAGCATAATATGTGAATTGTTAAATTTTGCGATTAAAAATTATTCAAATTATAAGGAACTAACTAAGAAATGGAATGTATACTGCGTAGTTAGGCGCTGTCGATTATAGGCGTTGGTCTAGTAAACGGTCTCTGCTTTCCAGACTCGAAACCTGGTTTGGCAAAGGATGTCGTGTGGTGGTTTTTTATCTTCATAGTAATCTAGATAAGCATCGTTGAAAAAATGTGAGACGTAGAGCCCAAATATCATAATCGCCACTACAACCTTCCACGATATCTTATGTGGTTGCCACCTAAGGGCATTGTTTCGAATCCACATGAATATCTTGTGTGTCCGTAATTTTCCATCAGTATCTTGAATAGTATGATTAGTAGAAACTTGAAACATGAAAAAGTAAATAAGAATCAATAAATAAGAGGTTTGGTGTAGGCGCCGGGTTGACAGTCCATGTTTATGTTCATGTTTATGTCATCTCGTCCACTTACCCATATATGGTGCACATAATATGTATATACCGACACATAAACAGTTATGGATGCCGGATGGTGTACATAATATAAATAGAACATGGGAACAGGGTTATACTGGTTTGTGTTTAAAGTTGAGTGAAATAGGAAACAATCTTACTGTTAAATTAATTGTTTCTCACAACGCGTGAAGATATATTTATGGTTATCCAGATATCGGAATATGGATCCATGGTTGTATTTTTTGAATAATTTATTCAAACCATAATACAATAAACTGTCCAATGAACGTGAACCATGTGAAGTCTTTGGTATAGTTTCTTACATGTGGATTGGATCTAACTCAGATGTAGAAATCTAAATTTAATATTTATTTTAGCACATAGAAATATTTCTGAATCATTATTTATGTAGATATTTATTTAAAACCATGCATGGATGACCAAGATGCTTTATTTTTAATGCATATAGCTTTAAAAAATATTATTTATTAGTCTCATCAAATATAGGTACAATTGACTCGTAATGTCTCTGCTAACAATATTTTCCCTTTTCAAATATAGAAGAAACCGAAGTATTCGAACTATGTTGTACAATAATGTGTATTGATTGAAGTTCAGATCTGCATTACCGACCCCCGATTTCTACGCCAATCGTTTCTCCTCTTAAGTGTCAATGCATTAAAACTAATTTCCTTGACGATGTTCTATCACTACATCTTCTCTCTCGGTCCGCGATTTAACGTCTTTCTTCCACGTTTCTACTTTCATTTCTTTGCACATCAAAACGTTTTTGCTAAGCAAACTTGCATCTCGTTAAACTCTTTCATATTATTCTCTTTTCTAATTTTCTCTTCCAAGTGTTTCCTCGTAACGTAAAACCCACCGGTTATTGCACATCTATGATCTTCTTTTCAACATTCTCCATCATTTCATCCATAAATAATAACACATCGTACGGAGATAATTTACTTTCCAAGAAAAATGAAGAAATAGACTAGACTGTGTTAGACTTGCTACTGTATTCGTATTGCAAAAGCAATTTACGAGTTTAAGGGTAATTTCCTATTACCCAACGATTATGTAAGGGGTTGTGCTTTGAGGATATTAATACCCTCTGAATGTACATAATGTTTCTTATAATAATCCATAGGTATCTGCTGTGAGTTGCGGGTGATTACAGATAGATGAGATGTTTTTGAAACAAGGTTACAAAATCATGTTTTAATATTCGGAAAACTAAAAGTTGTGTGTTTCAAATTAGTTGTTACTTTTTTTTTTTAGCCTAATTTATTTAAAATATAAATATTCTACAACTCGTCTCCAAAATACGTTTTAGAACCCCTCTTATCCCTTTATTTCTAGAATGATACGGTCTACTATTGATAACTATGTGCAAGTCTACATTTCTGTCAAGCTTCGTACACGCAATTAAAAACCTGCGAATAATTATTTCCCAACGCGATAACGCGCAGAGTGTGAGCTTGTCTTATCTTACGGCGTGAATATGGGGTGGCAATAATTGAATTGATAATGAGCGCGGGGTTGCATGGAGACCCCACGACAGCAACAGCAACGACAGCGACAGCGGCAACGACAGCATCGCATGACAATTGCTCACTCGTACAGTGGCGCTCGTGTCATCAACGTAATAGAAGCGAGTTTTACACGAACTTGCAATAACTTGGCTTGACTCGTGATATACTAGCTACATTATTTCCGTGGATGAATTGCTCTTTTGACAACATTTTCGAATCCCTTTTTTTCTTCAAAGAGATTCTTTATTTTTTCTACTAAAGCAAATGTTAGATAAGAAAGACATGCCACTTTTGTCACTGTCAACAAGGTTATTTGTTGGATGCGGTTGCGTATATTCTTGTTAGCGAGACGGAAAGTTCAGTGGTGGGCACGGAACTTCTAATTCGGTTCTGCTTCGTCATAATATTAAAAAGTAGTTGTAACTGTTTTAATTTCTACTGTCAGGTAACCCTAACATAATTTTGGATGTGTTTTATGTGCACACATGTGCACACATATGATATTGGTACAAATCAACGTACCAGACAGAAATGTATTTGTTTTTACAAATATTAATTTTGTTCGTCGATTTTATTATAAGTATGAATTTAGAATATAATGGGTTTTAAATACAATATAAACTTTAATCAAGTTGCAAAAAACGTACATTTTTTTAGGGGCCTGTTTCCTTTCGTCATGCAGCCGTCAACTCCACACGGCTGGCTGACGAAGGGTGAGGTTGAATCCGAAAATCTGCTTGCTGTACGTTGTGTTACTTTACGTGTGTGACTGTACGTAAATGTATGCGTCGTATCTTTGAGTTGCGCCAACATGTAAAATGTATAAACCAAATAAATAACATGTTAATCATCTTTATCATTATGTTTTTAAAACGTCGTACATACATGTTTATGGTTTATTTTCTAAATGTTGAGTCAGTTGCAATTAAATAAGTAAAATTAATTCAGGTCGCTAGGTTAATTTGTTTTATTTGCTACTAACCCCAATAAACACGCAAATTATATAGAGAGTCAACTCTCCTTCCCGTTCATAACTTTTGATTATTTAAACCACCACATTCGTCACTAAACAACCCTAACGATCATCAAATTTGAATCACCACATTTTAGATAGTAAGCAACTTAACAATTCCCCCATTAAAATCAACAAAAATAAAACGAAACCCGTTTAATACTTGTTTTATGGTACCAAGTTAATTGCGGTAACCGTGCGCGTAATCACTTACAGAGAGATAACAAGCCGAGAATACCTTTATAACCAATCAAAACACCGTACACAGATGACGGTTTTAAAAATTCCCGTTATTAATCACCACGTGAAATAAGTTTATTGCTTCACTTCTGCGTAATTAGTTGAGCTTCGTTCTGCTCAGAGCGAGGATAAGAATCATCCCCCCCTCCCCCCCTCCCTCCCCCCACCACCTGTGCCACACCTGCTTGAATCCCACCCCGAATATCAGCTGTAATTTTAATAAAATACATAGACTTGTCTGTTTCTGTTGTAATTACCACCACCTTAGGGCGGGGATGAGTTACAAATTGTTTGCGTCACGTCATTATATGCACGACGTGGAAACAAAACAGAAGGCGAGGCGGCTCAAGGTTACAACGAAGGGGATGGATGTTTTTAATTACGTGCGTTGACAGACAATTCGACTTGAAGATGACGTCATGGCACGGTAGGGGTTGTGATCCCTGATGCATGCGATGTGGTACGGGGGGAGTATTAGATTTTGCAATACTAAAACTGTTTATTTTTTGTTTTTATTCTGGTGCGTAAATACTTTTGTTGAGTTTTTAAGACTTGTATATGACTCCGCGAAATAATATGTTGTTCTTTAATATAATGCAATATTATTGAACGTGGAATCAAGGTTATTTATTAAAAGTGCAATTTAACAGGATGTCTAAGATAGTGGTACTGCTAATAAAACTTGGATTGTTCCATAGCTACTCCTTTATTATATTTTGAATTGCGTTTTCAAGCTATTAACTTCTAAAGCAGCTGTAAATATATATTTTTCAAATGTTCCTTTCTTTAAAATTATTTTTTTTATTGTGATAGTTCCTTACATTTATTTACAAATCAAAGTCGCGTACACATATATTCCAAACATATACCCAACCACTTTCATGACCACTGCTATTCTCTTACAACCCTTATCATCGCCACGTTTTTACACTATATTTCCCCTTTCTCGTATATCAAACATTGTATTCATTAGAATAATCTCACAATAGAAGTAGAATTCCCTTACATTTGTTACTTTTAGTTTTTTTTATGTTCTAGGAGACAAATAATATATTTGTTAATTTTATTATAATTTTCTATATTTCGATATTAGAATGCGTAGGCCGCATCATCGTGTTCAAAGCCATGTTGCGCTTTATTCTGCGAACATGTTTTAAACAAAATTGATTTCAAGCATATATTTCACTATCTAGAAGAAGACTATGTTGGTGGTCTAGTATTATGACCACCAAACACTGTGTTTATATGCACAAATAATATTCTACTTGAGTAACAGCTCAAGCCAGATTTAAGTACGTTCGTGTCCCACTGTAACGTCTTACTCCTGAAATACCTTGTCTAAATACCTTGAAACCTGGATGTTTTGAATCGAGTTAGTTTAATGGCCACGTCCTTGTCGCATTGCTGCACGTTGCTAATGTAATAACAGACATATTTCACGTGTATCGCAGAAACAGATACTAATGTATGCATATTAATATATAGAGTTCTCAAGGAACCGGGCCGCGATATCTAGCCAGATATTCGTGATTCTTGGGTGTAAAACATGTATACGTGGATACTGAGGTTATAAACACTTCACATATAAAGTGATTTAAATCTATTTTATAACCTTGGTTTATTCATACATTGTTAAGGAATTCTCTCCATATTTTAGTTAGGCTTTATTGATAGTGGAGTTTCTACATTCTAGAATGTTAATTTTTACCTGTACATGAAATATTTTATAACCGGATATATCTTTAGAGGAAAATTCAATTAATTGTTTTGGTAATCCACCTGCAGGCAGGTTGGAAACATATTGTATTATTATTTACCTACACAGATAAAAATACTTCAGCCTCAGCTGTAACACATGCTCTAGTTAAGGGGGTACCCGGTTCGATCCAAGCCACCGGCAATCCTGTCTGAGTATTTGTCCCAGGTTTTTGTCAGACCTAAGGCGAATTCTGCTATTGAGTCCTACCAACAGTCCACCTTTTAATTCCTTCCTAACTATCCAAACACCCTAACAAGCGGAGTTTGTCACCACTGGAGAGAGCCACGTATTATGTAGATAAAGCTAGTGCCTACTATTCATTTTGTTATTTTGTTGGGTTTATTTGTTTTGTAAATTAGAGTGGTATTTTGTACCGAGAGGAAGATTACAGTTTCAGTATTTAATTATTTGGATTCCATTCCAAAGTTATTAATTATCGCTTGAAACTTCTCAAAGTTGGGAAATATATTTGACAAAAAAAATAGAGTTTTCGAGGCTCCACTGGTAACATCCAACGGGTGTTACCAGTGCAACTGTTCAATACCCGCATATTATCGCCTGTATGTAGATAAATGTGTAAATATAACCCCAGCAGACAAAGACAAGTTTGTTGAATATATCAATAATTCAGCCTAAAGTAGGGTCAATAATAATATGAATCAGCCAAAGTCTCTAACCCCATTTAACAGCTATCTAAGGAACGCAGGCAGGGTCTCATTAAGAACACTGTAGTTATTTATCGACACTAGAAAGATGTTTTATTTCTTATTACAAAGTTGCGAGGGAATTACACGAATTTCTACGATTTTTATGTGTTCAAAACGTTTCTTGGATTACCAAAATGCAGAGCGCCCCAATTCATGAAGACTACCTATTCGGTACAACATAGCTCACGGTGTGGCATAAGCAGTTGGGATGTCAAGAGCTCTGGTTCCCTGTCACTGAGTGGTAAAGTGAATAAATAAGCATCGTACCATCGTAGGTTTAATGATTCTATCAGTGATTATGACTGTATCATTGTCTGTATGTATTCTATATGATAAACTTATAACCTAATCATGAAGTTTTGTATGAGAATGCCACTAAGCCTGAATTATGTATCATTGAGATGTATTGTATGCCAATGGTGCCAGGCAGAAAATTATCTCTTTTCTATATATGTATCGCATTGGTGGGTTGTTGTTGTTTCTTTGTATTTTATATAGGTTATATATTTTAGTATCCTCCTTTGTAGATGATTTTTTGTAATAAGTACACGAATAAATTAAATGAGTTTGTATGCGAATTCCATCTCAATAGTGTCTAAGCACAAGGTACTTTCTGAACTCTCGCATATGAATGGCACTATAGATTGCTGTGCCCCATCATGAAATATTGTATGCAAGTGATACTTAGACTGAAAGTGTATCATCGGGGAGTATTGTATACGAAGCCTACATAACGATTGAATGAATCATGTTGTTATGTGAATTTCTATTGCCGTTCGTCTTTCAATAAAAGCAAAAGTTCAAAGCTCTTACTTTCCTTTCATTGTAAATAATTCACATTTTCGATCTAACTTCACTCTTAAGCCAATTCAAAAAGTTCGGAATTATGTATCATGTCTGATTTTCCTTTGAAGTTGTTTGCTTTTCAAGTGAACCAACTTTCTTTGATATACAATGTTCTTCTTTGTTGTAGCACAATAATTCGAATAAATTTGAAAAGTTTGGTGTTATTTGCATAACACTTGTAACGATGAGAAATCGATGTTTAAAATGGCGGCCGAGCCAAAGTTGTACGTGTTTCAGCTGATTAACTTAATTGATTCTCGTAAAAGCACTGGCGGGGTAGCCTGGCGGAGCCGAGAGGGGGAACCGTTTAAAGTTACGTTCAAAAATACTGCTTTCCATTCTTAAATAAGTCAATAATTCAATAAACTACCTCCTCCCCTATTAGTGGTTATATTCCTACCTTCTAACGAATAGTGGCGTGCGTTATAAACGCTCATGTGTGTGCTAAAGAACAGTTTTATGGCCTAGATAAGGTCTAGTAAAATTGACAAAATTCACTGTCAAAATACACTCGTTGATTCGATTCGTTTACAGACCAGACGATCATCAGTATATATTCGAATATTCTACTACATGGGGTTTCTGGTACAATTGCAACGGTAATTACTTTTTTTTACATTTAGGTTGAAACCTCCTCTCAAAACCACCATCACTAAACATAAATATCAACTTAATGCAGATTTTCTCCATGACATGAATATGTGTCATGTAGACTCATGGAAACGTTTAAAAAAATATACTTATTTTCTTTATGTTTAACAATATCTTACATAGTTTAATAGGAACACTTTCTTTGGCATACACCTACATACTTTGTTTCATTTCCGCACAGTTGTATTGTGTTCTAAAGTAGCCAAAACACCCAATTTATACACAATTCTATTGGATTTTAGTTTATTATGTGTATAATATTTGGATACAAAATATGTTCAAACTCGCCACGTTCTATAAAGTAATTTAACTCATAGTAAACGCCACGCGTAAAGGTGAGTAGGCTATACATCCTTAAAACGCTGTAGGGTTAATGTTGTGCACAAGTACGGCTTTGGGTTTTAATAGCTACACGGATATTAACAAGCAGCACACAGGGCAGTACTGTAATGCACTTGCCTCGGCGGTTGTTCACTAAAATGGACCCAGAATTAATGCGCGATGGCCTAAAGCCAACTTTAATCTCACACCCTTGGATTTTGTTACGGTTCCATCCGAGAGGGTTGGTTTGGTCCCTCCCTGAGCTTGGGGCATCTGGATAGCTTGGAATCAGCGATTGTTCTATGGGCTGGCGCATCACACCACTTGTGTTGTGGCTATTGCTACGTGTTATGCTTGATGTTTTTCACTCCGTTTTGGAAGATACTTCAAGAATAAAGATAGAATGTGTGTAATAATCACCCAAGAAAGCTGCTACTATTGGTAGCTAAACGTCATTGAGATTCAAGCTAGCAAATAGCGCTGCTAAGTAACCCCTTTCAGCGTCATTGGTGATTTAACAATAACACAACAACGAACAATATACAGCTAAACCCCTCCTTACAATAGTTTGTTTTGTCATCAGAATGCATCTAGTCTATTTTGAGTGGTCAACAAAAGCCATCATGAAAATAACAGTAGGATGTGTCTGTGTCTGTGTCTGTGTCTGTGATGCGTTGATATTGAGCTTGTTCACGACCGCGAACATTCTGACTAAAAGTTTTCAACCTTATCGTCACTTTAGTACAAGAATGTGGATATTTATTAAAAAACCACAATCTACAAGAACGTAAAACAAGAGTGTGCACAGCGTGGGTTTTTAGTTGTAATTTACTCAAACCAATTTATAACTCTAATACTTACCGGATCGTGGAGTCTTTATGTTTATATTATTTCAAAAAAGCTATTCGAGACGAGGACAATTACAGAGAAACAATCCCTTATGCAAGATTCGAACACACGTCACAAGGAGGTATAGGTTACGCTTAAGACTTACGCCCCAGCTGCGTAAGCCAAGGACGGGTTATCAACTAACTAATGAAACCGCGGTGTAGTTCAGGTATTTGGCGTTACGTTAAATGTATCTTTAATAATATATCCCGTGTATAATGTAAGCGTCGGGAACTCCTACGAAATGTAGGACTTGAGCTACAATAAACCAAATGAAACATTTACTTTTTAGTTTTATATTTAATGCTGTTGGTTTTGTGCTTCTAAAGAATTTTTTTTTGTGAAAATAAAATGTCGAAAACGAAAATGTATTCTGACAGAATCATTCGGCCCAGCAGCAATGATATAAATAAAGCATCCAGATGCCTTGATTGGGTGGTTGCGGGTGACCCCTCCCTTAAGAGCACCAGCAGATTATCCACCCCTGGGCCACATTACGAGGTGAAATATGAGGACAGGCGGAATTAAGCGATAAGCCACATAGTCTGGAGGCCCGGGGCCCCTGTTGAACGGGGGCTCAGTGGGATGACCCTTCAAGAGATGAGGGGACGTTCAGAGATGTGGATGAATGACATCATTGATTGACATGTTGGAGATACAAGGAAAGGTACACGATGTACTTAAACTTAACCTTCTAAACGTGTTTGCAAAATACATTTGGCTACAAAGCAACTAAATTTACGTTTTGGAAATGTTTTTCTACACCAAAACACAAAACGTTTCCTTGTGATGTCACTATTTACATTTAAAACATAATAAAACTTGTCTAAAATTGTCCCTACCCTACTATATCACCATACTAGCATGCTTAAGCCGTGATACATGTACTATCGTACTAGAAAAAGGTTTGGACAATACTTCAACTTCATTAATATACGTTTATGCTTCTGTGAAAATTATAAGAATGGGTCACAGTACACGAATCCATACAGTAACAAAACTCTTTGCAAGCCAGCAAGACAACAATGAAACAAATGAATTGAAGCCACAGGTTATCAACAAAAAAAAGTTGTAACCATGGAGACTTCCATCAGTTCAAGTTTTTGACGTCACCTGCAGAAGCCTGCAAGCCCATTGAACAACGCTTGAAACGGCTACCTCTCTACGACACTAGCGCGGTAATATGGTTGACATACGTTGTATACCATTATAATATCTACCTCAGGTTGTAGTATACTACTTTATCGACTCTTCTTCTACACCTACAGCCCATAGGGATCCGGATAGGACCTGCGCACGCATGTGCTTACAGTAAGCAAATTCCATGAGTTTCGGTCAGCATAATTCTTATATTATGGTTCGGTAGTGCATTCGACGTTGCCCCGCACCGCATCCCCCTAGACGCTCATTCAGTAGGGCCAACTTGATAAACGTAATGATAACACGGTTTTTGTAAGGATTGGTTTTTCCGTACGGCGTGCATGAAGAAACGTGACGGGATTGGATGGCAGTGAGAGGAGATGGTTGTGACATAGACATGAGAAATGGAAATGGGAGAAATATTAAACGGTGATGCCAGTCGTGATTGATGAGGGGATGTCACAAGGGAAATGCTGAAATAATATGTCTTCCTATGATGTGCTCGCCGCTCAGTCGTACGCCGTATTAGAACCAAACATGGTTAAGGCATTAATACGCTCACTGTAGCATCAGTCGTACGCCGTATTAGAACCAAACATGGTTTAGGTTTTAATTTGCTCACTGTAGCATCAGTCGTACGCCGTATTAGAACCAAACATGGTTTAGGCATTAATACGCTCACTGAAGTATCATTCGTACGCCGTACTAGAAGCAAACATGGTTTAGGCATTAATACGCTCACTGTAGTATCATTCGTACGCCGTATTAGAACCAAACATGGTTTAGGTTTTAATACGCTCATTGTAGTATCATTCGTACGCCGTATTAGAACCAAACATGGTTTAAGCATTAATACGCTCACTGTAGTATCATTCGTACGCCGTACTAGAAGCAAACATGGTTAAGGCATTAGTACGCTCACTGAAGTATCATTCGTACGCCGTACTAGAAGCAAACATGGTTTAGGCATTAATACGCTCACTGAAGTATCATTCGTACGCCGTACTAGAAGCAAACATGGTTTAGGCATTAATACGCTCACTGTAGTACCATTCGTACGCCGTATTAGAACCAAACATGGTTTAGGTTTTAATACGCTCACTGAAGTATCATTCGTACGCCGTATTAGAACTAAACATGGTTTAGGCATTAATACGCTCACTGTAGCATCAGTCGTACGCCGTATTAGAAGCAAACATGGTTTAGGTTTTAATACGCTCACTGTAGTCAGCGTGTTCAGTACCAGTCGTACGCCACATAAGAACCAAAACAAACATACTATACATTGTAATACGTTCACTGTAGTAAGCATGCTCATTGTTCAGTATAACCATATAGCCTACTATAACATTTCCATTATCCAAACAATAAATGCTAATACGTAGGGGTGGAAATAATACATTAATTTTAATAATTCTTTGTAAAAGCAAGTAGGCCTATAGGAAAAATAGCCCTATCAGAGAAAACCAGTCGATACTATTAAAGATTTTTATTCAGTTCAAGAATTCATGGATTTTAAGGTATAAAATGATAATGTCTGGTGATTTTGTTTTGTTTTATGAAAATACTATTAAATTTAAATTAGACGATATGTTTGACTAGATCTGTACTAAGTATTAACTATATAGATGATATACTTGTATATGTGTTGTAGATGTATTTTGTTTATACTGATGCAATTGTACATTACCGAATTATCCAATGCTCATGTAGAGTCAATCTGGACCAATAAATGATGATGATTATTATTATTATTATTATTATAGATCAAGGAAAGCACATAACTATGGCAGGTGGGGCGGTTGCCAATGTCATTCCGTCTGACGGCCTGGGGTAAAATAGAACAGTAAAGCCCTCCCTTGCTTACGAGGCGACTAAAAGAGACGAATCCATTGGCATTGGCGTCGAATGCATATTTTAACAAGTAAAAAACAATATTGTGTCAAAAGTCAAAACCATTCCTTTTATTGTTGGCTCTTAAAACGGAAGTCTAAAATTATCATAATATAAACAAGTGGATTTAAATTTAAAAATTTGCCACAATCGAAAGTACATGTGCAGGAAAAACTAACGTTATTTTCAAAAAAAGTTGAACAATAGAACAATAATGATGAAAACAAAGCTTCGTTGAAAATGAGTCCATTATTAATTTTGTTCCCCTGCTTGTGAATATGTTTACTCAAATCCCACGATTTAATTTAACCAATGTTACCACAGTGCAGAAAAATGAAATGATATCAATTATTCAAGACCAAAATCAATATCAAATGTTGAATGTGTGTATGCTTTATATAACATCAAGGTAATTTTAGTTGTGACAAACAAACAGATAAATTATTATTTTTGGCAGTTTAACAGGCTTTCACGGGATCTCTATACTTCCAAAACATTGGTTACAACTAATGTGTTGATCGTGCTTCAAAATAACACTTTTCAGATTCAGATCTCAGATTTCATATCATTTTCATTCTCTAACAGATAGAATATGGTTGATACATTGGTTTATTTATTACATGTTGGAGAAGCCCGCAAAGTCATAAAGACTTGAGTGCGGACCATTTGCTAAATACTGTAGAATAATATCAGATGGCGACAGTAAGCACAGGAAGGTGAAAAAGGTGATGAGATACAACATTTTCTGTAAAAAGCAGAATATACAAGAAAGGCCACAACGTCATGTAACACCAATAGCATGTCGTGCGACATAATAACCCTATTGTGGGTGGGGTGGGGTGGGGTGGGGGAGGAGGGGGGGAGGAGGGTTTCCAAATTACATGCGTTACCCGAGAACGTCGTAAGGACTGAAATCGTTCATTGCAGTCCCTGACTGACAAAGTAAGGAATGCTAATGTGGAGTCGACCCCTCCCGATGGGAAGTGAAAATTAGACGATGGGAGCAATGAGTTGACCTCCAACAAGGGGGGGGGGGGGGGAGGGGGGGTCTGCGGTTCACAACCTGTAGCACGCGTACCCCAGGGGCTGCTGCAACTTTAGAGCCGTTATCCCGACACCCAGCGTCGCCACTACATGTGAATCTTATCTTGTCCATGTTGTATTCCTACGCTTGAGATAATTTTGTTGTAAGTTTGATGAATTTTGTATGATATATGATATTGATATTTTATATTTGCTTTGGTCATGTTTAATGACAGCTTATTTTCAAATCACCATTATATCCAGGAACAATTGAGACTATCATAGACTTCATGTTGTAATTACAATAGATGTCATTAAAATTGTTTAAAATCAAATTAGTAAAATTAATTAAAGATGATATGTAATGGTGTAATGGTCACCGACTGTACCAGCCATGTTATGTAATACATATAACTATTCATGTGTCTTTGTTTAGCGTTGCCACAATTAAACACATAACTCGTCTTGAATAGTTAATTATAATTGTACAGTACCTAATCTACGAGAAGTTGTTGAATAAGTGAGACCTCTGTTCTCTCTCTCTCTCTCTCTCTCTCTCTCTCTCTCTCTCTCTCTCTCTCTCTCTCTCTGTGAGTGTATTCTTGACAACGTGAGCTATATAGTAATAATTATAATAACATGTTTTGAAAATCTGATTGTTTTAACTCAAAATATAAAAACCCTCTCAAAGGAACGCCGTGATATTCAATCTTTATGATCATCATTACTAAGCACACAGCACTTTATTTTGGTCACCACATACTTGTGCCCGCTCGTTGGGAGGAACCTATGCAGACAGTTACCCGAGTGAATTTGCCATGCTTTACTCAAATCTCACAAATTCTGATATACACATCAAAAATGTTCGAACAAGACACCATTTAGTGGTTTCGTAAGCACCCTATACTCCACGTAAAATATTTATTATGTTGTTATCAATATAGTTTATATATCGATTAATAATTATGGATTAAACAAAACAAAATAAAAAATCTACTTGCTACAAAATAAAAGATATTTGTCGTGCAGTCCGCAGTCTAGAAAAGAAAAAAGAAGTGAAAACTTACAAAACTCAGCATTCATTCTTGAATTATGGCTAATAAAACGGTAACTTCGCACGGAATTAATATAACGACTGTCCCACTGTCTCAAGTGTGTCCGAACCAATCACCTATACTGTCGTGTTTCGCGCCTTTACCGACGACTTCCAACCCTTAGTCACATCTAAAATATCACCCCAACCCCAACTTCCAGTCTAATCTATCCCTTTTTTCTCCCTTCTATAACAATACCCGACCTGGCATAGGATTTATCTCCAAATTTTCTAAAGGCCACCTTCCTCATTGCAAAGGTTATTTCTTATAGGTTATTTAATAAAAACGCGTGTCGCCTTCGTCGCCCATGTCCCGGCTGATTGTTATTGATGACGTCATCAGGTCACGGGGTCAAGCTGCGCGTCACGACGCTATCAGTGGACGTCGCTACACGCGGAGATAAAAGAAGGGGGGGGGGGGGGGAGCGTCCTGTGCGTGATAGGGTGTGGAGATTAATAGCAGCGGGTTACAGGTTCGCAACTAGGGACAGTGCGTCTTCAATCCCCCATGGATGAATCCGGGAATATACGTAAATAAGATTCGGGGTTTGATATACGCGCACGTCACAAAAAGAAATTAATTTATCAGTGTGACTGAATTAGGGGACGTGGTAATGATAACGATGACGTACCTAAAGCTGTGTTTTAAAATTGCTTTTAATGGTTTTGAATTGTCCAAAAAGAAAATCAAAATATGTTATCCTATAGAGAATTGAATGCTATTTTTTATGAATGTTTTTTTTTAATTTCAATAAATATTTCCGTTTTGCAGATGTTCTTAATCAGGTTGAAAGGTTTCCAGCAACATCATTATTACATTTTGAAATAGTTATTCTAATAAAGGTCTGCCCCCACTGGGGATCGAACCCAGAACGTCAGTCCTTTTGTACCGGTGCTCTTTCCGTTTCGTATAGCATTTTTACTATAGACTTGCTTTTATTTATTTTTAAATTTATACAAGAATTTACCAAGAATATGAACTAAGAAGAAATATTTTGAGCATCCTTTGAAATTTTGGGAAGACATAAACAATAGTAAATTATACACGCTCTGTGAGGATAAAGTGTTCACATAATGCATCAAATTAAGTACTGAGTATGCACGTGCATAATATGTACAGTGAACACACGGAGAGCTAGACATATTTCGTGAGAGGAAGAAATGAAAAATCTAAACTCAGACAACGCCATAAATAAGCCTGTATTTTTTCTTTCTCTTTGTTTATTAAAATAATGTCACCATGTAGCAAGGGGCCGCTTCTATATCATACCGTGAGTTTCGTCCTAGTAAATCACGGATATTAAGTGTTTCCGTTGGGATGGCTTTCCATACCACATTCACATGTGAGATAGCAAACAGTTCGCATACAAACAACTATGAGTTACGACGGGAAGGCGTGGTACACGGGTGAACAGCATTAAATTAAAGAATACATGAAGGGACATTATCTTCTAGAGAGAAAATCAAAAACCGTAAAAATCTTTAATAAAAGAAATTTGTTTTCAAATAGTCTGTCTTGAATCTAATTTATGTGAATTATGTAATAATATTTACATAGGAATTTACTGCACATTTCTCTTGTTGAATACTGGAAGTTGTGGACAAACTTGCAGGCACGTACATTATACACGTTGGACCTCTGAGACATAACAATAAGGCGCACATAGTACATCTTATCTTGTCTCCTGCTGAAAATTAATTATGCAACGAGTGGGTATAAACTAAAATACAAACTGGGGTTTCGTTTATTTATTTTTAGAAAAATCTTATCCGACTTTCAACAATACGATGCGATGTTGCCTTATATTTATGTTCTCCCGTAAACTGTGTAAAAATATTGCTTTAATTAGTGTGAACCATTTCTGTATAATATTATGCTTCGATACCATTACAAATGTGTGGTTTTGTGGTTTTGTGTGTTGGTGGCTATACAATTTTTGTCCAAAACTGTTGAGTACACTGAAAATTATGATTCCAAATTATGATTATTGTTCTAAATACATACGTTACGTCTCACGGTACAAAATAGTCTTCCCATTGATGAGTGAGAAGAAAAAATTAATGTAAAATTTGTACATACCTTTCTTTTCATTCAGAATGGCAAAAGGGGGGAATGCGATTACAGCACATAGTGCGTACGTCCGAGGTGAGGGGGGGGGGGGGGGGGGGGTGGAGGTGGAGGGGAGGGGATGGGGAGATAAAACGATGACGTGAATTGTTCCACTCTGTTGGACGCAGTTCCAGCCTCAACAAGAGATCATCCCTCATTTTCATCCCCTACATAGAAAAACAATTAGCAATGTTCGTTCCCCCAACCCTTATCCAACTTTTATTCAGCCTAATCGCTATATTTCCACGCCATTTCCCTGGAATTATCGTTAAAAGAAACATTGCATGGAGATTCGGTTCACACACAGAGCGATAAGGGAACACTGAACATTATCAAAGGGATCTTTAAATATTGTGTGCGTCATTGAAAGATTATGACTGCCCGCCGGAAGTTACAGCCATTTCCTTCAACCACCGCAGCTCCATTATTTTTAAAAAGACCTTCGCGTCAAATCAACGCGAGCTATGGACACTAGTTTTAAAATTCATCTCGAAGTTCCATCAGTTTAAAGTAGACATTCTTTTATTAGGTAGATAGATTTAAGAACTGAAATGATTTATCAACAGGTATCCAGCAGTTCCGGAAGCTGAAACTCACAGTTTGGTTATTAGTCAACATCGTCATCATTCATTTTTCTAAACAACGAGGAAATTCTCAAACGCTTACGGTGATTTTTTTCTGGTATGGAAAATTGTATTTCATGCTTCATTTCTTCAGTAACGCTTAACGAGTTAGGGAATTGGTTCATCATAAAACTATTGGGCAATAAATAGTGATCTCTTCCCTAGTGATCGCTCATTATTACCCATAATTCGTAAGCCTAGAACTTTCTCCACAGACAACAAGACGGCCGTCTAACTCAAATAGAAGTAAAAAATATAGTATAATAATATTCGTAACTGTTCGTAGGAAAGCAGCCCCGAGATCATTCATACGTCCCTCATCATGTGACTAACTAAATATTGCAGTAATTAGAATAGTTTGGAAAGAAGGATTGTCTGTGACTCAAATCCTGCTGAGAAAATACTCGGAAATAACCTTCAGTCAGGACTACATTGGTTTAGTAGGTATATCCAATCGCCTATCCTCCCGAATTAGAGCCATCTGTGCTTCCACTGAGCCATCTCTATAGGTAAATAAAATAGTAGTAGCAAAATAAATAGTATCCATGATGAAATAAAGGTAGGAAAGTTATTCGACTTTATTTGACCTGTAACTGTCGAGTATATGTTTTTTTATATCACCTATATGTGTTAATTGACTTATTTAGTGATAATTTTGTCTTTGAAACATTGTCTTTGAAACTTTGTTTGACAAAAATTTAAATAAACATAAAATAAATAAATTCAAATTTAGAGTCTACCCACTCAGTAACGAAACTGATTTTCAGTGGGGGACTTTAATTTAAAATTTGTGTCACACATTTGGTTCAGGAACCCTTGTGGTGGTGACTTGCGGTAGGATCGACTTACGAATGCAGTATAGATAAGCCTGGTCTATATTATGTAGATTACCCCCAGTAAAACCCCTCCACAGTAGTTGCCATGGTGATCTGACGTCATCAACCTGTGGCATCATAAACTCGAGGTGGAGCAATGGAAGTTAGTATGGAAAATAAAAGATGATGATACTCGGGCGGATCGTCTCGTATTTTTGGCAACGCCGCTTATCGAGACGATATGTGAATGATATAAGGCTATGAAGATAGATAGATAGGATAGATAAATGTCTTTATTTTCAGGCGTGATTAAGGCCAGTTGGGCCTTCTCTTACATCCAACCTAACTATTACTAAGTAGAAATACAAATTGATTACAAATAAATATGATTTTCTTAAAACATTCAACTTATACACAACAAAAATCAATGTCTCATTCATCAATCCCATTTAACTCCATTTATTTTCCATTGACATTATTAAGGGAAGTAATAATAATAATTGGTAGATAATTGGTATTTAACTGATGTTTTGACTTTTATTAAAATAGTAATTATGAGTTTTTAATCGGAATAACCCAAAATTGTCATGATAAACATCCCTTATCTCTGCAGGTAGAGCATTCCAGGTGCGAATAGCATGTATTTGGAAGAAGATAAGAAACCACCAGATGACAATTTCACGCTAAGAACATGAACGATTGAATGAATGACGTGTGGAGGACTATGATTTGCGTTTGGGGGGTGGGGGGGGGGGGGAAGAGTGAGTGTTAGTTCTGCGTCACTGGTTATCCTGACTGAAAATAGTTTTTAAGGTTTGCCTCAAATTGCTGTTAGAAAAGCGTGTAAATTGGCCATAAGAGCGTAGGTCGTTCATCCGGAGGGCCCGAGTTCGATACCCGATCTAGTCAAACTACTTGACAATGGCACAAGCCTTAATTATCAAAGTATATTTACAATTGTAGTGCCTTCACGAGCTGTCCTTCCGAAAATGCTGCCAACGAAAGGATGTTCGAACAACTCTGTATACTCTTCTGTCGATACCCATGGCAACGAGATATGACGCAGTTAGTTTGTCCGCACATATTATTACCTGACGGCACTTACATCTTAATAAAGGTTTGTACTGTTGCAACCACCTCATATACATGGCTGAACGGAGGCGGGGCAAAGCCGTTTTTATTGGCAACACATTTGTGGTGGCGATCCTTGCGGTGAAGTTATAATCAGAGTCTAGGAAGATCCGCTCCGCTGGCAGCGCTGATTTCATGTCCCCGCTTTTATAATGGTTCATTTTGGGAGTTTTACAGATGGGTTGGTCGTACAATAATTTCTGTCAAACTAATATTAAGGTTATTAGAAATATTTACCTTGTACAATAATGTCATGTCTACGTAGGCTACGGGTGTAAGTACATTAGTGACAAATCTGCTAAAAAAAAGTCTCCCTATTATTTTGTTGAACATTTTCGACAAAATTTACTTTTTTGCTTGATTAAAAAATGATATAATTTTTTTTTAACAGGTTCATCACAAATGTACTTGTACCCATAGTCCCATACGTAGATGACATTCTTGTATAAGAAGGTAAATATTTATTATAATCCTACTATTAGTTGGAGAGTAAATTATGTGTACTACCAAACATCGGAGGATCGTCGAACTACGCGTGCGCTAGGGACTCATCAACGTGTAATACAACTTGCAGTGGTCGCCGTCGGTGGCCACTAGGTTTGTAAGCGAGAGTACGACGTCGTGCGTCTGTATCATATAATAAGATAGAGCGAAACTGCGGGGGTTCTCGCCCAACCTCGTAGAAACAAATCAACAATGTGATAACAAAAGCAACATACGTCATCTCGCAGTCTACCCTATAGAAGAGATGCGTGCATGTCCTATGTTGCGAATACAGCGCCGCAGTGGCGTAGCTTCGAACTATGGAGTGCATGCGCGACGATCGTTCCGTGGCGACGATTTTCATTAGTTTTCGAAAGAGAAGGCTTACAAGATTCTAGTCCCACCACCGACAATCTTAACAGAAGGTTTATAAAAAAAATTACATTCATGGCAGATATAAGTCGAGTGTCAGTGGGGAAAAAATACAGTTTCTGGACCAAACAGAAGGCTGGGATCCCCATCAACATAAGGACTGAATTTTTGTAACTTTGGCCGCTCGCTCATTCTAGCCAGTTAAAGGAAAAGGATACTGCAACCAAGTGTAAGAAAAAATGTGTATAACTATTTTAAAACCAATCATTGATAAATTTCAAAATAAAGAATGAAGCCAGTCGCTCGCACCGCGCGTTTCGCTCGTTAACATTTAAAAAATAAGGGTTACAGTTTTTAATCTCTTCATAATTAATGTGTTACTGAATTTTTTAAACGCACACATGTAGTCCTCAAACACTGCTGATATATCAGAAGTCACAGAGTAACTTCGCCTCTGTTGACTATAACTTTATAGAATAAGTAACTATCGTATCTGAGGGGCGCACCAGTAATACAGGGGGAAAGAGTCCCCCCGCCCCCCTCGCCATAGCGGGAGTTCAAATCAGTATTGAAGTATTATAGTAGTTAAACTAAAAGTGTCAGTACTGAGTCGACATATCTAATAAGGCAAATATATTATTAGTGTAACAAACTTTATAGTCCTCACTGGAGCCACTTGATCTCTTTCTGATCTGAGACATTACCACTACCTCAGTATTACATGTTGTAGAACGAACACATAGACATCAAAATTCGTATACAGAAAATTTGTTGTATACAGTTTTACTAACAAACAACCCCCTCTCCCGCAGATGTAAGAAAATCAAACATCGAAATCGCCGTGATGCATTAATCTCTTCTAACGCAAGTCATGGTATAATCTCGATAATTCACAGTCGCTACGCCACTGGTAGCCTGGCTATAACTTTAGAAGGCACAGTGCTGAAATATTGTTGGCAAGCGCCCCCTCCATACACTTTTTGTTATTTTGCAACTGCCTCGCATAACACTCCACCTCCCCCCCACCCTCCCCAACCCTCACTACATTGACATCTTCATTTCTTTTGGTAAAAGTTTGCCATGTCACGATGGCCCTTAAGAGAAGAAAACCACTGATAACGTACTTCCAGATTGGAGTGTATAAATTCGGGAAATGGTCTAACTACTTTGCGGAAACTGCGGGGGGCGGAGAGCAACCAAATAAATTAAATTTTTATTTTTGTATTCTCTCAGAGATTTATGAAGGGGTTAAAGATCAAACATATTTTCTTAATTGTGTGATGTGGGGCGTAGAGGAGGGTGGGTGGGGGGAGGGAGGGGGGGGGGGGGGAGCAATAAAAGGTTAATACTCTTTCAACATTTCACCAATTAATGTGAGTGCTAGTTTTATGGCAGAATCGCGCCCGAATGGAAGAAATGTTCAGTGGTCCCGGTTTGGTGGAACTTTCTATGAAGAAGGGCGAACAAACAGTTTTTATGCTACAATAAAACCAATATGTTAAATTGTAGTGTTTTTGTAGAAGCGGCGCTTTACATGCGATGGACCAAGTGAGTGAGTGAGTGAGTGAGTGAGTGAGCGAGCGAGAGAGAGAAGAGAGATAAAGTTGGGCTATGTGCAAGGATACTGGTTTTACTTATACCACCATGACTGTGGGTGGTATTGATGGCATTAAAAAACCCTCAACTAAACATAGTTATACTTCTTAGTATTTACACTTTGTAAATAGCTATCTACTCTTGTGGTCATTTCATAAAACAATTTGTGAAAAAAAAAGTAAAATATAGTATAATCTTACGGCGTTTTTGCACTGAGTACGCACTGGTGCGACTATTGTATTGTAGTGTATTGTTGTTTTACTTGTTAAAGGCGCACACAGTGCTGTCCAGTGCAGCCACTGGAAAACACCATTAGCAAAAAAAGTGGAAGCAGATCACGATTGGAATATTTTTAACAGATAATCCAGGCAGACGTTATGTTATGGTTAGCAAATAGACATAACACGAATAACAGAAAAAGAAAAATAATACCTGGTCTTAAACTAATTTACGAATTGTTATGAAACTAAACTAAAAACATAGATGTCTTCCATACCAGTTATTGTAGAGGGAGGTTCACAACGATACAAAAATCTTGTAATTTTCTTCTTTTTTCTTCATCAATGTCTCGACTCTTGTAATACGATTGTACAGCCCCTTGAGAGCCATCAATGTGTAATGTTTTGTAGCTAATTCTTTACGGGAAGTGCTCCGGTGATAAATGAACTAGTTTTGTCTTATTTATATTCTCGAAAATATATTAAGGGCGAAATGGAAAACCTTAGGAAATAATATTCCTCGGGATTTTGTGTAGCGCAGCGCTCGCCATATATTTCTCTCCAATGCCAGCCAGCGTAACGTGCAGTTTTGAAAATAGAGCGGTAGATATTTCATTGCGGCAGAACGGCGAGTGTGTTTTTCAAGGAGAAGCACCGCGTTTTTCTAGGGAAATTTCCTCACGGTCCACCGCCTTGTCCCGCGATGAATCTAAGGTTTAGTCTGATGTAAAACTGCTACCACAGCACGAAACGAAAAGGCTTACATGGCAGTGATAAAAGTAATGGAATACGATGTAAAAGGGTCGATAAAACTTTTGATTTTTTCTTCAGTCGTCATCTAACTGTTGCTTGAACAAACAGAACGTTTTTATAGCTTTGAATATGTGATTGAAATTTAGTAAAATTAGAAATTAAAATTAGAAAATAAAATTAGAAAGTAGATTTAGTAATGTACATATGCTAACAAAATGTAGCGCTGCTTAGGAACCTCCTTATCTGCTCCAATAATAATTTACAGCTAAACTCCTCCGTAATTATTTTATTTCTTGTATATTTTCGGTGAACAATAGCTAAGATTTAAAGCCGATGTTTGAAGAAAGTATTTCCGATGGGTAAGTACTTTAAGATTTAAATTCTTTACCAAATTCAAAATAGCAAAAATAAAAAAGTACTATCAAAAATTATCACCAATCACTAACTACCTTCAACAACGATTTGTGTATCTCTGTGTGCGCTCGATAGTTACCTTGAAAGTATGAAAAGTATGAATATATCCTACCGAGAAATGTTCAACAAATGAAGAACATAATATGCACAGATTACACTCATTCATCTATTTTCAAGATGATAGCCACGATGGTAACCAAAGACATTTCTGGTTGATATTTTTCCAAACGTACACAATTTCTATTTTCCGAATTTACGGACCCAATTCTCTCTTACAAGTTTTTAGTTTCCAAGTTCACTTTTAGCCAGTCTGTCCTAACTAATAGCCATCGCATTGCTATTCCGTCCACAAGTGTACGGTAGTTATCAGTGCACTCACGTTCCTATAAAGGTCTGTATAATACCTTTAGCGGTAGAAATATCGGCGTTAGCCGGCTCCACTGACCGTGTGCGTACCCTCGTATCTCGTGAGGAACAGCGGCCTATTCTGTTATCTACGCGGGATGTTCTACCCTGTCAGGGGTAGTGCGGAGTGTGATCTACTGCAAACACTCACACACAGTACCAACCTTCAATAATCCATATGACAGAGTCGTCCTGGAGATGCAGTCATTTAATGTAAGGTTATCTTGAAATATGATGAGGTTTTGTGGTTATTTTGGTTTTCGTCCGTGGGGTGCTGAAGAAAATAAGCGTTGTAAATATGAAACGGGAGCTGCTGTTCAGTTACTATACCATGGGGGAAGGGTTTTTAGGGAGATAGTGAGAGAAGGACGGAGAGATACATTTAAATTGTTATTCTTGATAGCGTTTGTGTTGTGGCGTCTCGAGTCAGGCCTCGGCGTCCATACAGAGGGTTTATAACGAGCTGCAGACTTCTGGGGCGGGAGGGGGAGGGGAGGGGAGAGTTCGCGGCAATAAAGGGGAGACAGAGCAGTGACAACTGGAAATCACTGAAACTTTATTTAGTTTACGATTTAAACGCAGATGCAACAGTCACGCGATCTTTGCCACACAAAAATATTTCGAAATAATGCCAAAGATCTTTGCCACAAATAACTTAGTTACTTCATAATTACTGTGTAGCATATTTTATTTCGTAATTTTCTTTGTTTTAATTAATTATTTAAAACCGGGCAAAAACACGTTAAAAAAAATAGACACACTTGTTGAAAATATACCAATGGAGGAAGCATAGCACTTTTAGAAATGTCAAAAAGAATTTTGAGCTATAATACGTATATCCACGTCGTGCATTATAATTAGGCTACATGGAAGTCTTGGACAGAGATCACACGCTAACATTTACTTTATTTATAGAACATTTAATAAAGTACTAGTTTCTTGATAACTGACAACTGCAATACAGTAAATATGCACTGTCTAATTTTCATCTATTGAGAAGTTATTCTTGTTACAACGTGGAAATGTTGAAAGTAAATTAAAACTTATATAATATCGACAGCATTATAGGAATAAAAAGAATAATTTTATACAGCACTTTAACTTATGTGTCAACGTTTCTAAATATTGTTTTCTTAAGTTGAACCATAAAATGGCAAATATAGCATCTATTTTATTTACGAACAAAAATCACATGACGATACAGTTTGTTATAAACAGAGTTTCTGATATTCCAATAATTCCAGCTCACAAAGAACTTATAGTTTATGTCTAAATGCAATAACTGATAGATGCTCAAATGGAATTTATAGATGTAGAAGAACGTTATTGTTGAGCCAATCCATTTCTGAGATCAATGAGGTTAGAGTAAAAACGTTATTTATGTTTTGTTAGACAACAATGTATATAAATATCCCCTATATTCTGTCCTTGTGATAAATCGCAAGTTGATGTATTGTGGATGGAAATGCAGTTTACTATCAATCATGGTTGCATGTTGGTGCACAAGTACATTATGAGACATATGACGAATTTGTTCTCTCTTTCAGCATCGCGATAACCCTAGCATTTCTTGTATCGGTTTAGTTTGGTAATAAGCTTAAAGTTACTCTCAATTCACATATTATATTCAATATTAATGAAACGAATTTCTAAATAAATGTTTTATTCCAAAGAAAGAAGAAACAATATGCGAAATCATGATAACAATTTGTTCAAACTCTTTGAACAAGTTTGCTTGCAAATTAGAGACGGGTGCCGGGATCCGCTCCAGTCTAAAGTAGGGGCCTTGAATGGTTCAGCCCTAGACTGATACTGTCATACTGAGCACGTATTCAGATGGACCTCTCGTGTTTTTCACAAAATGTCGAATATCCACTGTAGCAGTTTCTACCGCCATTCATCTTACACGCCGTTTTTAATCTTATCACCCCAACCCTCGGGCATACGCGTTTTAAATTAATCCTGTATTCTTTTATTTGCTCTAAAGGGCCCAGCCCGGGAGAGCGTCTCCAGCCCATTTCGATGCAGAACTATTTCACTCTAGTAAGAATGTAGTCTAACAAGTTTGCTTTTAATTCATGCTGTTGTAAGTGATCATCAACTGCATCGTCGTCATCATCATCATCGTCATCGTCATCATCATCGTCATCATCATCGTCATCGTCATCGTCATCGTCATCGTCATCGTCATCGTCATCGTCATCGTCATCGTCATCGTCATCGTCATCGTCATCGTCATCGTCATCGTCATCGTCATCGTCATCGTCATCGTCATCGTCATCGTCATCGTCATCGTCATCGTCATCATCATCATCATCGTCATCGTCATCGTCATCGTCATCGTCATCGTCATCGTCATCGTCATCGTCATCGTCATCGTCATCGTCATCGTCATCGTCATCGTCATCGTCATCGTCATCGTCATCGTCATCGTCATCTAGTCGTCATCGTCATCGTCATCGTCATCGTCATCGTCATCGTCATCGTCATCGTCATCGTCATCGTCATCGTCATCGTCATCGTCATCGTCATCGTCATCGTCATCGTCATCGTCATCGTCATCGTCATCGTCATCGTCATCGTCATCGTCACGTCATCGTCATCGCCATCGTCATCGTCATCACAGTCACAGTTCACTTTCAGCTACTCGCCTATAGTAAGGTGCTCCCATAAGATATTAATCATAATGAACAACTGGGGTGGCAAAACTATGAAACACATCGATCCGGTGAAAATCTTCGATGTGTTCTTTAATTACACGTCAGCAATTCATTCCTCCCGGTAATTACATTGTGCCAACAAGAGTATTGGCCGTATTTTACTCGAGGCTGTATCGAACGGGCACTAGTTTTATCTGATTAATTCACCAATCTATCAGAGGCGGCTTGCGTTCTAAATACGAGTTAAAAGGGACGCGCGCCGTTGGTAATTTGTCTTGTTTAGTGTTGATGTTCGCCCTCCCTCTCCCTCCCTCCCCGCTGCATTTCTACCCTCAGTCTCCCCACTTACCCCAGACCTCTGCCCCTGCCATCGACTGCTATTAGCACAGCCAACAAGGTCCTGTTTCAATCATACGATTATTATTGGGATACAGGGAATTTCTTGCGTGGAGGTATATATGACATTTGAGATTGGAGTTCATTGTAGCATACATATTTTAATCCACTGCACTGCGTGTGTAATATATATTTGTACTGTTTACTTTTGTGTTAATCGAGAAATATTCGTAAACATCCGTTAGGGGGTTTAAAATTTCCGTAAGAAGTTAAAGGAAGATGAGGCGTATTAACCCCACGTTTGATTGTCCCTTCAATATGTGTAAATTTCATGTTTGACATTCCTTTTCCGTTTTGTGTAACGTCCAAGGTCTTGGTCCTTGAGTGACACATTCTGCTGGTGAAACCGTAGAAGATCCCTAAGAATTATTTGACATATCCGAACCATCACGCATTCTCTCACAGGATATCGACGGCTATACAGACAGAAGTAGTACTCCATAACTTTAGACATAGGTTTATCTTTTACTTTCTTCAGTATCACAGAAGCCGTAATACATCAGAGTTCCTTACTGAGTGCAGTATTTCACAAAGTGCATTCTTAAAATTAGACAGTTCTCTTACATCCAATCCTTTCACGAGGTTTTATCCCCCCCCCCCCCCCCATAAATAAATCGCAATCACTGCGGGTTGAGCTGCGAGTTGCAATGCTCAGCAGTTTAAATCATTTACAGACACCGAAAGGGGTGGAGCCTGGTTGGTGACAAGTTGCTGCAAGGGGAAATTAAAACACTCTCAGTCAGCGATATTTGTGATTCCATTCTTTGTCACTTCGTTCAACAGTTTTGTGGAAATGAAAGCCACGCTTTTTACAGCGTAACCTGACTTGACTTTCATCAGCTGTTTTTAAGGGGGCTGAAGCAAATAACAGTTTCCTTCACTTTTCAATCTTCGTCTTCGTTTACATGCAGTTTTGAGAAATGTTTCAAAAATTGCAATGTATCTGATCGCTAATAAGATAATATCAGTCACTAAAAAGAAAATGTTTTGAGAAAGAAAAAATAATTTCTTATTAATACAAGTATAGCATGTTTATTGATCTGTTCATAAAGTGATTTCTCTTGAACAGTGCGTTTATACCGTCCAGTTGACATGTTGAGTGATCACGTGCGCTGAATATTCGACCAAACTCAAGTGGGTCCGGTCCGGTGGGTCATTGCCTGGTCACAAGCCGGTCGGTTATATACCCGACAAGTAGGGAGAAAACGTTCGAAAGGTGCTCCGAATGTTCAGTACTGATAACAGGTTCGATAGCAAGCTTTAAAAAACCTTTCCTGTCAGGATCAGAGGTCTGAGCGTTGTAGCAAGGTCCAGGTTAGATTGTGAAATGTTAGAATTTATCGAGTGTTGAAGGATATTGAGAGATCCTAGGGGATCGTATAAAAGAAGGGAAGAAAACTCAGAAATGCTCCACAATTCTTACTCTGCTCCCACTAGTTTAGACTTCCTCTCTTATTTCTTTCTTTCTTCGCGAGTCGGCACACTAAATTCCTGGGGACGAAAACGAAAAGCTATTACTATACATACGTAAGTAAACCCACACGAGTGCCGGAGCTTTTCCATCTAAGATACAAATAGACCTCTTGATTCGGAGAAGTTTGGATTTGTCCACTTCAGTCAATAGTCAATGCGCGGATACACGAGGCAGGACATTTTATCAGACCATTTGTCAACGTTAAAGGGAGGAGAAATCGAACAACTTTTCCTATACGACAGACATTTAACCATTTCGTTTGTATATCCAGTCTCAAACAAATGTGCACAACAGCTATTACTATTACTTCCACAAAAAACAGACAGCTAAATGTTCTTTGTTGGGTTTTCATTGTATTATACTGCATGAATCATTTAACAAATCAGGAAATATTCGATTGAAGTTGGGATATTATTTGTACGCGCAAGCAGCAGGAAAGAGATCGACTTTAAAATTCTATGGTATATTGAATGTTATTTTTCCAACCACTATTCGCTTTGTCTTTTCGTCGCTAGTTTTTATACAAGTAAAAGCACGTAAAATAACTACGACTTCATCTTGAATGCACCCATCACATTGTTAGTAATAAATATACATTGTAGATATTGTGTATTTTGTGTGAATGGTAAATATAAAAATAATGAGCCAAATAAACCGAAATAGTAAATAAGATAACATCAACTTAAACAAGATATTAAACAATTATAATTTAAAAAAATATGTATCAATTTTGAATAATATAGGAACATTCGTAAAAAAATAAAAACATTAATTATCTTAACAGCATAACAGAAGTTCTTATATAAGATGCCTACGAAATGGGTTGAGAAGAAATGAGAGGGAGGGCGAAGTATGACGTTGATACCCTGTCTGTTTGTGAGATGAGGGGATGCACTGTGAACTACGCATCACTAGAGCAGCAACTCATACAACAATACAATATCTTAATGCCAATTATCCACGGAATGTTTGTGCACACTTTGTGCTATTGTGACTGAGTGGCGTTCATAATCTCATGAAGCGGATGTTTGTGTCCAGACATGACGGGCGATGGAAAGCATAACTAAGTTAATTTAGGCACGGTTGAACGTTATCTCAAATAAACATTGATACCAATGCGGATCAAAAAGTAGCTATTAAACTGGTCAGTATCTTCTAAGTAATCTCTTGAGCTTTGTTTTAAATTTACATTGATCGTTACAATAATAATGATGCATCGTTTTAAAATTAGAAGTAGCACAATTAGTTATTTGCATTGAATTATTATATTGATTTTACTGGATGTATTATAATCAGTGGCGTAGCGGAAGGCCCCGCAAACCCCGCAAGGCGGGGGGGCCCCCGCGAAGCGGGGGCCCCCGATGATATAGATCGTATATTATGAAAATTTCAAAAAAGACAACCAATCAATTCAAATGTATTTTAAATAAAATAACAAAATTCGCAAACTTTTCAAAATTTTTGGGATTGTTCACGATTTTATACCGGATGTATGGGTTAGCGAAATGCACTTGTGTTGTAAAACTAACAGTCTGATGTCACCGAAAATGCCAATGAACCTTAAATTTTACCCTTACCCCCACTAACAATAAACTTTGTTTTGTAGCTAGTTTCCACCCTTTACACAAAATTATTTCAGAGGTCAGTTTTCTCTCAGACTCCCTCACTGATAGAGGCATATCTCAGCGTGAGAGTGAGACTGTAGGTGATGCGATTAATAAAGTGGTGTCAAATATGGTGTTGGATCGGATGTGTTGATAACAGTGCGCAAAGTTTACATTCTTATTGTGAGTTGAGTGAAATCGTAGTAGTTTTGTGAATATGTGTTAAATGTTCTCTTCTGTGTGGAGTCACGAAGTGTTATGTTAGTGTTTCTATTTTATTATTCTGTTACTATGTTATTTGTTAATATATATATTATTTACAATGAGTGGTAGAACTTATAAAAGTGCCCGTGACTGCAGCGGGTGCCGAAAGATCTTTTTCTAAATTAAAATTAATTAAAAACTATTTGCGAAGCTCAATGAGTGAGAATCGACTCAGTGGTTTGGCATTGCTTAGTTTCGACGAGTTCGCGGACGCTAACGCACGCCGAAAAGCTCGATTTGCCAGACAATAATACACTAAAAGCCTAAACGGCTAGGAAACGTTCCAGAATTGCAGTTGGAGGATCAAAACGTAGGTTATTTGATTTATCAATACTTAAAACTTATCATACTTGTTGTTGTTGTTGTTGTTGTTGATGATATAATAATATGTTATTATGGTTTTAGTAGATAAATGTATACATTATTATTACGTCGCGTGGAAGTGGTGGATATGGGAGGGGGGGTTGAAAATAAGATCAAACGTTAATATGTTGCAATGTATGCTGTGAATTGTAACTCGACATGACGACAAAACAAATTGATGCACACAAACTACATTGTTTCGGTATTACATTCAGCCCACCACTTTTTCCTAAAACGCACCAAATGCACTCTAAAAACGTGCTTTCAAAATTTTTCGCCTGCGGCGCTTTTCATGGGCTCCGCCCCCCATACCCCCCGTGCTTGATCCTACCATGTCCAATGGCCAATGTCGCGGGGGGGCCCCCGACTTCTGCGCTACGCCACTGATTATAATACACAGGTACGGTCAAAACGTGATGCAAACGTAATGCCAAGTATTTCCATGTGTGTGGGTGTGTATAAATTCAAAATTGTTTGTATTTTCTTATAATATTATTAATATCAAGTATTAACCGTATTCCAAAAACGCAATTTTGCTTCAGTGCTTACGGTTAGTTTCTCACGACATATCTTTATTTTTGTGTTTTGTGTAATTGCTTTTTTAATAAAAGTATTTTTATTTGTATCATATTTTATCAACTGTGTTCCATTGTGTACTCCATCATTAATTTTAACATGCGTATAATTCACTAACAACGCAGGCGTGAGTTACTTTCTAACCTAAAACCATTTATCATTTACCTTTGTTTACTTCATTTGAAAAGCCCCTGGAAATGGTTGACTTGCTACCATGGCTGTTTGGTTGATACTTTATTGTTGTCTAAGTTATATACCAATATCTCACAAGCTCAAACATTGTTTTTTTCTTTTAATACGTTCTTTAGAAAATATTCGGTCTAGCTCCTCCTTGTATTGTGAGAATTGCTATGTTTGCAATAAACTCAACGTACGATATTTCTAAAAGCGGGTCAAGTTTTGTTCGGATTCAGCTAACGGCTCGAGCTAGGGTGGGCGTCAATAATCCACGGAGGCGAATGTTTCCTTCAAAGATTTATGACATGAAAGAGAACAAATTTGATTATTTCCCTTGTGTTCCCGCCCATCGATATGAATGTGTGAGGAGACTGGCGTAGGGATACATCCGACTGAAAAGACTCTCTGTCACATTTCGCCGCGTTAGCCGTGATTAGAATTGATGCGCGTAGGCTCGTAAAAGAATTAGTCCCACTTAATCAAGTTATACTCAGAGCTTTTACGAAATTCAAGCGAGGGGTTGAAATTTATGAGAGTTTAGTAAATTGATGAAAGGGATGTTTTTGTGTGGGTTTTTCTTGTTGGAAAATATGGCTTTGTCTTGATTTAGAGAATGTTTTTCAATGTTAGTACGGAGAGTTGGATAGATCCCCCCACAACATTAGGGGTAAGTGATTGAACATTGAAAATTGCCAGAAAAAATTTGTAGTACGTTAGAACATGTTTTGTTTGGCGTTCTTTCAGATCAGGTTAAACATTTTTTCACAGACATAAACTAATCCACATCTTTTGTATATATTTGAAGGTCAATCTCCGCGTGTAGTTTTCCACGTTCTTCGTTATACAATACTTTGAATGTAACACGTGATAATCTTCATTTGCCGCTGTTCTTCATCTCATATTATCAGTGTTGCAACATGTGACTTCTCAATGCGGCGAATTGTTGATTAAGTTTCTCTTTACTGCAGTGTTTTCAATCAGAATAAATTGTGAGATTTATAAAACTATGTAAATGGTGAATAATGTCCACCTTCAGGTAAAGCTGATGTGCCATATTTGTAATGGTATGTTCTTATCGCTTCTACTTGGATTGAGCTCGCGTTTGGTAAAAGGGTCTTCTGCCTAGAGCACCACATTGCACCACACGTTTTGTGTCTTCTGCCCAGAGCACAACATTACACCACACGTTTTGTATCCTTAGTATCAACAGTTCCCCCCAGGCCGCGCTCCTGTATAGCAACAAGTTTTCTCCTTCCAAGAAGATCCCTTGAATTTTATCACGAGTTTCTTCTTATCTTCCTTTATATCTTGTCTTCTTTTATCACTACGTTTCCTACATTAAGATTTTACTCTGTCAAATCCACTATCTTTCTCTTCTCTTTCTTTATCACCACTGCTCCATCTTCCCCATCCTTTTAGTATATTTCTGCAGGACGTTTACCGTAATACCCTTTTAGTCTTGTTCTGTCTTTCATTTTCTTCGAGGGCCTCGCATTTGGAATGCAAATTCATGTTGTCAGATAAGATAACGAAGAGAGGAAGAAAGACGTGAATCAACAGAGGATCTAGAAGATTGGTTGAGAAGCTACAGTACGAAAGACTGTAATACCGTACGCGTAAGGCGGATAGACAGTTTCCATACAGTCAAATTGCTAAAATATTCAATAGCTGGCTGAATACACACAGAGAAAGCTCTACTATTCCTGATTGGGCTCGCTCGCTCTCTTAACGAGCGTAAATTCCTCAATGTAAGTAATGTGATTATGTTAAAGGCACTTACTAACTTAGTCTGTTGAGTTACTCGCGAAGTTCGCTATTGCCGTTGGGTAATTTTACGGCCTAATAAGCTGACTTTGAGGCAGAGCAAGTTATTCTATCAGGGTGGTAAATATGAGAGGTAGGTATTGTGTGTCTATAATGAGTCGGATAGTGGGGCGTATTATCACGTCAGTTCTCTGTAATGGGGGGAGGGCGAGACGTCTACAATATTCAGAACTTAACCCTTCCACCACCCTAGGATCGCAATTACCATTCGGTCTTTCTTGATGTTTGTCAATAGAAACTTGGTACGTATCATATAGAACCATATTATGTATTATGAATTCATTCTTGAATGAATGTTAATCAATAAACATGGCAATTAAATTCAACCAGTTATTTGAGTATAATTCGGGAGGTTGCCGGTTTGATACCCGGGATTGGCTATTTTGATTGAGTTGTTTTTAACAGTTTTTCCACAGTCACAAGACGATTGTTGGGATTGATCATACTAGCAGCCATTGGACATTCCCTCCAAATACCACAATACCCATGAGTTACAAGTTACGATGAATTGTACCTGTAAAAGTAAAAAAAATAAAATATATATATATATATATATATACAAAATACGAATTTTTTTACGCATCTCATAAGTTGATATTCTAAGCTCATGCATGGTGATATGTAAACTATTTTGTTCATTTGTTTGCTATAGGAATGATCACTCATCAAATAGGAAGTCTTGGATCAACATAATTTTCTGCTTCATTTAAGAATTAAAAAAACAGCTGTCTTTGGTATACTCAATCGTAACGTAAGAAATCGAACAAAAGCTAATGCATTCGTCAGATTCATGTGATGCGTATTTGAGGAAAAAAAAAAACATCAAACAAAAACATCAAAATCTAAAAGTACTTTATAATAAATTCACAACCAAAAATATGCAGAGAAAATTAATCTTGTGTTCAGTATTAAAGAAACAGCTCACGCCCATGTTTCATTACGTTGTCGAAAGATGCCACTGTTATGTTTGTGCTGCATTCCTATTCAAGTACGGAACCCAGCACAATATCTATCAGCACATTGTTTCCCTAGTTGAAGACGCGAAGTCTCGGTATTTAAATCATTTCACGCAAACATTTGCTACAAAACTAAAACTGCTCCACGGAGCTCCTTTCGGTATGCTTTAGGTTTTCGATGGAGAACTTGGCTTGCCACACAATTGAACCTTACATTGTACTCCAGATTCCCCGCCAACTACTTAACGTGAAAGTTGCCGAGTCATACATCAACTTGTTGCCATCAAGAGATGTTTCCCCTCCTCCTTCCCCGCTCACCCCTTTCCCTTTCCCAAATTCAGTGTAACCTTCCCTCACCGCGCGCCCCCATTCACTCTTTCCTTCGCTTTCTTCAGCGGCTCCGCGACATTGAGGCACCGTTAGCGTAGCGGGATGAGTGGATGAAGAGGCGTCCTTTTCTTTCAACAGTTGTTCCAACGAAGTCTCGGTTACCATGACTACCCCGGCAACCTGACTGACGTTATATATATATATATTTTTGGAAAATAGTGTTACAAAAAAGCCAGCCATCCACTTGGCTTTGGAACGGGCAAACAACGTTTTATGCCAACAATAGGGGCGCATCATCAGTCTTCGTTCTCCCTCCGGGTTTTGTGAATGGTTGGTTATCAAACCGAGATGGCTTAGCATTCAAAATATCAACAGTCTCGCTTGGGTTTCGTTTGTGAAAATATGTAGCAAGTATTTTAACAATGTTTTGTTGTTGGTTTGTGAGGATTGTCATCAACAACATGGAATATGTTCTGTCTCCAAGTTTAATTGAATAAATATACATTCAAATACATTTTAAAATACGCAAACGACGGGAAGCACAGCTAAAGTAAATGAAAAATTTGCTATTTAATAAAAATGTATACGGATCGAAGCCATTCTTTTCATTCATTCTTCCACGCAAAATTTCAGATATGTAAAATACTTCCGGAAAGCATAAAACTCTAACCCTTAGGCTGGTCGAAAGCGTTCTTTGATCTTTGAAGTAGTAAGTGACAATATGAAGCATTCAAAAGCATGCTTTGTACTATACACGGTAGACACAAAACAGTGTACGGTGAACATATACAGCCTTAAGGAAACACTAGAAAAATAGCACGATCGATTAATAATAAGGGTGGGTGAGAGGGCGAGGGTGGCGGGAGGGGGGGAGGAAGAAGTCATATCTTGTTTCCCTGAGACAAAGCTCTCGTTATACCACTCCCCCCCCTCCCCCCCTCCCCACCCCCACTCTACACACACTTGTTTGTGTTCTGTCTAGAGTAGGTCTCATATTCTAGAGGCAAACCGCGGAGAAGAAACTTACTATCGGCACGTAGCAATGTGATAATCCTGGTTTATATATACCCCATCCAAATGATTGAGTAAAATGTTCTAGTTGTAAGCTCTATCACCAATATTTGTGGCAAAGATCTAGCATGAAAGTAAACGAACCCTTCAAAATTCAGAATGTGGTTTGAGAAAAGAGTTTCAACACCAAAACATTAAAGATCACACTGCATTTTCTGTACACAGACGTGAAAAAACAAAGATTAGTTTTATTATATTTCCAAAAGCAAATCATAGAAAACTTAGTGTATATTGTGAATAGTTGTATCTAGATTTTTTTGGTAATTTATTAAATATATGATATATCGCAATTGACGGGTTTAGATTTTCTGGTTTTGAAACTCGATAGTGTGAATCAAAAAAATATAATGCTATAAAATTGTAAAACTACGTTTAAAAATGAAAATAATACCTGTAATGGGTTATTCTTTTGAATATTTCATCATTGCAATCTATATTTACAATCCGTGATACAAGTTCGTTTCCAATTCAACATCATAATATTAGAGATAAGGATGTACGTGATTACTGTTGACTCAAAACAAACATACATACGCTCAATTTGAAAACAGTATTTCCCTCAGCGCAAACTGCGTTCATATAGCCAGAGGAGAGGAGAGGAGATTCTATGCGTTTTATAACTTACACTTCGTTGCATCTCAAGACAACCTCATATACGAACGATATTCTCTTAAGCCTTTAATTAAATAGTATATTGTAATTTTTATTTAATTGAGCCACAGGTTCACTTCAAGTTTGACATATGTTCGCCACACGGCTGTTCATAAAAAAATACGTTTTGTTAACCCTTCTTTGTCGGTCGTTTCTTGAAATGGAACAAACTTTAGTTCATATATAGTAAGACCAGCGCCACACTTCGCGCGGAGGCTCCGAGAACTACGCGGATTAACGTCATAAGATATATGAAGAGAGGGGGGGGGGGGGGGGGGGGTAGGTAAACACAACGTCTCGTCTATGTGTTGATGAGTATTATTTCTTGGTATTACATTCTACGGAAGGCAGAGGAGACAGAAATAATGACGGGAGCACGGAGGCAAGATTACGGTAAAGAATCTCGCGTAAAATATTGCTCCAAGAAGACGCGATGCAGAGAAAATGCTATATTGTTATTTAATTATTTTCGTTTTCACACTATGATTAATTAAGTCGTTGTATGGATATATATATACAATAAATTTCACTCAATCGAGATCTGCTTATACATTTAAATTATCTAATCTTGCCAGATAATTTCCAAATTGAACTAAATAAATACTTTACTAAATTTAATTACTTGATTCAAATCTTAAGTGTGCATAGTGGTGTCTATATCAGGCTATAAAAATCGTGAACTACTATCAGAACCAACATCATGCCTTTATTTTGGCCTGTTTATCTTTGGGGGGTTATTCCTGCTTCAGATACTGAAGATCGAGAATTCTGTACCCAATTCACTTGGTTATTGGAGTCAGAGTAACGACAAATATTATAGATGGCGACCCTATTTAATGAGTTGTACTGAAATACAGTGCATGTAATATGATAGGGAGACAATAAAATCATGCCATATTTATTGGTTTTAAAGGTAATGGATCAATGAATGAATTACTATTATGGAAAAACTATTTTTATTGCCATAAAATTAGTTTTGGGCAGTTTGGTCGATCAGGTCAAGAAACAGTTATTTTTATGGCAGCGCAGGATTTTAATCTTAGAATGGAAAACAGTTAAAAAGGCTCCACTGGTTTAACGACATGGGTTAAATTAATAAGAGGAAAACAATTCTATGGATGAGATGAGAATTGAAAAACAATAATTAAGCTAATGAGAAGGGGGAACATGTTATTTGAAAATACATGTATATATTTAAAGATACACGTGACATTTTCTCAATTAATTGTCTAAACACAATAAAAATAAATAATACAAGTATTTCATCTGCTGTTTTCTTACAAATCGTACGGTTTTCATGTAATTATACAATTTGTATTTAAAGTGTGTAACAATTTTAGACTACACAACCGCCATTAGAAAGTTAAAATTTTAAATAATACAAGTAAATAATATTTATATTTGTGGAAATAAAACATTACTTGTCATCGATATAAATATTCACAACAACTTTCAAAATTCCTGATTATAATTATAACAAAATGTTGTAGAAGTAATGATGTTACTGTCGTGAATAATTGCGATTGTTGTAGAACGTTACTCTCTTCCGATGGAATGTTGTCTTGTGGTACTATCTAGCGGCAGACTGGTGTACTACAAGCCCAGCGTGCGAGTATCTTATCGGAATATCATCCCGCCACACACAGTTCAAAACGCCCGTTTCTATCTGTACGTGAATAATATACTCATCCTTACAGTCCGTAATAAGTATGTTTGAAAATGTATGTATATCTATCTATATATGCATGCGTTATGTAAACAGTGTAGTTGTCATTATTTAAATCATACATAGTTATGATGAGTCTTGGTACATTAGAAGGAAGCTTTGTCGGCTCTTCGTTTCAACGCATTAACTATATTTTGAAGAAGCAGGGCAGTAACAAAATATTAAATAGTGAGAACTATAATCGTTATTTACGACATAATTTTTAAATTAAAACTGATATTAATTTTTCATCTTTAAAGTTATATTATTACATCATGTATTTTCTAGCATTGAACTCCACCAGAACATAATAATATAAGCAATGCTGTACAATCAAACTTGCAAGCGTTTTTTTTATATTTTCTTTATGTTCAGTTGTCTTCATTCATTTGTTTGTTTATTCTTCGTTTTGATATCTGAATCAATAAAGGCAAATATTTAATTTTATGTTTGGTTGTTTTGGTTTGGTGTTTTGGTTTTGTACAAGCCATAAGCACACCACTATTGACTGTAATGCGTTATCCAAACAATTTTATGCCACATATAATTGTGTATGCCAGAAAATGTGAGCAATTAAAAGGAAAACTACTGTTTTACCAAATACTGTAATATACAATCTATTTTGGTTTGACTACGCACTAACTTTTTATTGGGATTTTAGTTATTGTCTGTACTTGTTCATATTTACTAATTATCTTTCGTGAGATACCGTTACAATTAATTTTGAAATCTAGGAATATTTTCCTATCATAACAAACGTAAAATACATAATTCATTTGGACTGCAAAACTACCTGATTTAACGAAATATGTAATTACCGACGGAGTGATGGATATATATTTAACATCCAGCCCACGCCACAAACATCCCAGCCCATCTTATCTTTCCTCAATCCTCAACGACATCACCGAGAATGAACTCAATGACGACATTTCAGTGACGAAATCTCCGACACCGCATTTTCCAATCGATCAATCACAAAGTCGAAAAACTTGGCTAACATTTTCTTTCCTTCCATCTTAAAAATGCAAATCTTCTTTTGATTTCTTCTTGAATTTAAAGCAACACAAAAAATTATCTGCAAGTCGATCAGATTTCTCTCTCTCTCTCTTTCCTTTCTTCTCCTCATTATCCATTCAAATACTCTTTCCCCTCTGGTTTTTCTCAATGCGAAATTAAAGCAAAGCTTCTCACCAAATACTGATGAACACATTAACGGGCTCGGAGAATAAGACATGAACACTGCACAGAGACTCCGCATTATTCTTCTCTCCCTATTTTATGGTAATCAACGGCGATAAAATCCGTACTTTCCTTTCTGTGGTTAAAGTAGGATTAGTTTAGAATAGATCAATATTCACTTCGGTTGTGTTTTCTTTGGAACCCTTTTTTCTCAGCCCCTAATCTCGGCATTGAACGTTCGTTTACATTTGCATGCATTCTCGTGCCCATTTAGCTTGCTCAATCCTTAGCACACACATCTAGCTAATGTGTTGAATTTCACAAAAAATATGAAAACACAAAAATTAAATCAAAATCCTAGTTTTGTGATTCACTCTTGTTGTTGTAGATTCATAGTACAATGCAATGCTGTGATGTAACCATATAGCGCATAATAATGTTGTGCTAGCATTCATGTTGTGCAAAAGTAATGTTCTGTGTTGCGTTATCAAATCACTCAGACAATAACTATTGACGGTGACATGTATTTCAAATGATGTGTTGTGTTGTCAATCCATGGTGTCACGTCATGTTGTATGATGATGTCTACTTTAAATGTCATGTTGCATATAATGTTGTGTTAAATCAAAGAAATGTTACCCTATGAATCGTTAGTGTCATCTTCTGTAATATTGAGCTGTCAAGTGACTACTCAAATGTGCACTTGTTTGGTTTGTCTTATTTTTATATTTAGCATTTAGCATGCTGAACTCAGTTGCGTGGATGTAGGAAATGCTTCATAATAAAAGCTTGGTTATCTATTGAAGCAACCTGTGCCTTTTCTTCGTCAATATAGAGCCAGTACTAATACTTTAAACAATTATTTCTTGAATAGAAAAGGTTTATGTAAAACAATAAAGGGTTAAAGAAATGCCTTAATTTCATACTTTATAGTATAGCATGTCACTATCTTTAAAATTGTGATACAATACGACTAAGAAAGGAGATGTTTGGAAAAAGTTACATTATGAACATGTTTTTTTTTATTAAAAGTACTTTGTTGTTGATGGTGATTCTGGTTGCTATCCTTTTCAAAAATCTAATTTCTAAATCCTATTATGTTACTTTCAAAGTCCATAGATGTTTACATGGTACCGTGAAATAAATACATTTCTATAACGCATTATTTCTGTGGCATTTCGCGATTACAATGGAGTATATGGAAGTGGAACCTGCCATTACATCCTCCCAAACAGAGACCTATTCTATGTGGCATGCTCTCGGTTCGCCGTTGAATTGTGTTTCACATTTGCAGCGCATCCATTCACGTTCAATTGAAGGTTGACACGATTTATGCAGTTTGAAACATCGATAGAGGAAGCTTTTATCGCGCTACAGTCCGTTACAAAAATAGTGAACGCCACTGAACCATCTAAAATAGCCGTGTTAGTCCATAGGTCAAACTACTCGGCCGATATCCAGGAAATATAACATGGCTATCAACCCTTTGCTAATTTAAATAAATGCTAATATTTTAGCTTTGTAGTTGGTTTATGTATATTTTTAGGGATTTTCCTTAATTTCAATAATTTCCATAATGTCGTAATGGTACGATGCACATTAATTCTGTTTTGAAATTATTTCAGGTTTCTATCAATTACACAGTTGTTGGTGTTGTGATGTTTGTTATGGTTTTCTCTGACCTGCTGATCTCCAGCAAACAACGCGAACACTGTAACACTCAGACAGACCGACAATTGAAGAACATGTGATCGCGATGCAATCATATACATTTCTCACGAGAAGAGAAGCCAGGATATTTATGAAATAAAATAACAACTATTCGAGTTTTAAATTAGTGAATGTATTGATAATGTTTATTGTAATGACATGGTTTCTGATATATCACATATTTAATAACTTGGTTGTTTGGTTTTAGCAGTTCAGTTATCACACAATTTCTAAATTTTCTGTCACATTAGATATGTTATAATTAATATTAATGATGAACAGCTGTTCAAGTGAAACCAAGTGATTTATTGGCTTCACTTGTTTTGCTAGCTAAGGGCGATCGTGTTATAAAGTTAGTTTCCCCCTTTGATCAAAACGAATTAAAATGTCCATTCCTCGGCGTTGGGTTACATTCGTATGTGACATAACGATGTTATCCTCAGTCCCACCGTTCGTTTGTATCTATTTATGGTGTAGGTGAGGGTAGTTTAAGCGAGGGTAGTTAGCGCTGATGTCCACAAAACATTATTGTTGTCATTAGTTGGCCGGGACGGGAGCGGAATGGCGTCTCTATGAAGTGCTGATGGCTTGAAATCACAACGTAAATTTACGATGAGCACACTAACAATTGGCTTAGTTTCGCTGGGGGGTTGGGGGGTTGGGGGGTGGCTGCGGCGGCTGAAAACAAAGGCGTCATAACGTCAACTTGCCAACTTGCGCGAGGGGTGGGGGACAATGGGGTGTCCGCACGTCGCACTGTTGTGAATACGCCATTGTGCCATCTTCGGGTCGAGCACATTGTCCGGATAATGGGATAGATGGGAATCATTGCTGATGCTGATGTGATTCACATGTTGCGCGTACTGCGACCAAAGATCGAATCGGTGTTGATTCAGCCACGCGTGTTTTCACTTGACGCTCCTCGAGGTGGTTTGGGCGTCACGTCCACTCCACTTGCTACATTTGCATTTGCATAGGTTTCAACGAAAACACTGGGTGAGTGTGGACCTGTGTTGGCATAACCTGCGCGTTAAAACAGTATTGTCCAAGAAGAAAACATAATAAAAAGGCCTTGTGCTTGTTACAGTTCCTCATCAGTGTTAAAACATCCAGGGCTTGTTACATTTCCTCATCAGTGTTAAATCCATGTATACCTAAGGCCAAGGCGTTCGGCTTGTTACAGTTCCTCATCAGTGTTAAATCCATGTATATCCATGGCCAAGGCGTTCGGCTTGTTACATTTCCTCATCAGTGTTAAATCCATGTATATCCATGGCTAGGGGGAGCTCCCCTTGTTGCCCCATCTTGATTTGGATAAGATAGAGGGAATAGTTTCGTTTCATACACTTTGACAGTGGTAAGCTAGCACGGTGGTAGGTTTATACTTTGCATCGTCAGGCTCCTAAAGAATTTAGTGCTCGTCTTCTTTTCTTCTTTCTTTTGAATGCATCTTTGTTCCATTCCAATAAATATTTCTGTTCTCGCAAAAGAACAAAAATTAATACTCTTATGTTGTGTGTTGTTGCAAGTTGAAACACATCTTTACCATTGAAACAAGAACATAAGAAGGACGAAAATATTGAAGCTGAAAACCTTCTTTTATAGAGAGAAAATTATTGAATTATGTAATTATTTTGAATTCGACATAGCAAGATGGAAGGTTTTCGAGATAAGATGGTATTTTCTACAAAGAAATAATATTTCTGATGTAGTGCAACATTTTAACATATTGCTTTAGAAACCATGATATCAATTCAAACGGCCCGTTGCTTTTAAATTCAGAAAGTTTGTGTTTTTGTGCTATATCGATAGTCGTGTATAAAATTTGATCTATTTTTATTTGTCAAAGAAGCAACAGGATAAAAAGTAGCTTTAGAGAAACGGGGCGAGGATTCTATCTTCGTCTTTGTAGATATTGAGATAGATTTTCTTTCTATAGAGCACGCGTGGCTTCCATACACAGTCCACACTCGGAATACGATATTGCTTCCCCTCGTGGTCCTTCTTTATGGTCACTCATCTCTTGGAAACTTTTCAAATTATTCTTTTCACATAGACGAATAGAAAGCGCTACTCATGAATACTGCGCTCGAGTATAGACGAAACTCCCGGCGGGATATTTTCGAAAAAAAAAATATATATATATTCCGTGCTCCACTTTGGATCAAAGCGGAGCATTTTGGAGTTGAAGTTAAGGCACGTTTTTAAGGTTGACCTAGCGCCCTTCTTAACGAACCTTTCGAGATCTCTCAGGCGAAGATATAGCTTCTACAGACGTGTGGATTAGGTGTGCCGTAAGGAATGCCAATGCTTCCGTGCCAGAGAGAGAAGAAATACGTGGGACGCTCATTAAGGCTGTTGCGCCTAGAAGAACGAGTGGTATTTTCACCCTTATAGACCTCGCACTAAGTATTCTTTGCGAGTAAATCCTATGTTAACATCGCGCCTCTTTTCGACAGAACAAGGAAGAGTGAGTTGAGCGGACTTTCTCAGGAGGGAAAAGGAGGTAATAATGAAAGAAAGGAGGGAGAGAGAAGCTGAGTCTTTCTCTGGGGAGGTTACGTGCTACATCGAACACTCAAGGGGGAACAGCCTAGCAAGGAAACTGACGAAGACTGAGCGTTGGGTATTCTGATTCATCGTATGGAGGTGCTACCAAGATCGTTAACGGATCAACCCCAACCAAACTATTCGGCTGGAGTTTGTTTCTTGTTGTTTTGTATGCGCTACCGCTACCGGCAATTAATTGCAATACTCTCTGCAGGTTACCAAAGTATATCTAGCCAGAGACTTGGAATATCGAAAGTATATTAATTTGTAGACCTCAATACTGGAATGTTCTTTATGAATGAAGTACACCTCGCAAAGAATCGCTTGCGAGTAAATTGATGAAGAAGATGTAGTTGAAACACTACTTCTCGATAGTATAGTACTTACGTCCTTAGATACTTGGTAAAGAAGTAATGTTCTACTGCCACATAGATGTTGAAATTGTGAAGATCACTTTAGTGATCATCACTTTAGTGATCATCACGATGCCAGCAAGGCCATGTATACGACTAGACCTCACACTTGAGATTCATCACATTTAGTGTACACTATTGAGTGTTTCCTTATTTTATGGACATGATTTTATCTGTTACTAATTCTGTGTTATTCAGGGCAACGTTTAGTGTTATATTGATGACAACTTTTGCAACCAGAATGTTCATATTCCCCTCCCAATCAATGTGAATGGATATCAACTGTTGTATAAAGCTACGGGAGTGTCTCGATGTGGTCACACCACACATCACATAAAAAATAATTCCATTTGGCGTCAATCTCTTCTTGATTCAGCTTGAGCCAACATTAGGCCATATCGTAAATTGAGTTTGAAAATATCGCTGCAAGAAGTTTAGTGCAGCATCAGCAGTATTACTTCCAGGAGAGGCGAGCACGGGGACACTGACAAAGCGTAGCAACACAGGTAGGTTCCCATGCAGTGATGTCATCTAAAAAAAATCACTCGATTAATTTCCTAGACCAGGAGAAAATGTATAATTGTTTTCGTATGTCACGCGTTTAAAACATGATCGACTTGGACATGTCAAAATTTGTCAAAGGTTTGTTAGTCACTTTATGTTTGAGCTTAAAGGAGAAACGGGACATACAGGGAACATTTGGGGTACATATTATATAATTAAAACAAGTGTTTATAGATTCTTAAAGTGAATTTCAAAAATTATATTTTTCTTTGCAATATATATGATGTACAAAGTATCTTTTCTAAATTTTGTAAATTTAATACATTTTTTCATGATAGAAATATAACATCACAAAAATATAGATAACAGGATCTGTAATCTCCGAATTCCTTACAACACATAGGCCGTGTTTGTATTCCAATAAAGAAACTTTTAAATTAGTTTTGTTTCTTATATTTCTAAAGTTTTTCGAGTGAGTTATTTACAACACAAAACTCATTTTTGTATCGTTGAATTGGTGATCTAGTTTTGGATACTCATCAATTTAATATTAAAATTAAAATTTTTTTGAATTAAAATATGTTTAAAACAATAATATAGTAGAGAGTTCTTAGTAATGAATAGGTTTCATAGAATTTAGTGTTTATCGTACATCATTATTAAATGCTGTAAACAGTCTGCTTTTTAAAAGTTAAAACTTACTTTAAGAAGAATTTAGTATTATGGTGAATCAGGTCGTGAGAAAACATGAAAACGTTGCCCTTTACACTTTCATTTGTGTAAATTGAAATTGATTGAAAACGAACACTGTCTAATCTTCGTATATTGTTTCAGCATTTACTTCTCAAGTTGATTAACGTAGAAACGTTTCCTCAACAATAAACGACAATAAGTTCACACATTATCAGTCTTACAATGATAAACACTCATAGTGATTAAGTAAGGGTAACTCAACATTGTCTTAGAACCTAGTGAAGTGAAATTCAAACAGGCAAGGTTGGAATTCCTATTCGGCCCCTACACCGTCCTAGGGGCGCCCATTGTTACCAAGGTAACAGTTGTTTGCATGTTATTTCGCATCAACGAAACAAATAGATAGCAACAATGGGTTGAGGAACCAAACAAATACCGCTTTAACTTCACGATACAGTTTAGGAACTATACACACATTATTTGTGTAGGTAGCTTGTAACTTACATTATGTAAGAACCTGCCAAGCTAAATAACATATCCCAACATACTGTCTATAGTGCAGAAATATAAACACACCCATAATATATTTTTATATTTTTAATGGTGACTGCAACAGCCGATGTATACTGGAAACATTGCTGCTCTATAAAGCAGAGCAAACGTTCAATTCCAACCCAAACAAAACTATACAGGTAAATGTATGGTTTGTTTTGTTTATAATCATCCAACTGATCGACGATACACGGATTTAAAGATATGTTTATAGTTATCAACGATGAAAATTTGAATTAAAAAAATGGTCTGAAAAACATTCAAAAAGTCTACTACAAATAGCAATTTAAAATAACACGTTCTCATAAACACTTTTGACGACGTTTTAGTCGAGATTTCAGAAATATTTTATAAATGATAATAATAACGCTAGTGAAATTTTTTCAAAAATGAATACAAGTAAATTATGTTGAAAAAAAATACCCAAACGGAGATAATCATTTGAAAAGTTATGACAGAAAATAAACTAATCCATTATGTCGTCCTGAAGTAAAAAGCGTTGCGTATTCTCATGACGCCAACAAGTTTGTCAACCATTACCTTGTAGATTATAAAATAGGTCCAAGAATGACAAGATGGAAGGAAATGTAATTCAATCCACCATCCGCCATCTTTTAACAGTATTTTTCGTAAGAATGGAGGACTCCACAGTCCTCTCCTATCAACACTTTCAAACAAAGCGTTTTTCAGTTATCTTACAACAGTCTCAGTTTGTTCAAAGCACCCAAGTTCAAGATCCAAATTGAGATTCTACCTAAAAAACTAATAGTGTATACAATAAAACAGTGTTTAACACTAATTATTACTTCTTTTGATAGATAAACAGTAGCAATCTTGAGTGTCAATAGTCCACCGTAGATTTTGCAAACAAATACGAAATCTAATGAGGTTCTATAAAATATGATTAGCCATATGGGTACATGTTCTAGATATCAGTTTGGAAATGTTTAAAGATAGCATTTAATTTTGTAAAGGTATCACTAATACAAATTAAGATCATTCATCTACAGCTAGAAATTGCAACACCAATATCAAGTGCTCAAATAAGCTAAATAGTGCAAAAATGTCAGGCTTATTGTATCACACATGATACGTGTTCTATATCTTACGGGTAATGAGTTAAGTGATCAATAAATATGAGCTAGTTTAGGTACGAACATCGTACAAAGCATTTTCCATACACCTTCATATATAAAATTGCGTTGCCCAATATATCTGTAAAGTGCAAACCATGTAAATAATAAAAACTCATATGGATGGAAAATGGAGATAAAAAATTAAGTAGTTCTGACTCCCGCACCCAACCCAATAGTTCGACGAGATAGGTTTCTGCATGTGGCCACGTAAACGTTTCTGTCCTGAAGTGTCGTTAGTCTGCATAATATGGTGACCTGACAGAACCGTTAACCAATGGACATTGGACACGTTTGGGTGCACCAAGTCATAACTACTTGATTGTACACTAGTATGTTAGGAAACCCTGAAAACGATTAATGTCATATGTATAAAATATATCATTTAAGGGTGGTTTTTTAGTGTAACAAATCTTCTTAAAATAAACCATGGAAGAAGAAAGTTTACCGTAAAACATAAATAAATACATCATTAAACACTAGTACTATACGCAAAAGTGAATAGCAATTTACCAGAAGTTTCTGGCTAATGCCCTGCCGTGCCCAACTCACATTTCAATAAGGAATACTTTTTCATATTTTAAATAAATGTACGTAGTTATGTAAATATGCAAACATCAGTGTCATTCTAGATGGACTAATAGAGAATGGTTTATGTATTTGATTCAACTAGTTTCGTCCGGTTTTTAGCATCACAGATATTATTGGTTACACATTACAAGTGAGGTGCATGAATGTTTAAATGATTCAATGTATGGTTATGCTATATCATAATGTCATTGTTGTCACTACTGTAGACGGAGTATGGGCCTCAGCGAGATGGTAGTGTTCTACAAATAGATCACACTAGGCCTACTCACTATAGCAGAGAAACATAGTAATTAGTTATCTGTGCTATTGTAACATATCGGTGACCAAACAAGCTCATCCTCGGCCACATTCTCACAGTAACCTCAGTAACCTTCGTTGTGTGAAGAACGAAACTGATTTTAGTGATATCGTATTCGTACCCTTTCTCAGTGATGTATACGAGACATGAATAAGGAAGGTTTGGGTTCGATTTCCCTTATCGGCAAACCAATTAGCATCTCAAGTATAATAGGTTTTCTTCAGTTAACGTGGTTACTGGGATATTACACGTTCAACCTTAGAATCGTAAAAATGCTTAGTTCGTCATCACCTGAAGAGGGTCTCATTAGATATATATACAGGGTTCTGTAGGAGGTATTTGTTAGGAGTAAATTATTTATTTTACCAAAAATAGAATCTTTTCAATAAATGTTATCACCATCAACGAACATTTTAAAATACTATGCACACACGTTCACAGTTACGCGTTCCACAGGTCAAACATCTCTTATCGATATTAAGTAATTTTCGGATTAACAACGTGGATTAAACTGCGTGATTGAGAAGTGATTACACGAAGATCCGTCAAACCGTTTGAGCTAAAACACTGTCTAAATTATAAAGATAGTCAAAGAAAATTTTGGCTTTTACATTTTATATCACAATGGCGATATTTTGATATCGATGCTAATCAAGATGGTCATAGACTCATAGATGTAATTATGACGATAAAGAAACGCCACATGATATCAAATCAATGCCGAAGCAAGGATTGAAACCTAGACTCAGGGACCGTGGTTAGTTATTATACCAAAGCACCATTAGTCGACCGCTGTATAAACAAACACATCATTTTTAATAACACTGTTGTTGACGAATTTCATATTGACTTATTCTACTTGATGACGCTCTTTATACAGTTTATGTAACGTTAAATGGTAAAGACGTTGCCTAATTGATCTTATCCGCTGCTCTGTCGTCCGTGCGTCTAATCGAAAAATCTCACACATACTTTTCATCGTAGTTATTTTTAGTGTCCCAGAGTCACCTTATACAAAAATGTTTCGTCATTTAGTGGCCCCTGGTAAAAGCAATTGAATGTACGACCTTCGAATGCTTGAGCAGTAGGATCGCGACATACTCCGTCTACAGTGATGTGTCTCATTGACGTTTCAACGACATGGCAAGGTCTAGTTGATATCCGCCTAGCGGAGGCCAAGTTGACCTTGTGACATGGTGGACCCAAAACACAAAATGCCCGCCCCTCGGTGCGCCCACCGCCATCTTCACAGATACTCGACGTAGAACTCGAACGCCTCGTGGGGCGGCGGTGGGACAAACGCCGGCATGCCGTTCTCACCCATGTACTCGTCATATCGCAAGCTGTACACGAACTCCATGCCGAGGTTGCGGGCGATCCTTGCTGAGTAGTAGCTCGAACAGTCCATGCGCAGGAGGTCGTATCCTTGTTCCTTAGCCATCCTGCGGGTGTGCTCAACCAGTTCCCTACCTGGAAAAGAGAACAATCACATCAAATTATGAGTTTTGAAGTGGTAATTAATCTGTGAGAAACAAATCCGTGAGAAAATCAATCAATATTTGTGCAGGATGGTGTAGAACTACCAATAACCGGGGTAGAATTTTGCATAGGGTGATTTTACTGGTCGAAGAGGCAACTAGATGAAGTTCTTCCGTTTGGAGTTTTCCTTTCCTCTTGTCCTACTTGTCCCTTTCCTTTTGTTCTACTTGTCCCTTTCCTCTAATCTCCTCCCCCGTTTGGCCTTGAGATAGTAGTTCCAGGGTAGATTTGCCTGTTGTAAGGGGCGACTAACGGCCGACGACATGACTTAATGTTTAAGGATGTCGTTACGCATTAGACAACAATACAAATCTATTAGATCGATGACGTCAAGTGTGGTGCAGAAATAACGTTGCGAGGTCCAAATAGTTCGCCGTCAGAAATGTTTGACGTCTTTATCGCACATAACCAAATAGGCGTGACCATCTGGCAACACTGCTACCATTTGGCATCTAGAAACAATTCCAAAATAACCTGATTTTCAAGGTCAGTAGACGACTACAGTCCATGTGATGTAAAACCTATCAGCGGTCCAAAATTATTTTAATTTAACTACAATTTTTTTAATTTATAAAGATAATTATGATTTTATTGATTAATATGATGATGATTGATATAATTCAGAACATATTATATATTATATATATATATATATATATATATATATATATATATATAATATGCGTGCGCACAACATAAAATTAACGCACATTTGTTCAGACGTAATTGTTTATTGCGAACTTAAAATACAAATCTGCTTTAATTTTAGGGTCTTAAATATAGGGTAGGAGTCGTCTTTAATAATAAGTGCCAAGGCACAATTTATGTTTGCTCCGTAGAGATATTGCCAATCGTTTGTTCGGAGCGAAATGAGCAGCAGTACGGAGATAAATCATATCGTATTCATAGGTTGCACGTACGTCACATCTTAACGCGTGGCGGCCACATTTGTGATCAAACTTTGACGTTGCTATGGAGAAACAATTGAAGGCTGTTGTAGTAGAACATTTAAATTCTTAGTTCTTCAAAACTCAGCCTGCTTTTGATATAAAATTAGTAGGTGTTGTAATTTTTATTTCTTTTATTACATAAGTCACTTTTTAAATTTTAAATTAGGCTTATTTATTATATTTGAATAGTATTTGTCAATGATCTAGGATTGGTCATCATCAATTGTGTCGCAATCATGGCCGCTGTGACGTCACGTGGGAACTATGAATTGGAACGATAAAATGTCCAAGTGACTGTACTGATTACCAGCCAATGATGACAGTTGTCGTTGCGTTCGGTGGGACAGTTTATGTAATATGATCTTCAAAACAACGCAGGTACGTTTTCAAGGGTGGCTTTCATGATTTGACTTTGGGTGTACATTGTGTTGACTGTTCCAAAGTCAAGACGCCCGAAACAAGAATCAAACGCTGGAAGCTCTGCAGTGGGAGCAGGAATACGTCCACAGAACTAACGAAAATTAACGACAATATAAAAAAGTCGGAGTTTCCGTTTTTTTGTTCGTATTACGCCGCTTACTCGAGGCTAGACATGCAGTATCGTCTTTGAGAGTATACTCAACTCATTGGTATCATAACTGAGTTTTGTATTATGAATACAATTTCAAAATTTCTGTAATTATTTCATTTTCCAAAGTTGCATTCTAAACCCTTTTTGAGACTATCTGTATGTTATGAAATGTAATTATGAAGATATGAACAAAAACTGTACCTTCGCACGTTTTTCGAGCTATTTATTTGTGACGAACACTATTTTAATTAAAAAAAAGGTTTATTGTATTCGCTCTCTTATCAACAAGTGTCACGAGATTAGAACCATCTACCTACCAACTCCCAGCCCCCTCATAGACGAGTCAACAGTGAGGGCGTGCATGGCCATTGCCCTTGAGATACCCGTCCTCTCCCATACGTTAGCGTTGGTCTCAGCTGTGGTCAGGAACCCCAGGTATTCTCTCACTTTGCGGCAGTGGCAGGTTCGCTGTAGCTCTGTGAACATTCAAACACGCACAACATGTACAACTGCAATGGATTTGTTTCAACGTGAATATCACAAATTTAAAATATTTTTATACGAATGTACATCAATATTAGATCAGTGGCCTACTGATAGTGGGTAGTCCCCCTACACTTAGGGGCGCCCATTGATACCAAGGTAACAGTTATTTGCATGTTATTTTCTATCAACGAAACAAATCCATAGCAACAATGGGTGCCCCTAGGTGTAGGGACCGACTATGAATTCCAACCTTTTGTCGTAAAAATGTGTCCCGACTGGGGATCATTATTGCCCAAATGTCTTAACACACAACCTTAATTTTTCCCTCAAAATATACTATGGCTCTCGTTTTCGCTTTTAGGAATAATCATTCTTTGTTTTCAAGGTCGTCAAAATTCTGGAAAGCTATGATTAGGTATGAATAATACAGGGGATTGAAACTTTGTCTCGAGAGGTATTTTTTACCGCTTTTATAATATTGTGTTTACAACATGGGCTAATTATAGTGGGTAAAAAATGTTTGCTGGGTTTCTGGCTACATTTTTGTGGATTCTCTGCAGGTAATAAATGTGTTATTTACCTGGGAATTGAGGCAAGGGCAATTATTGACAATACTTCAAGGACCGTTTAAGAGCCACCCAAAGAAAGATGGCCTTGTGTGGATATGTAGGTATAAAAAAAAAACAAAAAAAAAACACTAAATCACTCGAATTGTTCATCCTGCCAGCACATATACCTTTAGCACTCTTCACCAGATAACCAACTAGTATGTACACTCACTGTATAAGGTGCAAGGACAGATGTTGATTAAATAAACAAGCTCTTGCAAAGCTAGCATTAAATAAATGTTTAGTTTCACGAGCTGGGCGCTAATACTAAAGGGCAGATTTATTTTTGGTTTCCCACTAACACGGACTGTTATATTGAATGTACTTCTTGTATTATTCTAAACATAAATTATAACAATAATTTGTCGAAGAAATCTTTCTTGTAGGGTACACAAAAACCTTTCTTTCCTGATATGTCCCGTTCAGGTGACTTACTTGTAGGTGTTCGGAGAGATGTGAAGGAATGTCTGAGGCCATATATTAGAACTCAATATGATCGTCTTATGATTGAGAGCAAACCTCGAGTGGGAATCAAACCCACGCTTTACTAAACTATAGTCGCACATGATACAGAATCAACGCTATCAGAAACTAATAAGAATGAAGATTCGACAAGAGGTGGAAATGTGCCAACGCAAGAGCATACAAGTGTCTTAATTTAATGTTGGTTTGAGCCACAGAAATTGATAGCACGCACGTGTACATAGCATAGTTCAATTATCCCCGCCATTACACAATACCCAACAATCTCACATAGGTGTAATGAAGTATTGCAAAGCTTAACGCAGCTATTGCACTCATGCCAGTAATTGGTTGCAGCTGATGGCTGAGACACATGTAAATACTTGCCAAAAACTATGCGCGCAATAAGGAACTACAATATGTACATTGTGTATGTATGAGTTACATTGTACACGTATGAGTTACATTGTACATGTATGAGTTACATTGTACATGAACTCAATGGCCAGGAACGACTGGTCTCCTTGTGTACCACATGTACACTCTGTGTGGACCTATGTTTGTGCGATACTAGAAGCTGCGACCCTGAGCCGTATATTAGTTAACATGTACGCAATCGTGAGGTACCCATTTGATGTTTTAACCGACTGTACAAATATTCTTACGATTCCCAGTCTACGACACTAATTTGATAATAATATTACCGATATTGCAAATACTGTTTCCATAATGTCAGGAATTGATTATGATTGATTTTAAAAAATCCCCCCCTGCTCCCGTCATTAACCCCACTTCCGCTCTCGACATAATCGTGCTGAGTGCGTGTTCTGTTGTTTTAATCCCACAAATTACTGACAACGAGTTATCAATTATTTGCTATGCTGAAATCTTAAATAATTAAATATTTGATGTATTTTGATTCAAAGTACTATATACATTGATGTGATTGATGATTGATTAGTGAAGTTTAAACAATTTGACTCAATCTCATTAAAGTCGTCATGGAACTCTTTTGAAAATTGATAACATAAATCAACACTTAATACTTTCGTTGACCGATTGATTTATTTGTGTTTTGTAATTGCCAAAGCTAAAACTAAAAGCACTAGATTTTATTTAATATTAAATTTCTCCTTTTTCTCAATTCGTCATAAGAAGTTATCTCGTGTTTGGATCACTATACTAATAAATTTAAGTACCTAGTAGTGAACGCCTTTCGAGAACCAGAATGTATAAAAATATGTAATCTTACCTTTCAAGACGCGACCATCCTCCGGCGTGCTCTCGCTGTTCAAGCAAATCCCGACGACTCTCCTCCCTCCGTCTCTCGTGCCAACTGTAGCAATCAAAAAGTTTCCCTTTTCGATGTTGTCCATGCCGTGGATTTCGTCGTTGTACGCCGTACCCTCAGGCAGTCCCAAGGCCACGTACATGGGGTTGGATCGGAAGAAATTGCTTTTCAAAAACCTAGCAATGCGGTCGTAATCCTTGATTGTGGCGCGCACTATTTCATAGTCTGCAGAATTCTCCATCGGGTTGTGGACTGAGCCCTTACAGTCGTAGGACGTACCGGCGTTTACCTCTAAACCCATACAAGCGCTCAGAGCGTTGTAATCTTTGTATGGTATGGTCTGCATTAACTTGAGATGGTCGCGCGCTGGTGGAAATCTATAGTCAAGGAGAAGACAAGAATGTTGTAAGAAAACTATAAATAGCATCATTCATGTTGTGTGTATCCAAATATTTAGATTATTATTACTTTGTATTATTTAATTATTTATACATCGCGTAATTTACTATTGAAATATTTAATTACTACACTGTTATTATAACAACTTAAAAATTGATCATAAATAAAATATAGAGAATAATAATTTCAAATCGATCATTTAATACATAATAATATATTAGTATAATAATGTACTCAATATTTCAATGAGCTTTAGTACATGTCGGTTCGTAATGCAACTAACGCTTGCTCATACATTTTTATCCAGAAGTTTACAAAAAGAGAATGATGGACTAAACTAGTATTTATAAATAAAACTAATTAAAATTAATCAAATTAGAGATTTTAATTTGCATTCATTGTTTTTTGCAAACACCTTTTTAGGTATCATCAGTTCGTTGGTTACCTAACATTAGTTTTGTTTTATGAATTTAAAACAAACACCACCTAGCTCATATTAAACTGGACTCATTTCTTCAAATGAAACTACAAACATATTTTTTATTTGAATTGAATTGAGATATTCTACATGTATAGTATTTAATTGGTAAGTTATACTCTTCCCATCTCTTGCAGCAATTCAACCCGTAGATGCACTATATTCAATAAAAATAAATATAAGAAAAGCGTGTTTAATAAAGTGTGGTAAATAACACACACGTGACATAAATGCAATCGTTGCACAAACGAGAGCCGTATGTATGTTCGTGTCACTACATTCTAAATCATTCTAACGAGCAGCAATTCAAAGCGACACGAAAATGTGTCTACCTAGTACCTATACACTGTAGGCCTACACAAAATTAAAAAATTACATCAATAAACGGATCGTTACATAAAACAAATCAAAAAGTCTAATTGCACTCAACCATAATATATAATAGTGATTCTGACGAAGAAGCCCAGGCGGTCCCGAAACTCTCCAACATGGTTTTAGGTAAGTGTTACCGACGCGTCGAAATAAGCCAATCCTTCTCACACTAGTAAATAAATAAATGTACCACAACGTTAGGACATTACAAATTATTACAATTTACAAATTATTACAAATTTTTACAAATTACACTACACACTATTACATAAAAATAAAAAAATAAAAAAAAATGTTTGCTACAAAGCTCATGGAGGTGTCGAGCTAACGTTAATTCTTACACTCTCGCTCTCTCTCTCAATCCACGTCTGGCGAGTACCTGGCCTGTTGTGGCTTGTATCGCTCGCTAGCTCCACCGTTTGCATCCAGCTGCATCCTAGTCCCTCAACATCGGCACGCGTCAAATGCATGGGTGAGTTCGGGCACCCGTCCAAAACACGAGACAACCGTTCGTCCACGGGTTCTACCAATTCATATACGCCACGCGACGCCACCCTAGGCTAAGTTTAAATACCTGACGGGTCTGCAAAACAGTAATTATCGATGATGCCGATACAAATGTGTTGAGATTTCGGTAATGTTTTACATGGTGGACATTTCCGGACGTTTTAGATTTGAAAATACCTTTAGCACAAACAACACTTATTTATCTGTACCTTCAGTGTAGTGTAGTGTGACATTTTGTTATGATATTTCACCCGAGTTGGTAAAAGAAACGAGATTCAAAGACTAAGGTGTTTGTTATGTAGGCCTATTCTTATTGCATTGTAAATTCAAAATTTTGTACATTTTATTGTAACTTTTTCGGAAACGACGAATAGAATTTGATTGTCATTTTCTCTACTTCTTTTTTAAAAGTTGTATGATGATCTAGTAATTGTAAAAAGAGTTTGCCATGACTGGGATCGAACCCAGATCCGCCGGCTCTACGTACAGTTCAGGTGATCTGGCCAGTAATTGAGAAATTAATACGAGTCGGAGGATCTGAGTTCGATCCCTAGTCGGGGCAAAACGTTTATTACAATAATTGCTATACCTCCACCACACATTATTTATAAAGTTGAATTGATTGTTAAGTGTTGACAAATTAACTCTAATTTGAGAATTCGCGGGTTCAAATCATGTCACTGGTTGTTGTGCCTGAAGAATTTCCCTAAGATATTCCTCAGTCATAAGGCGAAGTTTGGGAATCAAGCCTTGGATGGTTACCAAAACACTAGCCTACCTAAATTTGTGGTAGAAATGCTTTACAATAGTTCAATTTGGTTTCCTATCACACGTCAAGAGGTATCCAAATTAAGACAGAATTGCATCAAATTGCAATGTCATTACGAACCTCCCAGCTTTTTAAATAAGGAATTGATGAGGTGAAAGTGAGAAATATGCATTATGAGGAAGTTCGTCAAAAATAAAGTGGAATTTTTATTGATGATATAATAGGCCTACTTGTATATACTGTGACACTAGTGATGTTTCGAGTTTTGCTCTGACGAGCGCAAAAAAAATAAGACAAATGAAATGTGTAACATTAAGGGAGAGATTCATATAACTTACATTTTAACGATAAGAGGCTTTACGATAAACGTTACTTACAAAAGAGATTTGTTTCTGGTTTTACGAGTTCCGGTTAAAACAACAAAAACAACCATTCCACTATAGCTAATTATTTTCATTTAAAAAGAAACCCTAGTAGATACCTTAAGTTGTGTTTCCCTTTCATTTGCTTTCTACATTTTGACGATGTTACCTTAAACGTGTGTAACTGTGTATACTTATGATAAATTGATGTTATAGTAAAGAATATAGTTTGTACCGTAATACATACATCTTTCCAATCACAAGTGAAGTGAAGAACTCAACTCCTCCAACTCGTACCCAGATGTTCAACACTTCAACTCTCTCTCGAGTGTCCGGCGAGCGAGACTACTTATCCGACCGAGTGGACGACCGTTAGTGACGCTGTCGCAAACTATGACTAAGACCTCTCCGACGAAAACACGTAAAAATTTAAACGAGGTGTTTTGAATCGGGACTGGGCAAACTCGGAAATTGTTTATTTAAGCTTACTGTGTGATGAGTCATTTGTATTGGAGCTACCTTTACTAGGAAGAGTGTTTTATAAGAAACATTAAATAAAATAATAATTGTTCATAGAAAACTGCCCATGGGGAAATTCCTCATATTCAAAACTAGGATGGCATTTGAATAGTATGGAATGAATTTCGTATGACGTAGAAATACTTTCAGTCAGGATTGCCGGTAATGGGGTTCGAATCAATGACCTTTCGAATAAGAGTCTCGTGTGGTATTAGCACTGATTTATTAGCATTTTAAATCTTAATTTTTATATTCTTAATATTTTTTTATTTTTTATTTTTTTTTATATCTTGATCTCTTTTATTTTTTATTTCTTTATTTATTGATCTATAGCACATTAGCACTGATTCAGTTTCGGTGAAGAGATTGCATGAAAATACATAATTTTAAGCTGCGCGGTTTTATCACTATAGTGAAGTAGGGGGGGGGGGGGGGAGAAGAATAGCTTAATTGCTAATTATTTACATGATACCATTATGTGGCACGGTAATGCATAATCTGTGTAACGCTGTTACTATAATTTTTGATAAGGGCATCTACTATTCGAATTTACGGTTGAATTTTATATGCAAAGTTTACAATGTAAATGTGGATGTAGGCTTAAATAATTAGAAGGAAGTCACCCTTAAAAGCAATCATTCTTACTCATTATAATATAAACATTACCTATTTAGAACAAACACTTGCATGTATTGTTTTGAACGAGCATGATTTTATTGAAGAAAATTGTTTTTATGTGATCTTAAAATGGAGGAAGTCGGATAGTACTGTTTCGCAATTACGGAAACCATCGTGACAGTGTCCTTATCTTCCGAGTAACCCCTTGCTTGCCGCTAACGCTTACATTATTGTTTTTCTAGTCCAGAAGAAAATAATTTAACTATAATGTATGACCCAATCAGCATTGTTTACGTGTTGACAAAAGTACAATTATAATATCATTATTGTTGGTTCAGGACATGATTTGTTTACATCGCAGTTTTTCGTCGTCGTCTCGAGTAATGTGATCACAATAAAGACGTAAAGCAACAAGAATTTTTATTATCTCGATTGTAACTAATTGTATAAACTGAGGTATGTTATTAATTAATTATCTATACATAGTGAAGGAAATAAAGCCGGTGTATGTTACACAGACACACTTTTACATCAAGTTGTCGTAATAAAAGAGAATTCTTTCGACCGCTACCGACAGACATTAAAAAAATTAAAAAAACAAAAAACAAACAGAATAAGTGCCAAAAAAGTCTTATGGAGACGATTCCTTCGCCCAAGAGTTATATTAGACTTAGATTATTCAAGTTAGAACTTTTCACTAATTGTTGTATGTGCTATTTTAAATTTGTAGGTGATATTGCCCAGGTCTAGCTTAATTGTTTCCTGGAATTTGTGTTGCATCTGGACTAAGACGGGCGTCACGTTGAAGCATAGTTCACGTCTGTCAGTTGTACAAAAATAACACTCTATAGTCTGTGCTATAGTGCAACAGATGTATCATACACTACGAAGTTAACACGATGAAGTGAGCTATTAAGCTGGCTTGACTATAGAACAGTTTTCTTGTGAAAGCTTTATAAATGGCTCGTCATAAGATTACAAAACGCAGTACGTTAAATATGTGGTAACCGTTAAACAATATCTGTTCTCTGACAAAGTTGTGTCAACATTTTACGACTAGAGTCAAGTCCAGACACTCATGTTCAATATGTTCACACTTCAATGTCGTTATATAGCTTAGCTCACTTAAATACTTCCGGCTCGTTGTATTTACAGCGTGCTCTAAGCTTGCATCGCCCGTTGATTCTCTTTGTAAGAACACGTGCGTCATAACAATGATAAATTATGTTTGTCCTATCAAGGCCGATCTTAATTAATAATACCAACTCTTCTATATCTTCTGTGAATCTATCAAAAAGTAAAATATCTAATTCTTACGACTTACGAAATAGCCAAGTCAAATAGTACAAACTTAATGTTCTACTTGTCTTTCATACTTGAAACTGGTCCATTAGGTGTAATTTATGACCTTAAGTTGGATACCTAGAAATTCTTAACACAGCGGAGTTGGCAGTGGTGACAGTTGTACATTTCTTAGCTGAACACACTTCTCAACGTGGCATTATGCACAGCGGAAGTGAGGAAGTAAGTAAATTGCACCTTTTAGTGTAAGGTAGCACTAACGCTGACGTTTAGTTAAAGCAATTAATTGTAAATGTGTTTACATTGCGTGAAAATAAGAGTTTTGTGTACGAGCTGTATTATTGTGTTAGTTGTGTGGAGTACATACCAATCGATTTCCACTCTGCACTGTTTCTTATAAATGATTGTAAAACAAGAAGTAGTATTACGAAACAATTTAAAAGTTTTTATCAAGCTCACAGTAGCCCGAATATTTTGAGCATTTTAGAAACGTTCCAATATCTTCAACCAAAGTACGCTGTAGATTGTTGATGAATGTGATAAGTATTGATTTCGAAGGTAAATATATGGACCTTTTGTGTCGCGTGAATTCCTTCCTCCTCATACTATTTTTTTTTTTGGGGGGGGGGGGGGGGGGCATGAGGGGTATATGTTGAACCCCATACCCACATACCGCCTTTGGATATACGCCAATGTAAGTTATGAACTAGCAAACTGATTTGCTGTGAAATAGTCCCCGGTAAATCAATTACTAAATCCTTATACCTAGTGAATGAGATGAGGTGTCAAACGAGAAAGCAAACACTGTATTTCCGTCTACAAATGAGTCGAAACTGACGTCACAGCTCACGATTTAACTGCCAAGTTTACCATACGTACAAAATATTCCACACCTACTGTAATGATTCTGACAAATAGGTATTTAGGAGAGATGATCCCATTCACACGTACGCAGACGAGTAGTTTCTTGGCGGTGGGGGGGGGGGGGGGGGTTAGCCTCAAGATTTTTTAAAATTATATCATCATGAATGGATAACTGAATGGAATTATCTTGAGGAAAGTCCATGAAGTGTGGCACTGCCTCTCATAGCTCCCAAAAAGGGACCCGTCACATCCCCTTTGTATTCACGGAAAACACCTTTCATTCTATAATCTATACTAATATTCTCGAATCAACAAAAAAACTACTTTCTCACAATATTGCGTTTATTCATGAACAACACATTTACACACACATTGTGTCTGTGGATGGTTTCTCATGTTTTCAAAATTCCAGCCTGCCCGTTGTTATGTTCATTCAACATTCAAATGCAGACGACTTTGAAATCGCTTAAATCGTAAATAAATAACAAACGTAAAGATCGATAGGTTTATTATTGGTGTAGATCGCGACTTTTGACGATAAAAACAAGGGGCTGCATATAAATTGCATAATGTTGTTCATGAGAACTCTTTTAGAAACAATGATCATCAGTAGCAGGTTGGTAGCAGTGTCAACTCTTATTGAAAGAGTGATATACCTGTATTAATTTACTATAGTTCATAACCAGTTGGGAAACTGACAAGCAAAGGGCATTGTATACAGCTACACCCGCACGAAATAAACAATTGAGAATAAATATGCTATATTATTATTGATTAAAAATAATAATTAACAAAACTTAAAATGACCAATACAAGGCCAGATATCTGAACTGCGGTAAAGCTGTTTGTTAGTTTCCGGCATATAGCTGCAATGAATGATTCTTTTTAACATTGCACAAACACATTGTTGAAATATTGAAACATACCCCATTTAGTAGAAAACGTTAATTAACACAACTGACAATACATCAGCCCTATACAGAGCATTGTTTTTTGATTTGAATAAAGTGTGTCTTTTGAATCATTTTTCAGAGTTATTGATAAATTAACTGGATTTAAATTTTCACCCGGTGAAGGCTACCTGTGGTTTGTCGGTAAGTCAGGCCTTCGGTATGTCATATAAATACTGTGGAAGGACGAAAAGGTGCGAATATATGTTTAAAGTTACAATATTCTTTTTTGAATTACACTGAAGTATCGCTATAATACGTTTGTTTAATTAATAAACTTGTCTTTTGGATGTAGCCGCGTCAATTGTAGCTTAAATGCTGACGTTTCGGCCTGGTTACACTGCCCATCTTCAGAGTTAAAACTTGAAGACTTGACAGTCACAGGGTAAAATCTACTCGATCCAGCTCTACTGCGACTGAATATTTGTTTGCTTGTTCTTTGGGATTGACATATTATTTCAATGCATTTCGCTGAACAATGGTTGTGCCCTTGTGCCTATACCACTTTCGCTAGTTGTCAGTATGCCCGCTAGAGCGCAAAAGTGATTCTAGTTTGCACCTGCGTATGTCTTGTATACTCCAGTTCCATTGTGCCACCATTCACTTAACTTAAGTCCACGGTATCCAAACACCGAACTCTTATCTACAGTAAACATCACGTGTATTCAATTCTATGATAATGAGTCTTCGATACCTGCCTGAATTTCAAATCAACGAAAGGTAATGTTTTCAGTCAGCCGTTCACTGTGAGCGCTAGATAGTCATAAACCTTGAACTAATTCAAGGACAATTGCATTATTGAAGTAGCTTGGAGTCTAGTTGGTGACTTCAGCTATAGCACTGTTGCGTCAGTCACGCTTTATCACTGGCAAAGATCTCATTTCAAGCGGAACTTTACACCCACGGTAATTTGCATTACTTTCAATCAAACTCGAGTTTTAATGAACTTGACAATGTGTGGAGTGTTTGTCGTGTGAGTGTTTTGAGAATGTAAGGAAGTGTTGATGGAAGTGTGTATGTATACATGGTAGGTGTGTACATGTGTACGTGTGTGTGTTTTGATAATGTAAGTGTTGATGTTTTTGTATGTATACATGGTAGGTGTGTACATACTTGTTTACATGTCCGTGTACACGTGTACGCGTGTCCGCTCAAATCCAACCGCTCCATTATGTATATTCCTATGTAGTGTACACTGTACACTCATTTTTGAATATTTGTATACATAAAATATTGGTTCAGAATTTTCTCTTTCCTTTGCGTCATCAATATAATGTACTAACTAGAAATATTCGCACGTCATATTAAGGAGAATGGAATATAGGTACAGTGATTGGTTTTACCACCGTGGCAATGTGATAATTGTAACGTCTACTCAACAGGCAATTGAAAGTCATTCGTGACGTTGAGCGTTTCATTTGTGTGCTTTCAAGTTAGTGTTCGTTATACTCGGCTCAGTCTGCGTTTGAAATGTGTGTTTATATTTTTGATTATAAACATTAATGAGGTGTCTGGACAGCGAAAATATCCCGAAATAAATAAAACGTAATTTACAAAACAATGTTAATCATCCAGATTTTATTTTAGTACCGGTAATGCAAATACGAGATATATAATAAATGATAGTTTTTGTACTTTTGTACATTAAATCGTCTTCTTAAATATTCAAGTAAATTAGGTATACAAACAAGGCTATTTTTTATTTCTATTATGTAATATCAATATTTTGACACAATTTATAACTAATTTGAGATGGATTTGAAAAGAAATAGTATTTCCCAAATATGTTAAAATTTATAAAATAAAAATACGTCTTAACTGAAACATGACTTGACTCAAACGATTTGGGAATAACCTTAACGTTAAAGCGCCCAAAAACCATAAACCAATCTTTTTAAAGACCACAGTTACACACAGAGTTGCTACAAGTTGAATTTAAACGTTGTGGTGGCTATTTATACGTGTGTATATAAACTTTACTTAGATTACACACTCAAAAGATAAGGAACTTTTCTATCAGCATTAGTTTAATTGCGTGCGTATTTCAAATAGTTATTACTATAGATGGGCCAAGGTTACTCTCCGTCTCGGGTCAACGGACTGACCGTCTTACATAATATCCATCACGGCTCGTGTGCAAAGTTATAGTAATACTCTTGATCTAGACATTCATACATTTTTTTAATTGGATACATGCCAGAATTATTCGTTCTGGGATGATCATTGAAGTTACTCAAGTTGATTATGTCTTAATTCACATTGTTAATTGGAAAGTATACCTGCGCCTGCATAAATGCGTCCTGTTATATATTGATGTATCTACAAACAGCTAAATGGTTTACTGACAAACATCCGGCAATTTAAAAAAAATGAACTGAATATGAAGAGGTACTGATTTACGATAACGTGCTACTATACCGTGCATGCTATACCGAGCTACTATACTGTGCTACTATACCGTGCTACTATACCGTGCGTGCTATACCTGTCCCCAGTTATCCATACAAAATGTTTTTTCCTAAGTCCCCATAAGCCCCTAACCGAATGCTGGGATTGAGACCTACTATAAGGGAGCCCTCGGATAGCCCTCGGAGCCCTGTAACCGGGATTGTTACAAACAATTATTATTATTATTATTATTATTATTATTATTATTATTTTTATTATTATTATTATTATTATTATTATTATTATTATTATTATTATTATTATTATTATTATTATTATTATTATTATTATTATTATTATTATTATTATTATTATTATCATCATTATTATTATTATTATTATCATCCCACAGATGCAAGACGCCCAGTACAAGTTTGTGCGCGCGCAAGTCGAGGACCGCGGCCAAATCCTGACGTTCCTGCGCCAACACTTCTACAAACACGAGCCGCTCTGCGTGTCCATAGGGCTGCCCGAAGGCCCCAGCTGCACCGAGCTCATCTTCTCGCTAGCCACGTTGCACGAGGGGACCTCACTCTTAGCGTTTGAGGAGTCCGACAGTGAACAAACGGAGATCGTCGGCGTCAGCTTGAATGGCGAGGCTAGGCGAAGACGCGAGGGAGAACCGGTAGAAGGTGCGCTCACCGTCGCGATTACCCTTGTTACACGTTCTTACAAGAAGGAGAAACAAGGGGAAAGAAGTGACAATAATTAAAATATCAAAACAAAACAATTGTATGAGTTTTTACTGAAAAACGCGCATCACAGCATTTAAAAAACTGAATAATATATTTTCTAACATATTTTCATACAAGCAAACACTAAAAATAACATTTGTACTGTTATTTGATTGAATAATATTATAGAAAGACAGAAATTGAAGATAGTTACAGTAAAAAAATAAAAAAAAGTAAACAATTCGAAACGGATTTAGTAAATTGAAATGTATAATTCTGAATGCTCCTAGCTTGGAATAATTGTGAAATAAAATATAAACCACTTAATTCTTATTGTTTCAGATAATTTGATTACAAGGTGTCCGTGTCCAAAGTACGCCAAAATACTCAAGTTTCTGGGCCTGATTGAGGAAGGTGGATATGTTTGGAAGAGTACAGAGGTAGACAAAATGCTAGATATCCATGTCTTAGCGGTTGATACCAGTAAACGAAGAGGCGGCTTAGGTAAACAGGCACTACTAAAAATATAGTGGAGAACACTCATAGTTTTACATATATATTTGACTTAATTGGAGACATCGTACCGAATACAAAAAAATATATGTATATACTTCATTCATAAAAGTTGCATTGGAAATTCCGAAAAATATCATGGCAGAAAACAGACTATGAAAACATAATGAGATAACCTATCAAATTTAAATAAAAAACACAAACCTTCAGTCAGGATTGCCGGTAGATCGTGTCTAACTGGCAACCCTCCGAATCAGCCTTTGTGATTCTACTGAGCTACTTTTATCTGTGTGCACCGAGCTATTTATCTGCACAACAATAAACTAGAGGAAGTAGATGATAATTGAAGAGCAAAACAAAATTGAAAGTATAGAAAAGTATGAAGTTAAAAAATTAAAAAAATTAAAATAAAAAACCCACCATATAATTATTGATTGCAATCAGATCACGGAGTCACCATAACTTAAAATGAAGCTTCTGAATAATTTGAAACAACAGAACATGAACAGAATAAAAATATGTCTCGGTGTCTCATATACTTTCTCCCACAGGACGAAGATTGGTGGAACAAACAGAAAGACTGGCCAGGGAGGAAGGCTACCCCGCTGTGAGCATTTTCTGTTCGAGTCACTACTCGGCAAGCCTGGCTGAGAAAATGGGCATGCGCCGTGTTTTCGTATTGAAATACAACGAGTACCTGGATGAAAACGGTTGTCCTGTGTTCAGCCCACCCCCACCTCACATGGCCTTGAAGTGCTACGTGCACGTTCTAGACTAGACTACGTGGCCTTGAAGTGCTACGTGCACGTTCTAGACTTCTAGACTTGACTACGAGGCCTTGAAGTGCTACTTACACGTTCTAGACTATATTACGTGGCCTTGAAGTGCTACGCGCACGTTCTAGACTAGACTACGTGGCCTTGAAATGCTATGTGCACGTTCTAGACTGGACTACGTGGCCTTGAAGTGCTACGCGCACGTTCTAGACTGGACTACGGGGTCTTGAAGTGATACACACACGTTCTAGACTAGACTACGTGGCCTTGAAGTGCTATACGTGCACGTTCTAGACTAGACTGCGTGACTCCACAGGTCACAATAGTGCAAGCGCACTGCGCAAGTGACATTGACAACTGAATTGCTGTGTGCACGTGTAAGACAAAGACACGACACAAAGTGTCCAGTGGTCACCTACCTCTGTCCTCTACGGTTAAAGTATTGCACATGTTGCATTGAAGTGATGCGTATTTCTGTTTAAGCTACCGATAAATACAGTGCGTTTATTGAAAATGTGTTATATATTATTTGATAAGAAAATTACATCCAAATATTACTTTTTCGAGCTAAATGTAAATGTATATTTTTTTCTTACAAGAAGCGTAATATTATAACAAGCAACATGTTGAAGAACAAGAGTCGCTACATTCTCGGTTTTTTCTTACTGTCGTGTCAACGACGAATGTCGATAGATCTTACAGGAGGATGGCTAGTACTTGTTGAAGTTCTTTGTGTACATCCATTAAAAAAAATTTTTATAATAAGATTTATGGTGATACAATTAGGTTGACGTTTTGTTTTATTTTCTCTGTCCGATCGCTTAAACTTGGTGAATTAATAGAATCAAGGGTGAACACATTTTTAGTTTCTATCGTAGTGCCCTATGGTTTTATTTTAGATCAATGGAAGTTACTGACGTATTTTAAAATTTACGATATAGTGTAGGGAGCTCATTAGCAGATATTTATAATTCAAAAACGTAACATTAAGGCTGAACAAAGCAAAGAGAAATCTGGAGACTGAAGCACTCTGAACCATTATTATTTAATGAAACTCCATCATAGATTGTACAGCCATTGTATAATAGGTCAAAACTCGAAACACGAGAATAACAAAAATAATAACTACCAAAAGGAAACACTAAATTATAGAGTTTCAATTTTGATTTTATAAATCTGGTGTATATCAAATAACCGTGTTGAATAAGTGTTAATTAAAGTTGGAAAATGCTTTAACGCGTGTGTAATAAAGACGTCAAGTCGTGGAAACTTACGAATATAGGCTTAGTACACTATTGAGAAAACTTAAGTGGTAACAAAAAAAAAATAAAAATAATAATGAGATTTTATGAGATTTTCTACAATGATAAAATTCACGACCTTCTGTGGATAAACTAGAAACCTTGACTTATGTAATTTTTTAATTGCCATGTCAACGCTTGTATGCAATTTGGACACAATTCTACGTTATTATTTTTTTTTTTAAATTTGTTTGTACATTAAATTTTCAATTCTTACGGCTATGTAAAGAAACTAGATTCTGTGGACTACATACTGCAACTAGTTCCTTGATAATACCCCATAAACTATTTACCTTACATAACATAACATAACTAATTTAATCAATCAATCAACATCCGACCCTGTACCAACTATATAGTCGGGTAGGGGGTGGGAGGTTCCCACCATCATTTAGACCTCGGTTATACCTATTATTACACTCTAACTAATCTAATATAGCTAAAAATAGCTATTATAACAGCTATATACTAATCTCTTCTGTATCACGTGATTCGTTAACGTGAGTCCCGGAAACTACATATATATACTACATATATAGACCGTACTTTCATGTCCAATCATACCAGCTTGACCTTCAAAGGTTAAACGCCCCAGTTGCGTAACGTACGTAACCGTGGTCTTGATTTAGCGAGGATGCATATTACGTCACACTGACGTACAGCGTTGTACTGGGCATGCGCACTAAGTCCTAGTTTGACTAGTTCAAGTACAAGGTGAAACTTACTCAACCGTGTCGTAGACACTTTAAATAGTCTTGTTGAACAATCGGGATAAAATTAGTACTAATCGTTCTTAAATTGGACTGCGAATACTTGGCATACGTTCCATCCACTCTAGAGCCAAGGTCTTCGTGACGACTTATCAAAGTTCGGTAAAAAATAGTTTGTTGCCAGGAAAATTTAGCGGATGTGTAATTTTTTCTTAGGAAAAAAAATAGGAAAAAAAAAATTTGCGGAATGATTAAACTTGTAACTTGTTTTCGAAAAGTTCCATTGGAGTATGGGCCACATTATATCTGAAACGTGTCGATTTTACTCGAAGAGAACATATGAGGGGTAATCTCAGTATTAAAAGCTAAAACCGCGCACAATTAATATGTTTTAATAATATTTTTGAGAACGTGTTGCACAAAATTTAATAAGTGGTTATTCTAAGGAACATTTAGTTTCATAAGAACTAAGCACTGGACATAAATGTATCAAATATTTCTAACCCAGACAGTTGTTATTTTGGAAACCAATTAAAGAATGAATAACCAATTATTTATATTCAAACGTCAAAAAACGACGAAAAAATTATAGTTTTAAAATAAAAATTCAACGTACATAAATTATTTACGTAAGATAATAAGATTTACGAGTGCATGCAATTAAAGTAAGTTACTGCCAATCGAAAAAAAACGAATGAAACAACAGTTATATCACATCAATTATTTACAAGGATAGGTAACCGTAAGGTTACCGTTACAGGAATACTTGCAGCGCTCCTAACCTAACAATCGTAGTCACATTATTTCTCACCGATGTAATCCCCCCCCCCCCTCCCTTCACCACTACGCTTCCTGCATATAACATTATTATCAACTGCAGATGTCACTCCACATGACACTGACATAACAACTGTGTTGGTTTATGTGTAAACATGCTCAGCGGAATCTATACTTCCTCTGATAAAAACGCTTTCAATGTCACGACGTAGCCGCATTTGATTATCAAGTCGCACGAAGCAAACATTAGTGCAATTCAGTTCGCTCACATTAAGTACAAATATTGTTATGCGGTGTGCAGATGTTGGTACAATAATCTCAGTCACACAGTAGGCGGGCTACGGTCAAGGTACATTATACAGTCACTTTCTCTGCAATCATTTTCATTGTTGCAAGGCTGCAAATATGTACTGATTGAATTGAATTATTTATCATAATTCTAAAAATGTTATAATATGTGTACCATGAATAATAATATTTATAGTGTATAAATATGTGTTAAATCCAGATTATTTTGTAAAGAAATAACAAAAAGTGTGGCAACGCCGTATAGACTAAGACCCAGCTGAGGGAAAATTCGTGATCAAATAACATTTTGCGTACATGAGCAAACCTTGAATCCTCTTCTTAACAACTCCTCTGTCTATAGCTATTTAAGTTTATATCTATATTTATAGCAAGTAATTTATATAACAATAAGCAATCACATTGAAGAAAATACGACAAGATAACAGTTTATAAGATCTATTTTACAGCAATACAAAGTAGGAACTTTGCATCAAAACTTCTATTTATTATAGCAGTCTTGGATTAGTAAAATGTTTCCTCTCCAATCAGACAGCGTCAATCAACTATCTGTGTTGAATAAGTATATACTCGTTCAACATGTGGGCAATGACAAAAACACCCTGCGCGGATGTCCATGGTAACTACTAACTGTCTGTGATTGGCTGAAACTACAAACTAGTCTGCCTGCCAGCATAGCATTGCACGTCAATATGGACCGACTTATTTCTTTGGGTACGCAACGGCAGTTAATAATAGACGGATAAAGCTATGTTACGTCGTTTGTAATTAACAAGCTTATTATGGGTACAGCAGTTTGAGTACAAGTGACATTTTTAGAAAATAATCATCTACTCGATGTGTGTAACGAACTGTGAGCTTACAATAGCTGCCAAGTCGGACATGCGCAATCTTTGTACAAACGGCCACGTGTGTGTTGGTCGTCATTAATAGACCCTGCACAACTTGTGCTCTCACACCGACCTCACATCCTTAGATACTGCCACTCTCATGCACTCTGTTCCAACGAATATCAACATGTTCCTGGCGTTCTTCCTCACATGCGTGATGGCAGCCGTCCTTGTGGTAGAGCAGCTAGCTGCACAGTTCAATACTTTCGTCAAACTTATTGAATTCAAGGACAAAGAAGCATCAATTAATAGAAGCTATATTGTTACAGTTTTTTACAAATTGTTTTTGATTCGCTTTTGTTCTTGAATTCAATAAGTTTGACGAAAGTATTGAGTCGTGTAATATCGGCATTAGGTATTTCGAGGTATCCAACCCAAGGGCGTGAATAAATACTAATTGATATGTTTCAAGTAGATGATGGGAACAGGAGAAGTATAAAATAAGTTGGTACTATCTGACTTAGCTACTTCGTAAGCAGTGAACAGGTAGAGAACAGACATAACTCACCGTGAATTAAATAAATAAACATATTTGTTAGTATAGTCTACCAGTTCAGTTAACGCGATTGGTTTACAGTGAGGACATCATACTATTTATTATATATACTATTGTCTATTGATCATGTGCATCAAGCCTATACTTCAAAGCCATATGGTTACACGTATGTTGTTAGTATGATATCGGTCAGAAGTTAAAAATCTTGGCTTGAAACGGGAATCCTTATACCCTGAACCTTATGCTAAAGAAGCAGGATAAACCTGCTGGATCCAGTGGCGAATCCAAGAGGGAGGGGGAAGGTGGTGGGGGCAACCCCTCCCCCCTTTCGCAAAGGGAAAATGAAAATTGGATTGGATTGAAAAAAAAATGGAAATAGAAATACAGTATTTTTGTATTAAAAAGCAGACATTAGTTTTTGTTAAAAATACACGCATCGATCTATAATTCTATTTCTATCTACGAACATCTCTCAGTTCTTGTTGAGGTGGGTCTTGAATGTGATGTAACACTCACACTCGCACTATTGAATACGCCACGGAATCCATATCACTCGCTTGACGCCGCCACAGAAAACAAGTGCGGTGTAGTGGTGTACTGTGTACACTTTTAGAAACAATGCCGTCTTTCATTCAAGTTGAGGCATGTAGATAGCTGACTGCTGACCTGACGTATCCCCCGACACCCCTTACCCCCTCTACATAGGAGATATTAGGTAAAGCCAAACTGCCAAACACATTCTTCTCTTATCTAGTCATTGTCTGAGTCTCGCTGCTCGCAGTCGCGCGGAGTGGCTAGTTCTGTTTAGTGTTTACACGGGCAACAGGCGGAAGTGCAGCGCTAATTATTGCGAACAGGAACAGGAAGGTGATCGGGAGAAATACTTGAGTGAGCTCTATTTATGTATTAACTACATCTCTTAAGGCCGGTCTTACAATCTCCTAATAGAACGTTATTGGTAGCAATTAAGCTATTTGGAGGATTTCAAGTGTTTTGATTGTCATGGAGAAAACAAGCTATTCGACGAATAAGTAGTTATTGGGACATTGTAAGACTGGACCTTAATGTTTTTCTTTGACGTATATAATTTAGTAATTCTAGCTGAGTGTGGTGCAGAGAGAGAGAGAGTTATGCAATCAATAGCATTTTTTGGAGAAAATTGCTGCCAGAAATTTCGGTAATTTTAGTTCAGTTGGACGCTGTAAAACGCACAGATTTACACCAAAATGACCCTGACGAGAAAATTTCCCCGGTTTATTTTTGGTTCCACTCTCTATTATATGAGTTAAAACCCCCCTTTCCAAAATCCCGGCTGGACCAAAAAGCCTCATCGACTTACCTTTGGTTGTGTTGACTCGCGCTCATAGCTTCAGATATGTTACTTCTACCACACCGTCGACGTGTGCTTATAATAATCTTTAAATCTATATCTATAAATAGAACACAAAGTTTAGAACTATGATGCAAGTAAAAACAAGGACAATATTAAATGAAACCTTCTATAGGTACTACTAAAATTCTCAAGTTTAATTACGCCTTAAGCAGGCCTACATAAATAACCTTCGACACGTGTTGTCGTGTGATATAAGTTAGTGTGAAACTGATTGACATGTCTTAGAACTTCTTACTATATATATATTATGTTATTTATTTTTAAATATTGTATTAATGAACAGTACGCATACGCATATTGAGACAATGTTTTATAATGTAATAACATGCGTCATTGTCTTGTTTGTGTTGTTTCATGTATACGAATAACAATAATTGTATAAACAATTTATTGTATTTAATAAAACGCGGTATTACTCTTGTAAACAAACATTGCATGACGTGCGATGAACATAGCAAAGTATGATATTGCTTCAAGGTTCTGGGCGAGGCTAATCCTCATCTCATCTCTCGTGTAATCCCATATTGAAACATGCTCATCTCCAGCGGTGGGGAAATGGCAATACGTTGTTGGAACTGTTTAGCCACTAAAGCCGACGCAATTTTCTGCTTTGTTGAATCCGAAGCATCAGAGCACATCAAATCGTACCACAACACAGAAACATAGGCTCTAACAGGGTAGGCAACTTCTCACGCGGGACAAACAAAACACGAAGAAAAATCGATTATTTTCTATGCTCTCCAACTTCTAATAGTGACACAAATGTACTCCACCACAATACAGATGTTCTAGTAACTAGCAGAATTACCAACGTGTCAAGGTAATAAACACGTGTGAAAGATTATTAAGTTCTCTTTCACAAACAGGACAGCCAGCCATAACTTATCATGATGACATCAAATCTTTGATGACATGTTCTGGTAACAAACAGTGTTGCCAATTTATCAAGGTAACATGTGTACACATACAGGTAAGAATAAAAAGTTCTCGTACAAAAACAGGGCAGCCAACGTAAAACGGCAATAAAAAACATACAGACGAATACATAAAGTAGACATGCACTTACCAAAAAATGAATTTCTCTCTATAACGAAAGCGTTCAAGGCAGTCGACGACAAAACCATCTGACGAGTTACAATACTTTTGTGTTATTGCACATGAAGGACAAGCGATATCGTACGGTGCTTTAAAAATAATCGACAGTACGTTTATTTTTCTTAAGCATAGAAACGAACTTCCAGGCCTTGATGACGTAGAACAACCAGACCATATACATTATACAGTCGTCTACACTCATACTCTTGCACAACTAGGACAGTTGCATAAAGAAAGGCATGCATCCAAATTCAGACCTCTTCATGTAAGAATATGTAACAGAACTTCAGGCGAAGACGCATTTTTACTTGGTTTCATTCTTCATAAGACACGGAGTAAATATTTGCATAAAGTGGTATTAGATTGAAATATACTTATAGAAACGCTGCTATTCTAAAACATGACTCTAAATGTTGTGAGAAATTGTAACAACATAAGCTTAATAGTTTCCGCTTGCAATATTTTCGTAATGTTGCCTGATCATTTATATTTGTTGACTTTAAAACATGCAGGTTTCTTTGCTATTATATATTTTTTTAGAAATACAAATACATACATGCAAATAACCAGATGGTTATTGATTGGCTTTGTTAGTCAGTTAATTATGTGCGAAACAAATCCATATACTGTAAAACATAGTTGGGCGTAATATACTTTAGGTCCAACCAAACTTGGTTATTTCATTTGAGAAGAGAGAATAAAAGAAAATGTGGACTAGCGCTGTAGGCGATCAGTTATTGTAAAGGTGAAGGAGCACTTGTTGAGGGAAGCTGCCCTATCTCCCCCCCCCCCCCCATCTCTCCCCCATCGTCCACACTCGTTGGGGCGCGCTGTGCACTTCTCCCCCGAGAGAGATCCTAGCCTTGGGCGCCGAGAAAGCGTGTTAGCCGCCACTGCTGACGAGCAATGCCCTAGAGAGCAGACTAGCTGTAGGTCATTCAAGCTAAGACCCACGTTCAAGCACACACGTCGGTGCGAAGCGTGGCTATTTTCTCAACAGGACTCTAAGCAGAACGATGTTGAGTGAACACAAATAGCGTGGTTATTATTGATCTCACTAAAACGAAGGAAATAAATTTGATTATTTATTTATTTACAGTTTACATTGTGTACATTTGTGTATTATTGGCCAATGTCATTGCATGAACAATAAACTATAAAAGAAAATACATTTACATTATATCACGAATTATTTACTCGTCAATCGTTGTATATGACTCAAGTGCTACGGGATAGGCCTACTTTTACGTCCGATTACGAACGGCGTCCATATTACATTACTATTGAAACGTTCCACCCTTGTAGATCTAAAACTTTTATTAGTTTTCAATTTAACATATGTGCATAACGATTTTTCTACAGTCTTGTGTTAATTACACTTCTGAGTCTCTCGGAGATAAGACAGTGACTAACTGCATATTAGTTTCACTTAAGGTTTTGATTTCTGTCAATTTCCCCTACTTTCCTAAGCTCGTATCTGCAAGTTCTCGAGAATGCTCAAAGTTTCTTGAAATTGGAACAACCAGGGAGTGAAATTAGTTTTCCAAGTGTTAATATCACCCAAATTACCAACTGGAAGAAGCTTGTCGTCAGCTGCGAGTAAATTGCTCTTGTTCTTGTTAATTGTTTGTGTGTTGGTTGGGGAAGATGACAAAACGTAGTTTAATTTCAAGGATATACTACTTGCAATGCTTACATAATCTCGTTAATATCTTATGTAGCTTGTTATGGTATTCGCTATGTAAAGCAATTGTGTGGAATTAATGGAATATCAAGGGCGTTACTTAGACGCTTTGGGTTCCTTTCAACCCTGTAAATGAAAATGTGTAGACACTATATGAGTTAACAGGACTAATTTAATTTCTAAGGAAATAAAGACGATATATAATTAACCTCATAATCACTTTGTATTTGGGTTTAACACTTTAATTAATTTTATGTAATCGAACGATAATTAAGATGATCGGATATATCAATGCTGAATACTTTAGAATATAATTTTAGCGGGTATTTTAAAACACATTTTAAATATAGTATTAATGCGAGTGGGCTAACTCCCTCCTCCCACCCCTATCCTAACAAATGTGAATAGATTTGACTGATCTTTGTTCAAAAGCATACTTCTCTTGTTTAGCTCAGCTCAGCATTAGGCCTTTGCTATAAGCTTATGATAAGACGTGGATCTCCAGCCTTCAAGGTGGCGTTCTTTAGAAGTTATCAGATCAATTACACCAATGTTTGTGTGTGTGTGTGTGTGGGGGGGGGGGGGGGCGATCAAAATGGTTGAATAATTTTCTTTGGTAGAGTTCCAAAGTTTTGTTTGGTGTGAAAAGTAATAGAAATCGACTGTTACATTAATGTATTCTCCCCAGTGATTCAAGTCTACTGGGCCAGCGCTAAAAAGTCGATCGCGATGACCTGAATTTTTCTTTACAAATTCAAATGGAAATATCGTCACGAGGGTGCAAAGAAAACAAGGCATCTTAAATGAACAATAGCTTATCAATAATACAACAGACGTGTGTATTCGCCCGTTCGCCGAGAGGGAGATAACTTCGTTACCGGCCGCAGGTCTTCGGGATAAACCGCCGTCTATTGGAGGGAGGGGAGGGGGGGGGGGGGGGCGTCAGTCGGGAACGTATCGCATCTCCGATACAGCTGGTGCACAGTGACTTCCGAAATTACGGTTCATCTTGGACGAAGGCAATCTCATCTTTTTGTGATAAAGGTTCCTTCCATTGACAGCTGTGAGTTTTAATAATGAACAATCACAGTTTTCTTTTCGTGTTGACTACTGAAAGGTACGCAGATGGTGTAGGGGACGGATTGTGCATACTTTAGAAATACACGGGTCGAACAAGATTCAGCGCGGTAAGAAACACTATAGGGTGCAGAAAATACGATAAATGGAGTATTATTCAATAGTTTATACACTTTGATTTGATTGTATTGAAATATCATACCTTTTATTTAAGTTGCAAATCCTCCCCCATAAAATCCAAACTGTCGACCTTTGCAAATACTCCTAATATTATATTAAAGTTGTCCGAGTTTCTGAGTCCGAGTTATATTAAACCGATGAAACCATAAATTATGAGCAAAACATGATAGCTCAAGTTGCTCAAATGCAGTGAAAAAAAATGTAGAAATCGCTTTCCGAAATTTCTTCTGAAGTTAATTTTAAAGTATAAACATTTAAATTCAAGACACGTTTCACTCTAGCTGGTATTTTCAGGCAAATGGAAGACAAAATAAAGTAGGCTCACCCAAAAAATTAATTTGATAAAAAACACGAATGTTCTGTCGAAATTAGGCTATGCTAAAGCGAATTCTGTACTGACTGACGAGTTATATTCATCTTCAAACTGCGCACGAAACGAGTAAATCACTACGTTTATCAGGAGCTTTAAACCGGTTTAAGTAAATCGTTTTAAGGGTTGAATCGGTTTAATGGTATTGGTAAACACATCGATTTAGCTAGGAACGGTTTAACTTTAGGTCACTTTCCAAAGTGACTTAGAACAGTTAAACCGATTTAATTTGACGTGATAAACACTTAAAACGGTTTAAGACGCCATCTTTCCACAACCTAGCGGCAACTGAGTGTACTCATTTGACAATTATTGCAAGGCGCGAACGCGATAGGTTATGTTATTTCCCCGTGAATCAAACAATGTAATCGACGGCATGTGACTATGACATAAGCTGTTCGAATGCGATCGTAATGTAGCGTGTATTGCACTGGGGCCCAAAACAATTGAAGTGTCAAGACAACCCGATTATGTTAAGTTTTTTAGTTTTTTTATTTCTATTTATTCAATGACATGCTTCCTTAATCCTTAGTGTCCATCTCCATGTGCTTTACCTATAAAAGCGGCAAAAGGTAACTTAAATCCGCTAGGTTATGCACGAACAAACCAGAAAAGTCACTATTATTTAGTAAACGTATTTTACACACCATTCACCCACTTACTCGTACGTCATGATTGGAGAAACGAAATACACCCTTCATCCAGTACAATAACCTGATTGCTTGCTTTTTATAGGTATATAGACTTAAAAAATGATTGATAATCGTATTTTTGTGGATACGGCGGGCTTTGTTTCGGTTATTTTGTGGGCGGGGGGGATGGCTTGGTCGTATGAATAATCTATGTATGGAGGTTTAAAATACAGTTCATTACTCGCACATAATATCATAGCGATAATCGTAATTTAAACTAACTGATGTTTTCAAAATCGCCACACTATTAATCACATTCATATTTTTCTCATGCCTAGATTCTAAGATAGAAAGTAGCGTCACCAGAAAGCTCTCGCATATTTCAATTTGAAGTACAACCCTTTATTGCATTTTCGTTATGAAATGTGAGATTTTTTATATAAAATACATTTTTTAAAGCTTATAAATTTGTGTAAACATTCGTTTTAGTATCAAAATTATAAGTAAATTGTAAACTGTGAATCTATAAAGCGAGATTAGCATACGGAGGTACATCTACTTCGGCGGAAGGAAGGTCCAATGTTACTGGTTCGAGAACAGACATCAACACCTTTTGTAATTTGTTTATCTCCAACTCCCGTTCCGTATACACCGGCCCCTTTTTCGATGGCTTAACTTTCTTTCGAAGATTCGGAGATAGTTTCAAAGTTGTAATCATACCTTTATCATCTCCCACAGCAATGAACGGAAATTTGTCATTGAATGAAATCTTTGACAAATGATTTTTCCTTTTAGATACAACATATTGAATACAAACCGGTTCATATTTATTTAAGTTGATGTCGTAAATACACACTCTTCCATCGTAAGTAACGGCAGCAAACAGTGTGCTAGAGAACGGTGCCCATTCCACGTCTCCCACTGGACACCCAAGGTCGAACATGAAAAGTGGCTCTGTTCGGCCGTCCTCCCAAATCGTGATCCTCCAATCCTCGCTGCAGGACACAAATATACTCGGGAGATGGGTGTTGTAATGGACCCTATTTACCGGCAAAGTATGCCCATTATAGATAATGAGTGGTACAGACGAATACAGTGTACTACATTGATAAATAGGTCCGTCTTCAGTTCCAGCTAGAAACACTAGAGGATTTGTAGGATGAAAAGCAATCGCCGAACCACATAAGCTTCTACGAATCACAGTACCGTCGGGTTCTTGAATCGGTGTTTCAATAACCGTAAGGGGTAATATCTTAGTCTTCTCGAGTCTATCAAACATCAGGATCCAGTTGTAGACGATGCCGTCGTTTGAGATCGAGTAGAAGTTGATCTCGTCGTCTGGCGTGTCCGGAGCCCACTTGACCTGCCAGACGATGCCGGCGTGTTTGCCCGACCCGTTGTCGCTCTCAGTCTGCACCTCCTCGCTCGGACGCTGCACGTTGAACACGGCAACGCTGCCGTCCGTCATGCCGAGCACGATAAGGCTCGGATACTTGGGGTGAATGTCGACACTCATCACGCCAGACTCGCGATAGCAGGTGTACTCGGGGTACGAAGGGTTCTTCATGGAGAACAGACACACGGCTCCCTTTGTGTAGAGCTTTGTAAACGTGTAGTAACCGAACGATACGGCAAATAAGTCAAAATAGCAAGGATTCCAGCAGATGGATGTTATGGTTTGTCGTTGGGTCTTTTCGAATGTGAATTTCCAAAGAGGAAGTAGCGTTCCTTCTTCGCAATAGTTGTCAGCTGGATCATCCCAATATCGGAAGTCTTGAGAAATGTCATCGTAAATGTTTTGACATATCATCCTTTCGATTGTCTTAGCAGCCAGCAATTTCTGTTTTGTGATTTCTAAAGCCTTTGCTTCTTTTAATTTCATTTCTTCTTTGAAAGCACTTGCCTTTGCGTGATCGTGGCCGTGTTTAGCATGCGCATCGAATACTTCTTTCTCCGCGTCCTTCAATCTTTGCTGGGTGTCGAAATCATCTTGTAACTCGTCGAAGATTATCCATTGCATTACTTGACCAGAATAGATCTCAATGCACGGTGGTATCGTCTGGATTTGCATGTCTCGGAATGGATTGTTGTACGACATTGCTGCTCTCTCGCAGAAATTAAATTGATTTCTTATTTTTTTCGGTTGCCCAAACACCACAACGTCTGGTTCCGGCTCTTCCTCGGCCGGTGGATGTTCGGCGCCCTCTTCGCCTTCTTCACCCTCAGCCTTCTCTCCTTCTTCTCCTTCTGCCCCTTCTGCCACTTCTGCTGGCGGTTCTTCGGGCGGTGGCTCTTCTGCGGGTGCCTCTACGGGCGCATCTCCCCCCGCCCCCTCTCCCTCAGCCGGTGCTTCACCATCTGCCGGAGGCTCCTCCGTTTTGGCTTCCTCCCCCTCACCTTCCTGACCCTCTTCTTCATCTTCATCATCATTGTATGATTTCTTTCGTTTCACGGGAGCAGCGGGTCCTTCCGGGACTGGACCGTACAGAAGTTGTTGTTGCGCTTCTTCCGACTCTATCTGAAGAACACATCCTTCATAAGAGAATAATTGCACGGCCAGTCCAGTTGGTTTAGCGGGCATATAACAACATTCTTTAAAACTATAGTCTACTAAGTTTGACGGAATTTGTGGGTTTTTTGTATTCAGCATACGGGGAATATCTTCTTTCAACGCGTCACCAACCAATGGTAGCTGATCCTCGGGTTTGATAAGTGCGCGAGCTTGAAATGGAACGTAGTCGAGTTCTTCTGCATTTATCTCTCCTGACCCAAACGCCCTGACACCTCTGCCTTTACCAGCTCCTCCTTTCGCTGACAAGATTTTTGATGGACTATGATCAGTAATACTTTTGGCAGGATTAATTGATTTAATTGACTTTTGGGCACTACCCGGGCTTGCCTTTTTTGTAGGCATTTTCACGGTTTAAAGATACTACTTATATAGGCCCTAAGGCAAGAACGTTTGTTTTACTTGAAAGGTAGCAATTAGTAGTATTTAAACTTCAATGTACAATCATGCATTTTTGTGTCCCTTGATGTCCCTTTCGTTGTGCGCTTCTGAAACACAAATTTTTTCTTTTATAAAAAAACAATAATATTTTTATTATTATTATTATTATTATTATAATTGTACCAATAATAGGCCTAATAGTTTTAATTACCATTGCCATTACCATAACTTATTAATTACATATTAATACATTTTTTTCTTATGCAGAGCCTCGCTATCCGATATCAAATGGCTTCTTTTTCTGACCTGCCCATATCATTGGGCAGGGCGTCATTGTCACTCTGAAGTGCGGCACACCTATAAAAGTGTGCTCTGTCTTGGGGTTCAAAATTACATAATTTGCAGATGGCCGATTCAGTCGCAATGTTAAAGCGAAGGCCTATTAATATTATTCGTTATTATATTTTAGGGCATTATGCTCGTTACCACAAATATAATAAATTAATAATATAATTGTATAAATTGTATTATCACACAATTTTCCTTCCAAGTATGCCTATTGCCGCCATCTGACAAAATTAATATTGTACACTATCTGTAAATGGCCTGCACTCAAGTCTTCATGACTTTGCAGGCTTCTCCAACTTTCTATAAATAGCCACTTTTTAGTAACAATGTATGTATTCTGTGTTGAGAATAAAATTGTCTGAAAATGAAATGAAATGAAATAATATGTTGTACATTTTAACTACCTGTCATGACGCTTGTTCCCGTTGCAATCCGCGTTTGTTTACTATATCGCAAGATAGTGACGTAAAATATCGACCCACCAATCAGGTGACGTTGTGATTTATATCGCAAATAAGTTCTTGTATGCAGAAAATCGAACATATTCATAAAGCGAAGATTATTCTGCTTTTAATTTTTAATTATACCCTTGCTTTTGAAATTTAAGACGAAGGATATTCAGCCATATTTAACATAATAATATTCTTATACGTTGTGGGCAGAGAATAAACCAAATTTAGAATAAATATGATTTAAAATTAAGTTGTTCAAAAACTTCGCTTGAATAAATTGTATTCTAGTATAGGTTTGTTGTGAAATACATTTCAGTATCTTGAACAGAAAAGAAACAAACTTGAAGTTAACATTTTGTTTTAAATAAAGAAGCACTACAATAAATAAGTAGCTGTCACAGCTGTAACATTTGAAAATCTGTAGCCTTAATTAAGAACAATATTTACCTTTTTGCCGGATCGCACGGCAATTACTGCATTGCATACGTATATATTTGTTGTCTTTCAAAACAAGAATATTACTTAAAGATAACTTACTTTTTGGGCCCACTTCTTGCAGGAACGCGATGGTAATAATTTAGTTGTTCAACCGGGTTACGAACCTCGAAGAGTTTGTCAACAAACTGTCAGTTTTGCACCGCCAGTTATATAATTTCATCCACTGTTATCCACTTCATCCACTCTTAACAGACTCCTGCTTTTGTTCCGATCATTGTATTCATTAAAAATTTCGAGTATGAAGAATAACTGAAGTTATTCCATTTTAATACCGACCACAAAGGTACACTTTAGGTTTATTTGCATAAACATACATGAGTGTGGTGCATGACAAATTTGTGATCGTCTTGTTTTGATGATTATTGTTACAACTGCCTTCCACGATACCTCCAAACAGAGTCAAAGTGTTCTAAGCCCCCTGACGGAGGCTTGTCAAACTTCTATGGGCGCTGGTCTTTCATTGGAGAAGAATCGGTAAAGAAGTTCTTTCCGGAGAACTTATTTACCGACTGTCAGGGAACCAAAAAAAAAGATCATTAAAATAAATAAAATAAATAAATAAATAAATTCACATTTAGAGTCTACCCACTCAGTAATTAAACTGATTTGCAGTGGGGGACTTTAATTTAAAGTGACTAAACCAACCCTGTAGGCTTCGAACACCATCGACGAGTGAGCGATAACCAATCAAAGATCGATATTTCAAATACGAAACATATGAATCAGTGATTGGAGAGTGCGAACACCTGCGGACAAAATGCCAGAATCAACAAGGCCGATTCAGAACAACTTTGAATTTATTGAGTGCTTCGTTGTCAGGACGGCTCCAAAGTCACCGTTTACTTGTTCCTAAAAGAAGTAATGGAATTGAATCCATATTAGAAGTTAAAAAACTTCTGCCTGAAGCGGGATTTGAACCCGGGACCTTCTGCATTGGAAGCAGGGATGCTAGCCACTGGACCAACGAGCCACCTAATAAATATTAGAAAAAATATTACAGGTAGTTATTGCCGAATACGTCGGGAAACAATATTATTGAGGCAAGTGACGCGAGCGTTTCCAGTACACTTTTTCACCACTAGTTTTTTTTTTTTTTGTTAAAATCCACCTTCATGATAGTTTGGTCTTTGGTGACTCTATCAAACTCAATCTAGCAAATAGCTAGCGCTACAAACAACCTCATTATCTGCGGCATTGATGATTTTACAATAAAACAATAATGCACAAATCGACAACTGTACTCGTTATCGTAATAGTTTATGTTATTGCCACCAGAATGCATCTGAGTGGCCACTTAGGCTCACTGGCTCAGTATGATTACAAATGGTTCTCTGTGTACCTCAACTTTATGCGCAATGTTAGTTACCGAGATGTTCTCTGGTGTTTTTATTCAGAGACTCTTGTTAATTGTTGTGTAATGCGCTTATAATTAAGATGTGTTGTGATCCTCGTTGAGTGCATAATCCCATTCAAGAGTCTAATTCCAGCAACCATTTGTATTCACATCGTAAAAAAAAAGATATACAACAGCCTCTACCCTGCAAAGTGAGAGTTGTTCTTGAATAAAAGTTAATTTCATTTCTCCTTGGGGATCAACTTGTCTTACGTCCTTTCTAATGAACATAATACAAAACGTCTCATGTAATAATCCGTCCTTAATCGTTTGGATCTTCTTAGCTGACGCGTCTTTCTGGAAGTGGAGGGGGAAAGGGAACGTTCCTAGCAGGGCACTTCTTTTGGATATTATGGCGTCTGTTTTCATTATCTTTAATATGAGTCTAGTTACGGAAGACGTAGGCCCGACCTGTGATGGTGGGGGGGGGGGGTGGAAAGAGTGTTAGTGGATACGAGGAGGAGCGAAGAAATAAATAATTGTAGTTGACAGGTTCTTAAAGCAACAGCTTGGCTTTTATATACGATACAGTGTAGACAACGTGAGCGCGTGAAACGAAACTGGACAGCCAGTCAATTTGGCAACACTGGGGAAAGTTCGTTCAACTAAAGTGACCAAATAGCGGGGTTATAGGTTATGTGGAATTGGGTGATACGGGGCTCAAACCAAACCTTTTACGTCTCTTATTATTCTGTATGAGCTAATCTGGCCAAGTGTAACAATAATCCACATATCGTACTATTATTATACATATAGTAATGAATGGATTCAACCTTTGAAAGTCAGTTGATACCGAGTAAATTATGGCTTTTATGTGAATGTTGTACCAATTCTGATGCAAGTCGTACTGTTACTGAAGAATAACACATACAAACTCTCGAGTTAGAGAAATAACTTTTTCAATTTCCTCCTTGTTTATTTTCGTTTAGACTGATGGTTATTTTGAAGTGTACTTTTTTTCAAACGGAAATTCTAATTTATTTTGTATTGAATGCAAATGTGAACACTTTATAGGATTTTATTTATCTCTTAACTTCTTTCATCCTTTCTCTTTCATCATCGAAATTACGGATTCAACGAGGTAGTAAAGGAGGAGTGTATACGTGGTAAAAAGACAAACTATTTACTTTAAGGATTTGAATACCAAATACGTTACATCAATATTCAACAAAGCGAAATAAAACGTACTTACTTAATGAAATTCCAGGAATTAAAAATAAGCAAATATTGGAAATGGATGTAGATGGTAGACTCAACGCTTTTTGGCACATTTTACATATTTTTTGTGCTTACGGGTTTATTTAACCAATAGTGAACTTCTTCGTAGAGTAGCCTAAACTCACATGAAAACGCTTTCTATAATTGAAGCAGCTGCCCAGGGAATTAGCTCATTGCTATCATGATTTGAAGGGATGGTGCTCGGGCAGTATCAACTATCCATAATGTGTTTTATTTTAAAATTAGTTTACTTAATTGTATTGTGTGCATAAATAATCTTCAATTTTCTTAGCTATCCTTCCCTGTCTCTATTTTCACAGTTAATATCTTTATTTCAGAGGATGTTGTCTGCATAGCGCCATTGAGAAAACCCACCACTTAATATGCTATCTTTGTTTTAGTACACCTCCAATGCAAACCATTTAAAGCAACATCACTTTCCATTAACAATGATAGTAGTATGTTTTATTAATTATTTTGTAATCCACGATTACTATTACCATTGTGTTCCCTTAAAAAACAATGTATGTTTTATTAATCATTTTTCAATCCATGATTACGATTACCATTGTTTCCATTAGAAACAAAAGAATACTTACTTGTGCTGTGTGTGATAATCCTTGCCAAAATTATAATAATTCCAACCCGGCACCGCCACCATTAAAAAATAAAAATATTAATTTGTTTATTGCCGCTGACTTGTACACATTTATAAGTATTATCAAATAGGAATATTCACCTGTACAACAGTATTCTTAACAGAACAAGATCTATGGCTAGTAGTATAATAATAATAGAGAAGCCTGAGGCTGTGCATCTATTCTGGACCAATCAGAAGGTAGCATGGGACGGGCAAGACCGGCAGAACAGCGCGACTCGCTCACTGAGTTGACTTGATGTAGTTTGGACACCAACCACTTGTTAGTTACGACAACAAGTACAAGGAAATCATTGAAAATTCAAGCATTTATCCACTATTTCAAAGTATCTTCAGCTGTAGCAATGATATTTTGGTTTAACGTTCTATATTTTTTAAACTTTGGCTAATCGAGATGATGAGTGGTTAAGATATGATGATGAAGAATGTCACATGTCCGAATAAGATCCACTACACATCGCGGGGGTCGTCATAAGGGGAGTCCAGCAAGGGAGGGCATGGCCAAGTGGGAGGAGAAATCTTCATTGGGAAGGGGGGGGGGGGGGGGGGGGGGATTGACAGATTCTCCTTTTGTCGCCTCTTACGGCTAGCGAAGTCACCCTGGGTGGGTAATCTTCAGCTGTAGAAACATCGTTTATGTTGTCTTCAATCAATACATAATCAGTAAGAGTAAAGTTATACATTTCCTTATTAACTAATTTGATATTTCTTTCAACTCGTGTGCTTGTTCTCAAATGAATCTTTGCTTAGAACTCTCCAACCCGACACTCCGCGCATCATCAGCGTAATACTGTTGTGCTGATAGAGGGAGGGGACGGACAAAAGATAATTGTTGTTTTCCCCACATCTTTCTTCTTATCTTTCTCCTAGACTAACGATACTTCCTTCAACTTTTTCCCTCCTCCAAAGAAGCTACATCGTTACATCTCCTAAAGACAAAATGGAATCAGACAGTGAAACAAACAAAACTATAATCTCATTTACTTGAAATAACACCCAAGAGGCTAAATACCCTCAAGCCAGTAGTAAAATAATTTGAGATATGCACCTGGTTTTCTAATTGGATAATTCGGATTTACAATTCAGATTTATAATTGAAGCTGGTGGGATGATTTGCAACTGGAAACGCACTTGGTTCATTCGTTAACGACGCCTGAGGGGTCCAGGGCTGAGTTTTCTTCACGGCTATGCAAATAACATTGAGAGGGAGGCTGTGCGTTGTTCCAACACGGTCAAGCCATCATGGGAAGCCAAATTGAAACGGATAACGTTTTTCATTCAACCAGAATTAGAGCGAGGTTCACTGGGAGGGGGTTTCAGCTCTGTTCATACTGAATCTACAGCCTCTCGTTAGCTCGCAAACATCTCCGCTGGGAATAGATTTATTTTCAATCTGAAATGAGACTAAAAAAGTAAATTCCAAATTTTTGTCAGTGGTTATATATATATATCTAATGAGTACAGTTAAATTGTTGTCGACTAATTTGTAGGTGACGGTAGTTTAAATCTTTCTTCACTTTTATAGTTCATTCATCATTGACAAAATTATAGCTACTGATCACATTAATGAACTCACCGTTATTACTTATGTCCATAAGTTATTAGCCAGATAAATTTGTTATTTATATTAATTCACTTTTAAGATAGCTCTTAACAGGAAATGCATCATGATACAAAATAGATTTTTTCATTTAATTTGTTTTAATGATCAAAGCAATCATTCTATCATATTTTTAAGAGCTAATGCCGAGATAATATTTTAAAGTATCTATGAAAAGCCGTTTAATTGTTATTTACCAGAGATTATCTGAGTCTTGGAAAATCCAATACAAGGCTCAGTGCACATGAATAAGACAACTCAAAACATGTAAGCTTCTTCCGTTTAGTTAACAAAGTTTTATTCGGCAAGTCGTTGACTCGTTCAGTAGAAGTAGAATTAAGTCTTCACAAAAGTCTCAACTCTGCTAGGGTGTTGGGGAAGCATCGATTTTATTGGTTAGAAAGATCAAGCCCCCAATCTAAGTCCCTTTCACATAAAAAGGTCACAACAAACGTTATATTTACAAGAATCTGCTCGGTTTGCGATTTCAACCCCTCTCTAATCCTGAGGGAGGGAGAGGAAAAAAATAAAAAAATATATCCCTGGGTATAAATATGCAAGCTGCAAACGTGAGCAAAATGTGGATGGATATTTAGCGTGGTGTGCGGATAACCCGTGCGATCACCCAATCAGCAGCAACTAGTTGTAGTCTCTCTGCTAACGAGTCTCGAGGGGCTCTCTAATTCCCCCTCCCCCCCCCCCTCCCCCCTCACGCGCCGCACAGCAGCAGGGGGCGCGTTCCACTGTTGTGCACGGCTCGGTTCTATCGCTTTCTGATCCGGCTTGGGATCGACTTTGCTAACTGAAGGAATCAACAGTGGAGGAAATACAAATTTTACTTTTTTATGTGTTTTGTTTGTCGGAGGGGAACTGAAGCCGAAACCTCAGAGGAACTCAAAAACTCCAAGAACTCACTTGGAATTTATATAAAGGACATGCCTACAATGCGGTATCTGTAGCTGACTTTTTTATTATTTAGCCACGAATGGAAATGTCACTCTAACATTCTTGATTCTAGAACTTTAAAATGAAATCTGGTAAAAGAAATGCACACTGCTTTACATATTATATCGCTTGAATAATATACATTATGGTGGGTATTGGTCCAGTATAAATCCAATGTATTATTTTTTAAATGTACACAAGTTTACTATTTCATAGTAAACACATTCATGAAATTCATTGACTCTTTCGTTAATTTGACAAATTAATATTAACCATTTATAACAAAAATAAATGTCTCAACATCTTACGAATATTTATAGTTATTTTTTTTAAACTTTAGTTTTGTTTTATACATGTTGTTGTAGAGAACCTAAACAGATCGTTCAGTAATAGGACACAATACTCTAATTTGGGGACGCTGGTTCGATTCCCCCTGTAGGAAATTCTGATTGAAGGTTTTCCAAGGTGTTCCTCAGTCAAAATGTTGATACTGGTTTTTATGTACTACTCAAAGCCTCAGGAAATTCCTTTCTAACTATTTGGATACCCTAATATATACCTTGTGAGATACGTGAAGAACACAAAGCAACCCATGGGCTGACTTTCTACGGCATACATGTTTTGTATTCCATAACAAAATGTCCTATTAATGGAGCTAAATGTTTCATTTCGAAAAAATAACTAATATGATTTCAGATTGTAAACACAAAGTTACGTCGAGTAAGTCCCTACTACTATTAACCGACACAACGAAACAACTGAGGCAATTCAACAAGTATAGAAAACCCACGGATCGCGTTAGTATCCAACATCTTATGATTTTACTATTTATTGCAAATCTTTTTATATAAATGGAAAGGTAAAGTTTAGGGAAGAACACAGCTACACACTGTTTACACAATCTGCCCACCGGTTTTAAAATAAATAAAGAATGAGATATAATAATAACAATCAATATACAAATGCTTAATATAGTGTTTGTAATATTGAGATCGTGGTTTGTAGGATCTATTCCACAAAACTATAATCTGATCCATCAAAAATATCCGACAAATCGTGAACCCAAATTCACCGAACGCCAATCACAAATAACCCGCTCTCCTTTATGACTTGTGACACAACTATGGCAAGTGCGTTTATTCCGACCCACTATTAGTATGCATAAATGTGTGCTGGGGGAATTTCCTAAACCCAACGTGCTTACTCTTGCAATTTACAACATGTGGTTTTCTCTCTGTATCCAAATTACGGTCTGTACGAAGCGGCAAGCAGCATCGCCCTTAATGAACTAATAGAGCTCGTTACCAGTGGCGCTGACGAACCAAATGGTGCGTTAGAAAAGAACGGGAACAGAGCAAAGAGGGAAGGGAAAAGCCGTCGTTCGTTACCCCCTCCCCCCCCCCCCTCTCCCACAACCCCCCTCTACTAATATTATTAAATGTCAAAATGCTCTGGACGGAAGCAGGACAATGAGTGGTACGGAAACTCGGGCAATAAAATGATTGGACAGAACGAATATAATGCCTTGTCTACGTTGTAACTTAGGAAATTTAATTGAAAACTCGATTGTTAAAAGAGAAGGCTGGTCTAGCAATTTGATTGAACTTTATTTATATAATTAAGTCTAACGGACACAACATTAATTTAATATAGTCAATTAACAAAGTACTTTTGGTAGCATTGTTGTGTCTTGGTCGCCTAGTTCTAAAAGAATTTTCTATAATGTAACTACTTTTAATTTATTAATTAAATTACTATTAGTTATAAAATTGTCTCTTAATAAATATTGGTGGCAATTTTAAATCCAGTTAGTTTTCATTATTTATCTTACAATCCTTAAGATTCTTGAAATAAGAGTTACAATAATGAAAGCCTTATATCAGTTAATATTTGTGTGAGATATTTTATCCGCACTCATTACTTTTTGTTAATCTATTAAACCCAAAGAAATAAAACAGCTTCCAAAGAGGAAAACACATGCTTGTTATTATATTACCTTGCATGCGTTTCCAAGTATAACATGCGATGTCGATGTGTCAAACAGGATAGTTTTAATTTTATTTGTAGCAGTATTAAAAATATATTTTTGTGACCGAAAATTATTAATAGAACTGATTAAGGCTATACAGAACTCAACAGAAATACCCCCTTTCAAAATGAGATGTTCTCTGGCAAATCCACGGTCACAATTACCTGTTGGTTGAGGGACTCGGTTTCCAAACCTGACAATACCATAGTTCTGCACAGAAACACATATGTCTGCAACAATGAGAGTTCGCTTAATGTACACGAGTAATTAGAACTAGCACAGCCCGTGACTTTTAATCAATCTGCGAACGACATCGGGATTTCAGTTCAGATTTAGAGCAAATCAAAGATGGCGTCGGTCAGACCCAATTGAAAAGTTTGCTCAAATAACACACACACACACACACACACACATTCACATTCCAACATTTTGCAATTTTCCCTGGATTTAGAGCAAATCAAAGATGGCGTCGGTCAGACAACAATTGAAGAGTTTGCTTGAATAACACACACACACATACACATTCCAACATTTTGCAATTTTCCCTGGATTGAGAGCAAATCAAAGATGGCGTCGGTCATACACAATTGAAGAGTTGGCTCGAATAACAAAGACACATTTACATTCCAGCATTTTGCAGTTTTCCCTGGAATAATGTTGGTCGTACCTAGACAAGTAATTTTATAAAATATAGTAGAGTCCATTAAAGTCAAATTCTTACCACAGATAGACTCACAGGCACAGTAATTTGATGACGTTATCGAGCAAGAGCGCATGCGTATGCGCGTAGACCCGCTGGAACCAGTCTAGGTTCGTTCTGCAATATTGTATTTCAAATATGTCATATGTGATACAAGTTTTAGTTCGCTGAGGATGCCAGTGCAATTGGTTCCGAAAAGTAAGAGATTTCATTTCAATAGACTCGGCTATACCCGATAACAAAATTGTATTCAAAACTCCATCCGCGGAAGCCTTTAATATAATCTAAAATAAAAAGAAAATGAAAATATATGAAAATATAAATGTAAAATAAATAAAAAATTAATGCATCAAAATATAAATATAAGTAAATAAATAAATAATAAAATAAATAACAAAATAAATAATAAAATAAATATAAATATAAAATAAATATGAAAATATATAAGCCTTTAATATAATCGATTTTTGATATAATCCTGGCCTCTCCTACTGTAAAGTTATTTTAACTGTACTTTTAATTTAAGTTTGTAATTATTACAGAGACATATCTCAGTTATGAGTTTTGAAAAGAAGAAATATTGTTTCTAATAAATGTATATATCCGAATCGTAAAACTGATGCTGTCCCTTCGTTCCCGGGGGAGCCAAGTTAATGGACCGTAGGCCATTTGCGTCCGCATACAAAACATTGCGATGGACGTATCAAGTAATGGACACGACCATATCCCCTAAAAATATCCATCTCCCAATACTCCCTTGCATTACAAGCATTCGATCCTAATGCGTACAGTGCGTATATACAGTCTTCATGCCCACGATCGGAATTCCCCTTTTCATATATAGACTCAAACAAACTAAAGTAGACACTCTAAAATCCACTCAAACCTTCATTGCGACAAGAAAATCCTTTTGCGTTCACTAAAGTGTTGGCTGAGGGGAGGGGGAAGGGGTTTCAAATACCATTACCAGCCTACAGCAAATACAAAACAGATCGCATCATTCGTGGGAAATGTCTCTACGCTCCCTACTCTGCATCTAGTTGGTAGCGTAACTGTTGCATTTTGATGTCGTTCTACTGTACAACATACAGTTCGATCGGGTTATATCTAGATCAATTGGTTTCGTTATGGCCACCGTGGAATACACATGACTTCACTCTGTTCATGTTTATTAAAATCACATAAAAGTTTATTTACAAATTTAGTACGAGTGGTTGTACAAATAAAGTTGTGAACATTATTTTTATTGGTTTAAATTTTCAAGAGATAAAATTGTGTTACATGCTGCACATGTGTGTTTGAAAAACGGGAGCGTTGTTTTGTTCGATTTACTTACATTACAATCGGTTTACTAACGTGGTGAACATTTCGGGGTGTAGCACTTAAGTTGCTCGGGGGCTGTTTCTTGTTAGTGAGGGTAGGAATAAAATAAAGATATAAAGAGTATTTCTGTACAACGGAGATTTTCACATAATCCAACGGTGATAGAATGTGTCGTAGAAATGTAAATACAACAACTCCCGTAGAGATTCAAAACAAGATCTTATTTTCTGGGAGCCTTGACCACTTGACCACCAGACCGCGTTTTATCATAGTGTGAACTTTGACTATAAAGTCACTCACTCCACACAGGTTTCATCGTGTTAGTGTTTCGGCACTTTTTTTTAGGGATTTTAGTTTAATCCGAACCGATTTTTCTGTAAAACGATTTTAGCGACGCATACTTTCACGCGGTTTTACCAATTGAACATGGCGTGATTTGAAAGGATTTACAAAGCCATACAGTACTCAATTGTTGCGTGAGGGTTGTATGCGAAGGAAAACCCATTTCCCGCCAATGCCAAGTGGAGTATTGGTTGCGTCTGCTTGCCTCATAACTCAAGTGCTCCATATTTCAGCAATGGCACGCAACACGTAGTCGCCATGCCCGGATTGTCGGACAAGACAGGAGTTTTGCAAGACAGATAGACCGTAGAGGGCGCCAGAGGGCACGAAACGGGCAAAGAGTGGAGGGGGAAACTCGGAAAAGAATCGTGAAAAATCGCGATAAAGAACCGAGCGCAAGTGATTGATGACGCGAAGCGTAACACACAAGAGAGAAAAATTTGTTTTCGTCGTTGAAGTAAAACGAAAAGGATAGTTTTTTCCGTTTCTTTTCGCGTTTCGTTTTTTTTTCTCTCCCTCACTGGAGGTATATTCTCTTTACGATGCGAAACCCACGCACATTTCTCTCGCTGCGTGTTTTTCGGTCAACATTCGTCCATTACGTGATTTGTGTCAATTCTTTGTTACTTGTCGGGATATTTTTCCCATAGGAATGGGGAGTGGTGGAGGTTATGTTGCTCTTCATTCTAGTAAACGTGCGGCACCACAAAAAGTATTTTCTTTTTCTAAACTCGTCCATGTTATTTTCAGATTAGCGGACATGGTCAGGCTTTCTGTTACTGCAAACACAATTATTTATCACGTCGCTACAAGAAATAGCCTGATGTAAACCATTTTGTTCTTTGAGAACTCAATGGTGGTCATTATTGTGGTGCACCCAGTGCACCATGTAGCCAGAGTAATTACAAGCTGTTTATCCTATTCTTTATCTAGGGAATTAAATTGACACAAGGCTGTTTATGGATGTATTTATTATATTGAAATGTATAACGTATGAGGACCTTTATAGTTAAGCTCATACTATAACTTATAAGCAACAAAAAAGGCGACCAATACTTAGTTGTACTGGGCCAAGATGGGATATAAAAATTCAATATATTTGGATGGAGTAAGTAAACAAGTCTAACCAAACATATGCAAAGTTTTCAAAACAAATTAATTTCAAATTTTCTAAGCTTTAAACCATATTTTTTAATATTTTAATTTCATGAGGTTTTTATATTGACCACACTAAAGTGGCGACCCTAAAACTACATAAAATTTCATTCTTCCAATCGATCCCGTTAATTATTTTGAACGATATATGTAATATGTATTTCAGCGCGACATAACACGGTAGTATTATTCCTAGTTATAACTTTTCTATTTTTTACACTTGGGCTATTCGTTTCCACCTACTTAGCTGCGTGCACGTTATGTTATATCGATTTTATTGTTAGTTCAGTTCTTTTATACACGTTTCGCTTGTGATAATTTTCTCAGAATCCAATATCGAGTCGTTATTTTTCGTCGGCGAGTAGCGTAGGTACCTCACGCACATAATCCCAGTGCGAATCTGCTCTTAGAAAAGAAATCCCTCGATGGTATAGATATCGACACCCACTCATGCTGAGGGTGGTTTGGGGTTGGAGGGGGCGAGGGGGCGAGGGGGGGGGGGGGTGATCCTTTCTTAGACAAGCCCTCTCGTTGTTCGTTCGCTACAGTAGACTCGCTTTAAGGTGGAAGGATACTCTCACTGTTAAAAAACCACACCAAATTAAAGTATTAATTAACCAAATTATTATTAAATTAAAAAAGTATATAAAGTACACAATATCAAAAAAGTGACAAATGTCGGTTATGTAGTTGTGCAAGAACTAAAACTGGGTTGATAAAATTTTAAATATTGCAATCATTACGGTTGGAATAAGGGCAGCCAATATTAAATAATTAATAATTAATTAGCTGCCAGTTTTAAGTCTACCCGATGTACCCCTCTTCGAGAAATAACTAGGCATATAATGGTGTTTGAACGTTTGGAAGGAATTTTCTACTGCTATATTGTAGGAGTTAACTTTGTGACTGAGGATGCACTTTGGAAAGCACCTAACGTCAGGATTACCGGAGACCGGTATCGAACTGGTGACCTTCCTAATTAGAGTATCGCGCGTGTTACAGCTGAGCTACTTCTGTCGGTATTAAGGAACTCAATCGCATTAAGTCTAGGACTAATAATAGAAGAAGCCATAGAAAAATTCTTGTGTCTGGATAGCTGGTAATAGGGGACAATTACTTCAAGACCTCCTGTATTACAGTTAGAATAAGTAAGACTCAAATCATTCATTCGTTTTGTGTGTTATCCTTTTATTACCATTCTTTTACGAAACAAGAAGAATTTTAATGAAAAAAATCTTTAGTTTACTATTTTACAGTTCTTATATAAATATTTATATTGATATACATGCAATGGTTCTTGTTCTGAATTAATAACAATTTAATAATATTAATACGAAACAATACTAATGAGTTATGAAAAATTAAACGATTTGAACCAAGCCGGTTTGAATTAAAGCCAGCTTGTACGCTCGAGCTAACTTCTTAGTTTTAAGACGACTTGAAACTTTCAATCCAATGCTTAACTGCAGAATTGAAATCAAACCGACTTGGCCTAAAATCGATACGATAATAAAATCAGTTTTGACACGGATGCCGGTTTCAAACGTCTTTGGTAACTCTAGTATGTTGGTTGCAAGGTTTACAACTCCGCCTAGCGGAGGTTTGTCGAACCCTGTAGATACATCGGTACGCTGATTCTCCGCTAGGAGATCAAGTAGACCTTGTGTTGGTTGTCGTGAATGCTCATCCTCGCACGTTGTCAGAAGAGTAGTAGTCCGTGGTTCCCGTGAAGAACTCTCTCAACTCTCTCAACTCTCTGAGAGCCCTCGACGCGATATGGAGACCAGCCGAGTTCAAACTTTTGTTCTGCCTAGACAACCGCGCAGCCATTTCGCCAGCCGGAAATTCAATTGGGAAAAAACAACTTTGCTTAGAAAGCTTGCAAAGTAATTTTATTTTACCGTGTTAGTCGGGTTAAGATTTCCTTCCCTTTTTCAAAACATATTGTGAGCAGAGTAGAGTAGAGTGTGGGTTTGGTTATTTTGTTTGGGTGGAGAACGGAGCAGTAGGAGTAGATATACAAATTATTTTGATCTGGCATTTCATATTTTCGTATTTTATTTTGTTGGATACATAATACATATTCAGAAATTTGTATGTAATGTAACGATTGTAATTTGTACTCTACACACTCCTTTTTAGCGTTAGACATTAGATTTATATATAAGCATAGATTTAATAAATCATAACCACTCTCTTTGGTATTCATTTACTGTTATGAGGTCATAGTATACTTTTATATATAGTTGAACTAAACCTCTGGGCCACACTCTAGGATCTCCTGGTGATACCTGTATATTTTCGAAACCAACTGTATTGTACAACCATTGATGCAACCTATATTTTAATATGAAAAATAAAGACCCAAAATGAAGAAGATGATGTTCGTGATAAACTGTAAGACGTCACTAAATTTACAAGACTTGACATCACTCTTACTAGAAGTGGCTTGCTGAAGCTTCTTACTTATTCACTTCCCTGTATACATCTTTCAGTTTTCTTCTATGAACTAACGTCACCAATAATTTTAAAAACTTACATAATATTTCTATTAATTTAATTTAAAATGTAAAACGTAGATCCATCCAATAAGAAGCCGGAATCTAATAAAAACATCACTGAGTCTAGTGTGTTCTTATGTATCCCTAGCCAAGGTTACGTGCTGTGTCCCGTGTCCCGTGTCACGTTGAACGAGCCTAAGATGGCTTCGTCGTTTCTTGCGTCAGCTGTTGTTGACGTTTCCTCCTTTGGTTGCGCGTCATAGCGTCTTATGACGTTCGTACCATATAACAGACTTCAGTCAGTTACGTGCATAGACATAAAATAATGGAACAAGCTATATCTGAAGAAACTGTTTGTGCAGAAGATGTTTATTCTTTTAGAGTCCTACTTATAAGAATCATAGCACAAATTAAATACCCTAATTGTAATAGCAGTTCTAATTTTACCACCGAGTATACTTGTACACAATTGTTTAAAAATAAATAATTGAACTTTGAACATAGCACGTAGGTTTTATGAAAACTATATTTTTATATTTGTATATTTTCTTCTCAATCTTTTAACATAATAAAACGTATGCCCCGCCCTAATTTATCATACTTTACACATGTTTGTGTTTGCTTTAAACTCCCCCCCCCCACACCCTTTTTTAACTAAAGTATGGTTGAAAAACGGGACAAGGTTTTTTTTCATATATTATAAAATATTATCACACATTTTGAAACTATGTGTGGTACGAATTTATCAATGTCTGGAGATCACAAAATGTTACAAAATTAAACTATTGCATTTGGATGAAACCAGATAACAATAACATTAGGCTATACATGATATTGTGCAAAGACGAATGTAGTATCCGTCTTTGAAGCATGTCTATACATTCATGGGAGAAATACTATAAAAAATATGTAAGTTTGGTCACTAATAAAAATCGTTACCGTATGAATTTAAGGGTCTAGTGCTTAGCCTACGATAGTGTGTTTTTATGTTTTTATTTAGAACACATGCACACGAATGTTCTTTACAATCTGTTCTGAGCGAGCACTTTCTGTGCTTGATAACAATGATACGCTTTGTCCTTAGTATATACGCGTTTCATACCCCTTGCTTGACTGCCAGGTTGACAGTTCTTGTGTACTCATATGTAAATACACACCAGAGCCGTCATCGAGGGTAAAATGCAGAATATGTTTCACTGTTGTGTATTTTAGTGTAGTGGGACCCATCGCAGTCGTTGCCGCATGGCGTAAATATAGATATAGCTCCCGCTGCTAGACAGATTTGAAGAAGCTATCGGGCTTGCAAATACAGTTAAGGTGGACGGCTAGAAAACAGATTTTTAGCAAAAATAAGCTTTTGTTATATTTAAAAGATACATTTTTAACTTCTGTGTTTCTGCACCAACAGCTGTTAAAATGTTTGGTTCAAACTTGTTAATGGTATCAATTGGTGAATTGGTTTCCAACTGATAAATTCTTTCCTCTTCACCCAGTTTTTTAATGCTTCTCATCCATTAAAACACCTTGTTCTGGATTACACGTATAACTATTTTTGACTACCTGTACCATTTTTCATATCTACTTGAATCCATCGTACTCTCTATTTTGTCCTATAATTAACACAACGCCATAATGCATTACATTTTTACACAGGTTTTATCTAAATGAAGAATAAGTTATAATTTGTATCTGAACTAGCCGATGATAAAGCGGTATTATTTAAATGAAAGCAATGCAAATCAAAATCGTTTGAAGAATCCAGGCGGGCTTATCGCCTACGTTAACGGACGGCTTTCTGACAGAGGAACAGGGAGTTCAATCGGAAGGCGGCAGCCCTTAATTCCTCGTTTTCCTTTGCAATTTCCTTCTTTACTCCCCAAGATTTCCAGCTGGTCGCATCCCAGAATCCCTCTAGACGCCGAGCGAAGGGAACAGAAAGAGACAGAGATATCTCATTACAATAATACGGCCAGTCATCGTTAACTTGCTTTGTTTCAAATTTCCGGAAAGTGCTGACGAGGAAGAGAAGTAAAGGGAATGTTGATTGACATTAAAAACTTTTGAAAGCTATTGTTAGAATCATCTTTTGTATTGTAAGCATTTTCGTTAAATAGTTCGTTTCTCGAGGAAGATAAATTGTGGGAGGATTTCAAGCTGCACGGTTTGAGGTATAAGCAGCGTTTAAAAACAAGAAAGAAATAAGCTTAGTCCAATTTAGACAGAAACCGCAATTCGTGGTTGTACGCTGACAATACGTCAAAACTCCGAGATACAAAGAATATGAAAATTACATTTTTTTTTTGTAAAATTGAAATGTATCATTTTACATCTATTCAACTAGAAAATATTAACGCATTTTTAGACAATTTAATTTTGAAACGCAACAATGAGCTGATTCCTTTTTTCCTCAAGTTTCCCACCATTGAATTGCATGTTTAACGAGCATATTTCAAGACATATTAAAAACAAACATCTGAAAAAAAAATTACCAAAGCGTGTCCCAATATTTACGTGATTGACAAACCCCAAAACCAACATTAATAGTAGTCACTCCCAGTAAATTTGGTCTACTACACGTATGGTCATTGAGTTACGTAGTTTCTTATTTTTTCATACGTATGTGAATTTATTGTAATTAAATCCATGATAATTAAATGGAGGCAGCTGTTTACTTTCATTTAAATGGAAAAGAAGAAGCAAACGAACACCTCGTTTAAACTTTCAACTGTGCTACATGTATGCATTTTACACAGTTGAATTTGTTCACATGTTTCACATAGAAGGTCATTAGAACGATTTCCAGTTTAAAACGTGAAGCAGCATTCCGTTTTGAACTAGCCATAATAAAAGTCAGTTAACTCCGTTGTTTTCTGGTTTGATAGCAAATAATTCTAAGCTAGCCTCCTCATGATTTTATCTACACTCACCAACATTAACAATCAACACATGTACCCTATTTGCATAGTATTTTTGTAAATAGTCTGTATTCAATGATAATAATATTTATCCGCTTTATATGCTCAACTTTGATTTTTTACTTTCTGTAAGGATACGAAGAATTTGTTAAAATTTGTATACATTTCGAGCTCGTAATTTTCTCCGGGAATATGACGAACCCAATAAAATTGAACAACTCACTCACTCAAATATTAATCTTGAACCAGCGAAAGAAACGCGTAGATAGGAACAGGATATAGCCATTGGTGTATTGTATTTGTGAGAGGCACGCCTATAATATTCATAGCCGAGTATTCCTCAAGGAGTGTCTAGGGTTGCCGGGACATAACCAAGTAGGGTGGCAGAGGGATGAAAGGGTAGGAGCGTCATGGGACTGTAAAAACACTACGTGCACTGCAACGCTTTCCCTCTTATCAAGGGGTGGTTTCTGTTTCTTTGGGGTCAATACAGAGACTGTTCAACCCATACAAACAACTTCTATTCTCTTATCAGGATTATAATCTTGGTTAGGGGACATAAATAGTGGGATTAGGGGATGATAACTGTTGTATTTGGGATTAATTGCAGTACTAAAATTCTTCTTGGTAAAACTAATATACAGTTGGATACTGATATTGTCTGAGATAAAAATGTTGATGGGTGTCTAAATGTCCTATATATGTGATAATTGTTTTGATTAAAAAAGTTAACAAATAAAAAGCAAAATATGATAAATGTAGAAGCAAGTTATTACTGGTTTATAATCGTAAAAATGTATGGGATAGTAACATAACCAATCTTATAATATAACTTTCTCTCTTTCATCTGATTACTCGAGTCGAATGTACTCTTGGTTGCCATAAAACTATACTATCGTACAGCTTCAGTAGTAGACTTCTGAATTTCCTATTTTTCTCCCGACGTTTACATTGGTTTTTATCATCTCTAAAAAAAAGTTAATTCATAGTTATAATGTATTCATACATTCATAATGTAGAATTAGTTTTGAAAGTTGGCGTCCACCACTTATAGCCTAGTTATTTCATGCATTTGAAGTATCTCCATTGTAAATGTCTACCATAAAGATTTTTAACCAGTTGTCTAAAAGCATAACATTGGATAACCGATAAAATGTGTAGTTCCATTTGTATTTCTGTTTTCTAGAAGAAGGAAAACAACTGTTTATTTTTTGTTTTTTGTAAAACTTGGAGCTCGAGTGTAGCTTGTTTTCTTGTCAGTACTAATTTATATAAAACAAGTTGCTTTTCTTTTAATTTCACACGTGTTATAATAATGTATACCCTTTGTATGTACTGCCATTGGTTTCAATTACACAAGTATTGTATTAGTACTTTGTTTTGGAAATTTGCAACAACTCCAAACATAAACCGTGACTGTTAACAGTATTAACCAGCCGATAATAAAATTAACTAAAATCAAGGTAAATTAATAAGTAGACCTAATGTAATAAAACATAATTGAATATAAGAATCGAGTTTCAAAATAGCGAAAAGAATATTTCTAGAATCGTCGCATTTCGTTACTATTCTTTTCTCCAATTATGAGCATTTATATTTGATACTAGATAAATAGGTATTGTCATAAAACATACGAATTGTCAATATTCTTTGTTTTGTACGCTTAAAACTATGTATATTACGGCTGTGACTGTATTCAAACAGCAAGTTTCGTATGGCCTCAGAAGAAAATAAGTCCAGATGTACTTAACAATCATAATAAATATCAGTGCAGATATATCATCTACATAAAACCACGTTACACAGTACTTTTCATAAGTGTTTAAAATCCTGAGTTATAACAAGGTCATATAAATCAGAGAGAAATGTTTAAATTATAATTTGAGATAAAAATAAAAATAACGAAAATTATGTCATGTTTTCAGTTGCTAACAAAGACCATGGGCGTATTTCGGCATTGCAGTTTCTATTTACTAAACTGTGTTTCCCTAGCGTTTATGCACACCCGCGCCTCAATCAACTTCAAACGTTTAGCTGCAGTGTTGCTGTCGGCTTAACTTGAGTGATCGGAATATATTCTGCCTAGTTATCAGGATCAGAGGAAAAAACCTCGACTAGTTCTGGCAGTCGACAGGACACTTTGTCATAGCAAGAATTGTCACGTCATAACGAAATCATGTACTTTTCACCTAATTCTCCTCCATCAGACACGGCTTAGCACTAGACGGAAAATTGTACGGTAAACACAGACCAAAACGCTACTTTATGTGTGTGTATTTTAAGTTGATAGAAAATAAATATTTTCAAGTATTACAAAGTCTATGCCCAAAAATACTGGTGGCTAACCACCCCCACCCGACTAATGTTGGAAAAAGGAAGTGACAAATGTAAACGGATGTCATGTGGCGTTTTTTCATCTCCATTCTCACTCACTCACCGTCTCGATTAGCATCGTTTCCAAAATATGGAACATTCAGGCTAAATAGTAAATAACATCATCATGTCATTGTCTAGTTGTACAACTCATCTATGTTATCATGGCCACAAATTGACTGTTTCCAGTTTTACCACTGTTTACCACTTATCATGTTATTCTGACTTATTATTCTTATACCAAAGTTTCAGATTCACGTCTGCAAGTAAACATCTTTTAATACTGTCATGATAAGTTTTCACACGTTGACGTTGGTCATATTATTCTCTATCACAATTCAGTTACCTTAGCTTCGATTTCCAAAACATTTAATCTTATTCTCTTGACTGAGTTAATGCTGAGTTTTCAGATGTCATATCAGAAGTCCAGCCTTTATATGAGTGAGTCAACATTCCGGGTGCCTTCATCGTTTGTCGGGGCCTTACGACTTTGTGTCTGAGCTGACAAGGCGTCCAGCATCCATTCCCTTCTAGGGACTTTCTTGCTCCCCCCTGCCCACCCCCTCCCCCACCCCCCCTTCAATCTGTTTTCCTCTTCAACCAAACACTCACAATGCCAACAACAACCCAAGATGAATTGAAGTGTTTATATTCGTAAAGGGGGCGATTCGTCAGACGCTTTACACTTGGCCGCTTTCGATATATTTAGGGAATTCAACATAACTAACTCAACATAAAGTTTGCATAGCTTATTCGCAAAGCATAATCGAGTTTGATTTGAAAAGGCGATTTGAATTAGTGAATTTCCAACACTTCCAAGCGATGGTTCTTCCATCATCATTTTTATAAGCCAACCTTTACAACTATAGCCATTGCAAACAAGCATTTGGACGATTGAAAATAATTCAGTACTAGTATAAGATTTCGGACAAACGTAACGGTAACAATATTTGTATATTTCTAGTGTAGGCCAATTTGTAACCAAACACATTAAATCAGTATAAATCCCACCAAAACTTGTGATTTCTTCATTTAAAATGTATGTATGGACACAGAAAACAATATTATTACTTATTCTTTTTCTATTCCATACCCCCCCCCCCCCTTCTCTCTCTAATAGCATTTTATTTGTTTTTTGCCTCTTCTTTGTCGACTTCCATCTCCTCAACAATGAAGACACACAACAGTTTGATTGACAAACGGGTCGACGTTGTTCAACTCTGAAAGTCTCCCTATTCTGCGACTATGGAGACAAAAGAACCTTTTCAAAAGGTTTCCGCGGATGGCGAAGTGATGCAAGACGACTACGCTGATTGGTTGTCTGTGTCCCAATGAGTGGCACACTTTTTACTAATTCCGTCATTTCCTACTCTCACAGGGTTTGACAGCCGCAAGAAGGCGATCAACGAGTAGCTAAGAGGGGCTTTTACTGAAACACCAACGCATTAACTAAATTCATTCACCTGAAGATGGTTGTAAACTATTCTCATTTTTGTTTTTTTGTTTACGAACTGAAGATTGGTGGTTTGAAAGGGCATTAAGCTATTTTCCCTTTTCTTTCAGTGTGATCATTACTGTTTTGCCTGCACTTTGCAACACTTGTTCTAGTTATAGATCAGCTGATGCAATGTACCACAGGTCGTATTTTTCTAGTGTTCCATTCCTATTGCACTCGATGATCATACTTTTTAAGTGTTTGTACGTGGCTTTGAATATTCGACTAAAATACATCTTCATTTTGCTCGAAAAAAATATGAGCTTATTTATTAATTGTATCTTACATTTATTTAAGTAACAGTGTTATAATAGTTGTAAACATTTTAATAATTAACAGCATCACACATTGTTAACCAACACACTTTATAGAAACAGAATTTCAAAACATCTATAAGATAGAAACCCATTAAGTAAACCACTTATCAATAACATTACACAAGCACACACATACATTGCATTTCTTGAAGACAGTTGTTAAACTGCTGTAGAGTGCGTTTTTTTATTGTAATGGTTTTCATTGACATCTTTATACCATCAAATTTGACTTTAATACTTCTTCATTTAGTATGTCAAGTTCCACGTGTATTTTTTTAAATTACAGTGAGTCCATACAAATAATTTTATGATCTAATGTCTACCGTAGGCCTATACATTATTTTGGATTTTGCAAAAGTGAAAATCAAAATAATTCCAACGAAACTTTGTTATTAATTTCCAATCAACAATTAGTTAAATAAAAAACATTTACATTATTCAAACAATTAGAATAGTAATTTATCAATAAATGGCATGTAATAATAACAAAATATCAACCCTACTATTAAAAAAAAAAGAAATAGAGATGTTTTCAATAGAAGTCTTTACACATCCACAAATCATGGCCTACACTTGTGTGCCAGAACATCACACAGACGAACCAATTTTCTCCCTGTATTCAATAGACTCTTAAACGATAAAGTGTATTTCAACTTAAATTGAAATCTTTGACAGCAATGCTTACCTGCCCTTTGCAGAAGTTCCGTGTACGACCGAAGTTCAAGCTGCATGTTGTCTTGATTGCTTTTAGATATCTTGGAAGGGGAATAATTTTTCTCATGTTATTGGATTTTGTTTCTCTGCGATGTGATTTTCATTTTATTTCTCGTGTAGTTAATGTGTTTATTTCTGTTAGGACAAAAATATCGTTTTATACTTGTTCTTCAACACGAAACGAAAACTGTTGCTGACATTTGCAATACTCACTTTTGTTGATTTAAATATTTTCTGGGACATACATTCAAAATGTGATAGTTATATTCTTACACACATTTGAAATGTTACAGCGTTTTCAATGGCTGTACTGGTCTGCATTGAATACTCCCTTAAAATAAAAGTTAGAGCAATACAAAACAATACAGACGAACAAGTGCGCATTGAGTGCAGGACATTGGAAAACGCCATTAGTGCGGTTTAACGAACGGGATTTTGTTTAAATGTGTGGGTGAAAAGACTTTTTGGAAACCGCATTTAACTATATTGTGTTTGTAATATTATAAAAAATAATTTAGCAAAGTCAATGTCTAGCGGCGGGAAATTATGAAGTTCAATTCAAATGACATGTTTCTATCAAAAAATAATAAATGATAAAAACTTAGGAACTCGTGGTCTTTTGTATACAGTATACATACACGTATACATAAACGGTTAATTATTGAATGGTTCGAGATTATAACCTCCAGTTATTTATATAATAAATACAAACCAGGTAAATTCAGGTTATAAACAATCAATGAAGCACTTCGATGTGTGTGTCCACGGAACCCAAGAAAATACTAAAAGAAGATTCCAAAGATTTTGGCAAGTCTGTACTATCGAAAGATATGACAACTTCACTTTAACGCAGGGCTGTTCGTCTTCTATCTTCCCACGAGATTAACAGAAAAGGGAAACCCTATAAAATCTTCTCCCCCACCCCTAGCGTTCGTTTCTGCTGACGCTTTGTTGTATTGTAATTTATTCTCCCGATAAAACATTTTTTTACGAGCGGACTTGAATTGTGCCTTGCAATTGAATTAAGTTGATAGAAACGAAAATTTGTTTTAAACATTTCATCTTGGAAAGCGTCTAGTCAGCGTCTGCAGATGTTTTTCGATTGGTTGCTTGCGTGTTTGCATCCCGTGAAGCATCCTCCCCCTCCTCTCCTGGCCTCTCCTTTCTTTTTATGACTATTTCAAATCAGGAATCAATATTCTGTTTGTTGCGATATTCATTCAACAGTTGGTATTGTTTCAAACTTTTTCACTGTTTATGATTGTAATAAAATAATAAAAAGGTCACTAATTTTGTAATCATTCTCCACAAACACAATAGTAAACATGGTGTGTTATAGAAACAAGTCCAGTGTTGAAGTCTTCAGATAAACTTTACGAATATGAATAACAATATACCAACATTGAATTAATATGTGTATATTATTTTTTTTTGCCGTAAGCAATATTGTAATTTTGGTTGTGATCATAATTTATGCTTTTACAATAGTTTGGTTATTTTTATTGAAACTGATAGTTAAACTTAAATTTACACTTGTGTTAGCAAATATATTTATTTGGCAGCTGTGTCGAATACACGGCTTAGGTTATGATGAACATAGCGTTCAGCAACTTAAAAACAATTGTACACAGTATACACTCCCATATCCACCCACACTATAAAATACTCACACACTGTGAATATAAAGATACAAAATTACAAATAGCAACATTCGAGGGAAATTGTCAATACGTTTATAAAAATATAAATATTTTACAGATGCTGATGCCAAAACTTTTGTGTCTTCTTTTTGTATTTAATTTAGTTATGTTGTTGACGTGCATACACGCTGTTCGATGGTTCATATGACATTATGTGACACTTTTCATAACAAGCTTGTGATATCTTGACATTCTCACAAAACAAAGTTACAAAGTTCATTGAAAGCAATGATGAAAATATATGTGTGGCTCTGAATATCGTTTAATTCATGTAGTATATTATAATCAGAGATAAGGGAAGCTGAAACACAATCTTTTAATTGACATACTGAAATTGTTTTTTAAACTTGGCTTTAGTTAATTTAAATATAATAAACACGTTTCAACAGAGTTCGATATGGTAAACAAAATGTAATTATTTAAAGTAACTCTCAGATAGAAAGTTCCTGGGACACATTTTGTTTTCACTCTTACAAAATCTTTGCGTTTAAACAGCTTCCTCCTCAAACGTTCTTAGGGTTCGAATATGCGCGATTTAGTTTTCTAAAGACGTAATCCAATCACTTGAGCTTTCTTATCAGACCTTGGTAGCTTAGACCAGCCCTCGCAAAATAGCCGTTTTCAAATGACTACAGAAGAGACTTTCTAAAACGTTACGTCTATACATTGGTCTCTACCAAATTTACCAGTGAAATATTCTCGGTTTTCCAATATACCTCTCCGAGTTCTAGTCTACTGCATTTCGTGGACCGGTAGGGTTGGTTTGATACGTCCCTTCCGCCTTTCTTTCTTTGTGTCGCGATTTTCCTTCTCGTTTTCCTATTTCCCGATGGTGCCGGAAGTAATACACACGCGCGTTCGTTTTTTGCCAGATCGGAAACCAATCGGATCAATTGTCCTTCGTCTTCCAATTCCCTTTAACTGAAAGCGCTTGCGGTGACGCGTCCGACGTCGACTACGCGCGCCACTTTCCCCTGGACGGACCGAGAGGAATTCGGACGAGGGTTGTACTCTCTCTCTCGCTAGTATTTCAGATATCGGGTTTGTGTTATGTTTGCCCATATTAGCATTCACATGATTTGTACGCGGCGACCTATGCCGTGTTGAGGGCGAGCGCGAATAATATTTTCAGCCATTAGAGAACAGAGAGATGTCCGTATTACTCTTTCTTATATTGGCTCTATTCTATTGTTCTTTTCTTCTTCTTCTTTCTTCTGTGTTATGTTCTCTATTCTTCTGTACATATCCGCTAGAACGCATATTCTGCATTATCGGTTTCATTAATTCTTCCAATTTTAAATTTGTAGGCATGTAGGTTTAAAAAAATCTTGATTTCCCTAACTTCATTTACTTTCTCGGTGAGCATTATCTGCATTTAATAACGTTATTTTCCACAATACCTTTGAGAGTGTAGGACAACTCAGACGTTCCTGAAACAATGCTTTTAAAAATCGTATTATTTTTACCATACGTTCATGGTCCTATTTTTCCATTCAGTTTTTTAAATGAAAACTTGTTAAGAATATCCAAACAAAAAAGCTCTGAACCTTGACTTTGAATATAATTTAAACACGATTGTACACAAATTAATATTTAAACTATTTAAATGAAATTATTCTTGAGGGTTGTACCTATTATTGTATACAGTAAAATTTCGTTTTGGTAGCTTTAATTATATTTCACATATTTAAAAATGTAAGTTCGTAACATTTTACCTGTTTAACAAACAGCTTTATTGATGATCTATAAAATTAATATACATCCATATCCCACTTACTTACAAAATTATATGTTACGCTTTCAACATAACGGTTCATTGTACTTAATTCTTGAAATGTTTGTACCACAATTATAATATTGCACACGGTTAAAGTGAAAACGGTATCGAAAAACTGTTCGTCAAAATTAATGACTCCCTGAACAATAGCCCACAATTAAAAACCGTTGTGCATAGTTATCTGGTTGATAGATGCATTTACGCGATTAGCACGTATGTATGTATAGGAAGTTTATTAGCAGGCAAACGGAAGCGGAAAGACCGTGCGTTATATTTAAAACAATGCGTTTTGTATAGTCGATATCGCTACGGTGGAGTATTGTATCGAAACATGGGTTGCTTACGTACAAGGCTAGTGTACCTGTCAACATGTGAGTTTTCTATTGTAACACGAAACAAAAGGGATGGTTTCCGTTTTGACTGAACCTCCATCCGTTGGCGTAGATCCATTGTGGGAGGTTTGCTGCTTGAAATGTGTTTTATGTTACGCTATACACTCTCAGTATGGATTACTTAGTCCTATATACGGGAGCAATCAGTGAAAATATTTTTTGTAGATGGAACATTATTTTCTATTGTGTATACATTCATTATTGTAACTATTCAGTGTTTAATTTAGCTCACATTACACAAAACACACATTTTAGTATTATTAGCTAGGGTTATTTTTAGCTTTTCTCTTCCTCTATAATCTAGGATCTTCCGGCTTCCTTATAAACCGCAAAGCTAATTCCCATAAAATTGTGTTATTTATCGTTCTTTCATTTCATATTTATTTACTGTCAAACATGCCCAGTAATCAAATTGATTTACAAAGGTGGAAAATAAACAACATAGTGTCGTACCGGAAAAGAACACAATAAACATAAATAATAAAAATGTAGCAAAAAGCAATAAGAAACAGCCAATTTTGTCAAACGAAAAACATGTCTCACACTTTTCTGTTCATAAGAATTAACTACCACTGGTGTCTACTTATTAAATAATGCAGGTCAACATTCATAACATGCAAATCAAAATTATTCGTAATCATTGGTTTTCCGTCCAAATAAACTATTTAAAATGATAAAACCCTGGAACAGAACTTTATCAAGATTAATGAACAACTATTTTTACCACGCTTTCAAAAACATGAACTGCACGTGAAAATAAAAATTCGCCTTCTTTCTCCACAAAATATAATTTCAGTATTTCCCACTAGTGCTTGCACTAAAAACAAACAACATAACACGATCAGTTCTGAACGAAGCTGCATATTATCATGTATGTGTGTTTATTCCAACGTATTGCATTTTCCATACGAAGCAGAAACCTGAATTTTAAACCCATCTATTAGTTATTTAAAATTACCTCCTAGAGTTTCATCTCTACTTTTAATATCTTACTATTCCTCTAGACTAGATGCGAGAGAGAGTTGGACGTATAAAGACTCACACAAACACAACCAGCACCAAAGCATTAGAGATTGATTCGCTCTTGGAGAGTCCAGGCATCCCGCTTCCCTCTCCCCTCTCCCCCCCCCCCCCCGCCCCCCCCCCCCGCAGAGCGGCCGATTGTAATATTTTATAAACGAGAGCTGCTCCATATGAATTATTGGTGGCTATTCGCGTACAGTGGCCGTATTACTCTACCAGCCAGCGTCGAATATCGGACGGAATATCCACCTCACTGTGCACAGTATGATACTCGAACATGCAATAGATGGATGTGTGCATGCATCATATTAGGTTTTTATGCTAATTCTGAATCATTTTCTACAAGTGCTCGACTTGACTTCTTTACATTCTCACTTAGGCTGCTGATGCATCGCATGTTATTGAATCTACAACTCAATTAAACTGTAAGAAAAAGTAGATTTGTAAATTATGGTTCTATGCAGGAGAAAATTATCATAATAGTTATTATACTCCAGTCTAGGATAGTGTATTATGTATAAGGTGGACAGTACATTTACACCCGTATCTGTAATGGACTTTTAGTCCGTTTTTACTAAAATCCAACTTAAACATTAGAATTAATATTATTTAGCCCTATCAGATCGCCCTTTTGGGTTGTCTATGTACATTAGTTTCAGCTCTAGGGTGCGATTCTCGAGCGCGTAAGTCAACTCGCATCACTTGAATGTTGTATTATTCAATTTGAAACCGTACCCGCACATGCGCAATGGGGATACGTTTCTACTCGTCGTCCTCGAAGTAACGAGATAGCGAGATAGGAAAACATAGCTTCGTAGTAGTCCCCTTCAATGGTATTTATTAAACGTAAATGTCTGACAAACAAAGTATAAGTATAGAAGAGTGCTGATCAGTCTTCGAAATATTGCGTTTTTTGATTTTAATCTTGACAAGGAACAGTGTACAGTCTTACTAGTTATTTTATAATGTAAATAGTTATAAGAATCAGGAAAAAGTAAATAATAAATGTAATTTTGCTAAATAAATGTAAATTTCGTTTTATATATAATAGAGTCTTCTCCAGCCTTTATACTGGGATATTTTTGTATCGAGTTAATGACTCAAATGTCTTACAAAATACAAAACATTTGACAAATCATAAATCATTATATACCACATTGAAGTTTTATGCCTTATTTTAAATTTTTATTTTTCCCGCCAATCATTTACTTATCGTCATCAACATCGAGTCTTCTCTTTTGAACTAAATAATCCTCACATCTACTTTTCCATATGTCGCATTCCCCGCATCATAATTGAATCGAAGGAGATTTCTTTCTAAAACCTCCATCGAGATGAACCTCAGCCGGGTGAATCTTGAGTGCGGCGAGTGAGAGAGTGACAAGTGCGTTGTTCACGAGAGACGCTGATCTCTCCTGACAGGCGTCACTTCACTGGGAGGCGTCGCGACGCTTGGGGGGGTGCGGACTAACATCTCACTTGAGACGTCAGACAAGCGCTGAGGATAGTGATATCACACCGCTCTATATTACTAGTCCGAATACGGAGGGGCTTGGAAAGTGAATCCTCTTCTTTATATCGTCTAGTAGGAACTTGAGAGCAAATACTGAAATATACAACCTGACGGTTCTCTCCTCTTATCAATTATTATTCTTACTTCAGTGAGCCACGAGAAGAATTTTGTACTAAATTAATATACTTAAATTACCCTTCAAGTCTACATTAATCAAACCATAACAATTATTGATTCATATGTAACAAGTCGAAAAGAAAATAAGGATATAATTCAATACAAAAAAGGTTTAAAATAATGATCTGTGTATTTATTATAAGGTTTTATTTTAACAAACGTGTTTGAACACAAATAGAGGAGTATTTTATGTGCGATTGATTTGAGAATATTAATGAAATATGGTCTCTCTCGATTTAAGATGATATTGTAGGTGATATAATGGACAAGACTATTGGTACTTATAATCTGGGGTTCTGGTTTCGATCTTCAGTGCGGATATATTTTTGCGGTTATCAAACCACAATAATTATATTCATAAATTAAAATTGGTCTACAACTCAGTTCCAATTATGTCGGGTTGAGAAGTGAGTAGTGTGGTTGTCTACCTTTGTCTTGGAATGTCAGCGACAGCTTACTTGGAATGTTGGTGACAGTGATAGCTTACTAGACTCAGTGTTTCCTACTCGTTACTTTTCTCGACTATTTTCTTCCAGTCTTACTTATTTTCCTACTGCTTTCCACTATCCACATTCTGTTTTCCACTTTTCACATTCACCCAACTTTGTTTCGTTCTTCAACATTTTCTTCAATCAAGTTTCTTCATTTATAATTATCTTGGTATTTCTACCGTTTGTTTCCCAATCCAAAACATCCATGTTGAATCCATGAAAAATATATAACATTTGTATGAATGTGATGGTTCAGTAATCAATAATTTATAAAGACGTATCTTCCTCTAGTCACATCAAATGCACAATGGCGTCAAATGAAATACTGGAATTTATGAAGTATTAACTTTAGAATCAAACTCACAATTTTATTATCTTTTAATACATTTTAACCCTCATACCTGTGATCAATCATCGCTTAGTGTATATTAGGTGTCTCTAAATAATAAACAAGTAAACGCCTTCTTAATTTAAAAATATTTCACCAGTGAATCCATCCCAACATATTTAGTGGACGACATTATAACATTTTATGAAGTTTTATGAATCATTTATCATTTTTGCAGTAAAACTTATTCGATGTTTCATATATACCGGATCCATTTAGCAAATCCTCTGGCGGTTTCTTCTTTTAATATGGTTTTCTATTTCGTCTGTGCAAGAGAAAGAACGACGGCTACGATATAAGAGCCCTCTCGCGTTTTCTGGAGTGACAAATTTCTTTCATTTTGCAGTGGAAAGACCGCCTCATTTCATCTCTAAATCCTAAGTCACATTACGTGACTCCACAATCTTATGCGATGTTCTTTATGTCAAAACTTGTCTAAGATATCTTGAAATGTAATGTTATATTATACAAGAAAAACTTTACTTCAACTGTGGTCGTGCCATACGTACCTGACGTAGATTTATTACATCTGCAGTACATTATCGTTAATTAGAAAGAAGAATTAGAAACATTTTTAAACCTTGAGAGAAAGATGTTTTTTACACAAAAAGAAACTCGTACATTACGATACGGAATGTGAAACACATATGAAACATGTTTCATTTGACGTCTATGAAGTTCTAAGTAGACTTGCTACCAAAAATGAGGAGTACAGTTGCATGTTGTTATTGTAATAAACATATTTTTACGGTTGAGTCTGCGTGCTAAAAATTATTAAAATGTTTACGTAAGAAGGTGGCACGAGAAATGAAATAAATAATTAATATTAATCTTTTCAAAATGATTTACGATTTTAATCCTTCTAATGACTACTTAGAGAGTGAAAGATGTGATTCTTTATTTAATCCAAATTGTCTTGACTTCAAAACCAGATGTAAATATTTTTGATTATAATTCCACTAGAACGGTCATTATGAAAAATACGCATTAGCATGCGAAGTTGCATAGTTCATAAAAATAGGGAACCATTTTCAAGTGTTTTCACTGACTACGAATCAACATTCAACAGCTCAGAAATAATGATATATGAAATAGCACCGATAACACTAGCAGATATTCACAATCTGGAGAATACAATAATACCTATTCTAGATTGTTTGTATCATGGTAGAAACCTATCACAAGTTTTAACTAATATTATTCGAGGGTTAAATGGTACCCCTCATATTTCTAACGTACAATGGGTGAACCGAATTTGTAACTATACTCAATAACTGTTACTACTAATTTTTCCCTTTGTTTTTCTTTTATTACTATCACTTTAAAAAATATATATATATATATATATTTATATATATATATATATATATATATATATATATATATATATATATATATATATAGCTTTCATAATGTAATTTTAACTTATTTTTAATATCATTGTGTTTTATACATTGCATACAAAAATAATATATTTAATTGTCAATAACAATTTTCTTCGCAGAGCATCTACCGTAACAATAGCGTATTATATATATTTTTTTGTATTTATTTATTTTCCTCTTTTTGTACATTACACATTTGGATTTTTTTCTTGATCATGCGGAAATTACCTGAACCAATAAACATAGATTTGTGGTGGTTCAGGTTTACATATAATTTACTCTTTTTTTATATATACAGTGTACATTCCACTAAGATTAATTTTGATAGTAGAATTTAATGCCTTATAGTAAACTAAGGGTTTAACATAACACTGTTAATATAAATATTTCAATTCGGACCACTTCCTTGTAGATAAAATCAAGGGGTAGTATATCTTGTCCAAGAGTGTACCTACATGATTTATAATGATACCCTGTGTGTCAACTGAGCGCGTTGCGTTGGGCAGGACATGTAATCTTTGTATCGTTTATGATACCCGTCTCAAGGCGGTGTTCTTACTCAGCGTGGGAGGATTACTCACAGCGCTCATTAGAGCCGTCCGAAGATGTGGGGCTTAGGGGGACGAGGGGTGACACGTGCCCCCCCCCCTCCTCCCCCTTCCCCGCCCCCCACACCGTGTTGCTTGCTGTCCTAATCACAAGCTGCATTTTAGGCGACAAGTTTGTAACTGCATTTTTTACGATGTACAAACACATGGCTAATAATTATTTTTTTGTATATTTTATTAAACATATGTGTTCCTTTGTACAAGTACTAAATGTTGTTTTATAAATTATAATTTAATATATGAATGTAATTTTGTAAAATACAACCAGATAAGCGAGATTTTGTCAATATTAATCTTATTTTATGAGAACAAAATATTATTTTCGTTTACACCTCATAGTTAAATTGTTTTCATTTTAAACACATTTTGGCATGTTGAGAAAGATGTAAATATGTTTGACGTTTATGACAAGCTGAGATTGACAGGGTGTTTTTATTTACACAAAACGATGTTGGAAAGGTAATTACCGGTGATATGAATAGGAGTGGGTGTTCCAAACACAGCATTATAGATTTTCAACAAATTTATTCAATACAATCTGTATGCATACATTGAACTTATTGTTATATTTGAGGTGTTTTTCATGGCGTAAAGTGTATTTCTTGAATACAGTGCATATTTATAGACCTTTATCTTGTCACTGTATTTATACTTGCAAACATTTCACACATTGTATTATTTACAATACGTACACCTTATGTGTATATTGTATATTTGTTCTCCTATATATTATCTCCTATATTCTTTTTCGCGTACTATTTATTAGATCATTATAAACAGTATAGTAACATGCATACCTTAAAATGGATTAAAGCTATTTTACATTGGTATTATATTTAACAGCGTTACAGACTTTGCAATATTTACAATTTTAAACGTTCATTATTTTAGTGCTTTCATCTTAGTCATAGTAAGTGTCTCCCCTTGAAACATCAGCTGCTGTATTTGTACATTTCGCTTCAAAACATCTATCGACTCACAACGTGGAGAATTATTTCATATTCATTTCGTTTGTTTCCATCTACATTATCCCATTTAGATAGCAATCGAATTATATTTCAATTTCTATCCCGAATCCATCCAGAATATTAATTGAGGGTATTATCCAGAGACCCCTCGCAATCCGTTGCAAATGTATTGTGTTAAAATGGCCGTGTTTGTACACAATACATAGCATTCTTACTTGTATGCGATATCGACCATAGTAAGTTAGATTGCTCCCATTGTACAGGCGACTCGTGATCGAGGTAGTAAGCTACTCCAGGCGCTCATTAATGTCACTCAAACGGGAGGCCCAGTGGAAAACGGATCAGCTTTAAACCCCGTCACATCGTCCTTCTCACTTCGCGTCATTTACTTGTCAACTTACCGAACGGGGCTTCGCTATTAGCGTGGCATCTATAAACTGATGGGTTGCACGCTTGTTATGTAGCCGAGTATCTTAAAGCGAGATAATTTGTCTACAGAAAAAATAGTTGTGTTACTGAAAATGATACATACGAGAATAAAACACTTTTTTAAAGGATCATGGACCCTAAGATAGGGTTTAAATCACGCTGATTTAAGTGTTGTATTGGTTGTATGCATAGACATGATTTGTTGCTATGTAATTGTTTCATTTCATGCTACTTTCCATAAGAACCAACTCCATAGCAACCATGCGTTCCGCCCTAAATCTTTAATGACAACAATGCTCAACAATTAAAAATAGAACTAAGGTAAAGGGATGATAGTTTTTGCACCAATAAACCTTGACATCTTACAATACATTTAAGATAAAGTTTGTTTAATGTAACTTAAGGTTCGTGAGTAACAGTCTAAGAGGCTATATATCATTTTGAAAATAGTTTATTACAATTATCAGTAAAACATTCTCATTTTACAAAAGAATAATAATGTCAAACTAAATATGAATAGGCCCTATTTGGAAAATATAACATTTTTTCTAAAACTAAACTTTAAAGCTTACACAACCTTTTATACTTACGTGCCCCACTACAAATCAATGTTTTGGTGGAGGTGCCGGGTAGTGGTATGCACGTGGTATGCACGTGTTTGCAGGCAGTTTGGCGTGGCGTGGCTTGGCTTGGCTTGGCGTGGCGTGGTTTCGACTAGAATAACAGGGAATTATCCTTAATTTTGAAATGCGATTTCATTGGTTGAATTGTTTGAAGCAGGGAATTTAAACACGAATTATCAATCCTCCCGAAAAAAACAGTAAAAATGTATTTGATATATTGATATTGCAAATATTTTACGGGACGATTTTTTACTATATTATATAGCATTTTTTTATTTAGTTACTAACACAAGAGTAACGGTGCATATTCATTATTTCTTTTTTGCTACAAGTAGTGCTCGTGCATTTTATTATACATTGTAAGTAGAGCTGCATTTTCAACTAAGCCGTTTAGGTCTGATTGACTGTGCATTAGAAAGGGATCGAAGACTCAAATATCACTCTTTATTTTAATGTACGTAACCCAGGTATAATTCAATATAGTGTTAAACCCTAATTTAATACTGTCAGTGTTAATAATTATTCTGTAATTTTTTGTTTAAAATAAATAAGTTCCTTAGGACCCACTTAAAAAAATCATTGCGTTTTTCTCGTCAACATGTGGAACTTCTTGCACTACAACTATCTCTCACAACAAACATAACTAACTCTTTAATGCAACTAGATTCCTCATTCAACATTCTTCTTAATTTTTTGTTTATAATAAGTCAGCTACGCTTAGGACTCACAAAACTACGGTAATCCTCTCAACATGCACACGTTAGCTCACAAGAAAGAACACCCAGGTGTGAGAGTGTTACTGAGACGAAAAACTTAACAGCAATCGAGTAACAGGCAACAGGACGCGTCGCCTTATCTCTAAAGTTGCCCCAATGAAAGTATCCTTATGCTTACGACACAGCCGAGTCCAAGGTGACAACTTAATTTTCTATCTCGCTAATTCCTACCATCTAATCTATACTGGTATTTTGGGGATAATTTAAAAACTTCTCTTGGTTACCTGTTACGGTGGTGTGGCCAAACCACCTGTGCACTCGACTAAGGGCCGGTATTTCAATGTCCAGTTTATATCTACTTTTCAGTTAAACTGTTTTCACCATGAAAACGGCCAATAGAAATACACCAAACTGGGCTTACCTGATAGTTAAAATTACTTAACCCTTTAACTGGACATTGAAGTTAGAAGCATAAGCCGAACCGTGCATTTACGAGTGTGGGAAAGAACGCCAGTTATCTGTTGATTTTCTTTCAATTGACGCGGTTGAAAGGGGCAGTAGACAATGACCTGAGATCGGTATGCGAATACTTTCGCTGGGACTAGTATACCCGGTAATTAGTAGAGTAGAATAGCGTTAGCCTGGTGACATCGGTGACCTACCACCTGCTTACAGAGTTCTGGGGCAGCCCCCACTCCCTAGGGGGACGCTTTAACGTGAAAACTTTACGAAATACTGCCGACAAAACTTGTGCACGACTCTAACGGTCCTAAAGTAGAGTTTATGTCCACCGGCCGCCGCCCCTGCCGCCATAAATGAACGATTATTTCGCTTCGGGACGTCTTTAACGAGCTAAGCGGACGCGGACGCGGATCCGGTGATCTCCGCTCAAAGTGTCATTCTGCCGCGTGTGCGGCAACAGTTTTAGATATCGAGTGATGTACAAACACGTGTAGGCCTATACATAAATAAATTCATATTTAGAGTCTACCCACTCAGTAACAAGACTGATTTTTAGAAAGCTACTTAGCCAACCCTGAAGGCTCCGAACACTTTCTGCTTGCACGAGTGAGCGATAACCAATCAAAGATCAATGTTCAAAATATGAAATATGTGAATCAGTGCGAACACCTGCGAAAAAATGCTAGGATCAACAAGTTCGATTCAGAACAAATTTGAATTTATTGAGTGCTTCGTGCTGCCATTATTATGTGTAATCAACACTGTTGAAACTCACGTATTTACCAATTTCATTATAATGTGTTGACAAATAGCAGCTCTCAAGTTTTTGTGATCATTTGTCAATTTATTGTTAAATACCACTCAGTAGAGATTATTGTAAATATGTTTCTATTAGTAAATTGATATTGATTGTCAATCTCGACCGATCTTTACCCTCACTTGTATTTAATACAACTGGAAACAAATATAATGAATAGTATAAGACACTAAATAAATACAACTACATTGCGTAATTTTTTGGTAAAATCTCACTGGATGTTCGTAAAAAACACTTTAAAAAGAAATAGGCATGGACATTTGTGGTAAAATTGAAGCCCATGGCTTAAATTTGTATGCGCTATCATTGTATATACGACATTTCACTGTTTATCAATATATGTAGGCCTTTATCGTATTATTAACCACTTACACAAAACGCGCTCATATTTGTGACGGGTGTCATTCGTGTTCGCACTCACTTTGACAGCTTTATTTAAAAATTATCCTCAACTCGCTATGTTTTTTTCGTCAAACAGTATAATCACATCTAATTTCCAACCAAAATATGGTGCGAGGAGCGATATTTATGCTGAACTGTTTACAGTATTTTCATCGCTTAACTATGGGTTGTTGCTAGAGCTACGTAATAATGGTTGTGTTTTTAATTCCCCAAAGCTGTGAGGCCAAACCATGTTTTCTCGCTCAATAAAGTGCGAAAACAAAAGTGTTTACCATGATTTACGCACCTCCATCACGAAGCCCTGTTTTTTAAAGATTTCGTAAATACATTTTATTTTTAGCCTAGCGTTTGTTTTGCTCTTCTAACCAGCTAGTACCATTGAGAACCGTGATTTATGTGGCTTAATTAGAAAAAGAATTAAAATTAATTGTCCAATCCTCCTAGCTCAATCAACTTCGTAAACTGGGTACGTTCGTGCAGCCACAATGTCCATCTAGTTAGCGGAGTTAACCTACACACCAATTAATTTGGTTTTAATTTTAATTAACCGCTCTTCGTTGGATTACAGCAACAGTCTGTTAGAGCGAATAATTGATCGAAGTGATACGCTCATTTTAAACACCCACAAATCTATCTTCTTCCTAGATTCATGTTAGCCATAGCGTTGTTTAATGACAGAATAGGCTGTATAATATATCTGAACCGCAGTTCGCTTCTTGATACTCTTTTTCTGACTTGTCAGGTTTAATCACATCACGTGGGGTATTAGTCTTGTTTGGCAAGATGGCGGCACTGCGAAGCTGATGACCACATCAGTCAATGTCGATCCCTGATTGGCTACCGTAACGGATCGCTTATCCTTATCTGAGGTGTCCGCTCCATTGGACGGGTCACCCTCCCCCCCCTCGCCCCCCTCACAACCCTGGGGAGCACACACACATAAATCACAACTTAAGTGAAGCCCTGTCCACGATGAACAAGAAGGAAAAGTTGTCAAGGAATGTAGGATGTTTTTGTGATCAGCGATCTGGGTTTCTTTCTTTGTTGTCTCATTGATGGATCGAACACGTTTGATTTAGTTGTTAAGTAGCGATTACAAGAAGAACACTTAGGGTCAAATGCATTGTAGTTCCTCACGTGCTCCTCAACTCAGTCTTTCCTCAGACTCGCCCAACCACCAATCACAGAGCAGCATTGCCATGTGGACTGTTCTGTGATTGGTGGCAGGATGAGTCTAAAGAAAGGCTGAGTTGAGGAGCACGTGAGGAACGACTATGCGTCTGACCCTTAGTGTCATCTACTATTATACCTTATTGATTCGTGTAACTAAAGGAAGAAACGAACAGGCGCAATGGGTTCCTAAAAAAAATTATTATTTTTAGAGGAGTACTATAACATAAATGATAAAATATTTCGTTGATAACCTACCCACGGATAATTCATACCCCTCTTCTTATGACAATGTAAATAATGGGTGGCTCCTTGGTCTAGTGGGCTAGTGGGTGTATTCCTGTTTCCAATGCAGAAGATCTAGAGTTCGATTCTCGGATCGGGCTGGGGTGTTTTAAACTTTGAAACTTGGCTTTAATCTACCTATATATGATACTAGTATAGGAAAGTAGTGACTTTGGAGGCGTGATAGCATATATGTTATTTATATTTGATTTGAGGATTTTCCGAAGGTTGTTAGTATGACACAAACCCAGTATTCGTCTAGTGACTGAGGAAAACCTCGGAAAACCCGATAGTCGTTATTGGCAGTGGCGGGTCGACCTCTCGAATTAGAGCCTCGTGTGATACCACTAAGCCATCTCTATTGGTTCTATAACATGAACATGTGGTAGGATTATATCTAAAACCCTAATAAACGTGGTTGGCAAGACGTATATCTGGGTTCTGACCCTGAATGAAACTAGCTTACTAAGCAAATTAAGTGTGTTGATGTATGAATTCAAAATATCCAACATAATATTTTGGTACGGGACATTTTTAGTTGAGACTATAAATTAGCGTTATAATTTAGTGTCTCGAAATGTGTAATTTTGCTGATACTCCAGGCAATCATACTATTTTCTTTTTATGGAACCTACTAGGGACTATATACACGCAGAAGATTCAGTTCATTAGGCCACATAAGAGAATTGAACCAGCAAGTTATGGCTTCATTATTGGTGATAACAGCAGAAGACCCGAGTTCAGGGTATTTTTAACATGAATGCCCATCACACGAGAAATACTGTACAATTATTCTAAAGTGATAAAATAATAACAGAATAGAGTACATTTTATTATATACATCAAGCGGGTAGACTGCTATAAAATATATGAACCAACACATAAATTAAAATACAATGACTAGTTCACCTGCAATTTATCAAATATGTTTGTGTGTATGCATTTGCTCAACCAACCGACCGACCGATATTCCGTTTACAGAGATATGTTCATATTTTGATGAAATAGTTCCAGTTTGAATGTTTGTATTCGTTGCTGAATGTATTATTGGATTATACACACCTGTACAATAACATAATCCCCGTATAAAATGCCAACGCCAGGTGCATTATGGTCCATCCTTTTAAACTGTCGATATAAACTAATACTTGCCCTAACTCCCGAAGGAATTTCAGACGCGGATTTACAAGAGAGGTTTTAAAGGGGAAGGGTCAGGATATGACCATTGACCACCTTGTCTTTATTATTCTGACATCAAGAGGTCTCGGACGTCGGTCAATACGGTAAATACCAGGAGGCAAGGAAAGTTAAGAGCTGCTAGATTCCTGACAACATTCGTAGTATCGGTCTCATATTTATATAACCTTTTCACAAGTGTATTTCATCTGTCCAGTGCCGATAGAAAATGATCATGATAATCAATAAAGCTTTTGGAGTAACTTATGATGTAATATTAACTTCATATAGTCCATATCCAGAAGATTTATTCACCACTCTCAAGAATCCTTACGTGATGGAGATTTTTAGTGAATTATGTCCGTTTGTAAGGGATATAATAAAATGGAAATATAATATAGTATGAGAATATAAGGGAATATTTACTAAATGTGGTCAGGTACACAGGGTAAAACATCGCGAATGTTACCAAAAAAACAAAAGAAACAAAGAAAATTGAAATGCACTTAGGGAAATCGGTCAGGATTTGTAAAACATTTAATTTACAAAGTTGAAATATGAGAAGAGAGATAATCTTGATCAATGTTTGCAGTGTTCCTAACTCATCAGGAAATCTGTAGTCGAATCTACAACTACTAGTTTCAATAACTGGGTTATGTCTTGACTAATGTAAAGTGATATCTGCTACTGAATTTTTAAATTATTGTCGTTATCCACATGAAAAATCCGGGACATACATAATGTGTTGTAATTCTGTAATTTAATACAAAATTAGGGTTTGAAGTCTTTGACAATTTCCTCAACACTATTTTGTTCGTGAAAAAGAAAGAAAGAAATCTAAATTTTCCAAACACATTCATCCAGGTTGTCACCTGCACGAAGAGAAAAATCAATATAAATCATCATTAGTGATACGTGAAAATAGCATTTTCAATTGTCATTTTATAGCGTTTTGTAGCATCTATTTTTTTGCCAACATTAAAAACTTGAGAATGAAGTTTTCTCAAATTTTTATTTTTAAATCATGTCATACTATTAAAATTAAAATCAACCAAATTGCATTTATCATAAACAAAGTATAATTACTATGTTAAATATAATAAAATAGGAACAGAAAACCTTAGTTTCTACTGAAAAAAAGCGCTTTGTAGCATCTATACACAAAACGCTATTTTCACGTATCTCTAATCATCATACATCTTTCAGAATAGAAGCAGTAAGTATTCTATCAGTGTCAGAAAAAGGGTTGGGACGTAACACAGATAAACACATGCTAGGAAGATGAAAGCATCATTTCTTCTGAGTTGGAGTTTGAGCTTCTGAAAAATCACATTTAAGAATATGACCAAAATGTAGATAAATGGGTTATTGCTTTACTGTGATCTTTCTTTAGCTTCTCTAATATTCAGTGTTGTAAGATACTACTGAGCCCAAACCTGTTCTTCAACAATGTTCATATTGGAATATATTTTGTAGTATTATATAACGTTCTATCTGTTCTACTAAGTTTCCGTTTTTAATATAATTTGTATTATTTTCTGTATACTCCAAATTACTGGTTTATCAAGACATACCGCATTTTCTGGCATCTAACTAAGCAGAATTCGTTTTCTTATGGCTTGTTTCTAGATGGAAAGTGATCTATTTTTCTCTTGAATTGTAAAATAAAACGGAGATGACTATAGTCTAGTTCTTACTCGAAACAAAATGTCTTGGAGAAGATATTAATTACCGATAATACGCAGGCTGCATTCGTAAGAAATACAAAATAGGCGAAAATACATCCTTCGCATGTTTTAGCAAATACATTTATTTGTAATAATTAATTGAACAAATTTTCATAAAACAATACACATTAAATTAATTGCATGAAATGCATAACTTCGTTAACATAATTACATACACATGAAGAGATCCAAGCCAAGTGATATAATTTACGATCAAACACGCCACACGCCAAAACCACGTGCGGATATATCAGCTACACTGTTTCACGATTCTACGCGAATAAACACCCAAAGCTACATAATTGTGAGCGGCTAAATGCATTAAACAGCAATTTGTGTGTACACGATGTCATAATATTAGATTATCAATGTTATAGATTTGCCATTAGTAAGTTGTTGCCAAATGGCATCAAAGAGAACGAGCTCAAACGCATTTCAACTAAATTGTTGAAATAGTCACTAGGTATGCATGCAATTATTGCAAGCACAGTTAATCCGTGTGTAAATTTACGATGTTGATTTTCTTGTTAAGGGTAAATACAAATTAATTTAATTCATACCGCTGGTTGGTAGACAAACCATTTTGTCGTCTGCACTAATTGAATGAAGGCAAAACATATTAAAAATGATATGATGACTGATGATATTCGATGCCGGTTGGGTTGACTTCGAGCCGCTATGGTATGACCTTATTGAGTCTCCTAAACCAGTGTGACCCAATGTGTGGTGCCGTTCAACGACCAGCCACGTGCCACGTGTGACCTTATTGAGTCTCCTAAACCAGTGTGACCCAATGTGTGGTGCCGTTCAACGACCAGCCACGTGCCACGTGTGACCTTATTGAGTCTCCTAAACCAGTGTGTCCCAATGTGTGGTGCCGTTCAACGACCAGCCACGTGCCACGTACGACCTTATTGAGTCTCCTAAACCAGTGTGACCCAATGTGTGGTGCCGTTCAACGACAAGCCACGTGCCACGTATGACCTTATTGAGTCTCCTAAACCAGTGTGTCCCAATGTGTGGTGCCGTTCAACGACCAGCCACGTGCCACGTGTGACCTTATTGAGTCTCCTAAACCAGTATGTCCCAATGTGTGGTGCCGTTCAACGACCAGCCACGTGCCACGTATGACCTTATTGAGTCTCCTAAACCAGTGTGACCCAATGTGTGGTGCCGTTCAACGACCAGCCACGTGTTTACGTCTGTATAACAGATAACATTGGATGCGGGACGCCGTGGTACTTAGGGATCAGTAAGTTGTTGATCTGTGTATAGCAAATAATGATATATAACTGGGGTCTAGGTCAAAAACTAGATAATCTCACTTCATTAAAATGTACTTATCTAAATTTTGCCACAAAATGAATAGACTTTGCTTGGTTACAATGAACCTTGAAATGACAAAGGTGTCGTATTTGTGCAGCAAATGGACGCGTAATGAATGAATGTAAACAAGTAAAGCATATATATACAATGTATTTAATTACTTGTGCAGTGTGGTCTCTGCACTTCCTATGACGATAGGATACTATAACTATACTATAACTGATAGAAAATACATTCATTAAATTCATGAAGGTCATGTTTCAATGCAACATCTTTGATAACAGCAACTTATTAAAGCAATGATATAGAGAAGGCCGAACGGCAAACTCCATTGCAACTTGTGTAATAACACATGTCTGAAAGTATATTTGTAAGACTGAAGTCCTGTTCTCTTGTCTTGTCTTGTCCCTTAGTGTATATTGTGTTTCCTCCACCCAAGACATCGAGGTGTTACAGATTGTAATAGACAGGCGAGCTGTATACCATTACAAGTCCATCCCATGGCTATCTTACGCTGTTGCATCAAGCGGAAAACAAATTGTTGGAGGTAGATTTCAGTAGCTCCATTTCCCCTTCACCTCAACCTCAACCTCCCCCTCCCCCTCCGACCCCTATACAACAACCGAACACGCATTTTCCCATGGACCACTTCATATTCCCTTCCTCTGCCTTGGATCGACATTCCCATGTGAACATCCATCGCACTGCAGTCGATATCTACCTCATGTTCGCCGCCACTGTCTGCGTGTGCGTGTGGCTGTGCGTGTGCGTGCGTGCGTGCGTTTAATCTCATGTTCAATGTAGCAAGATGAAGTAACCTCAAACGCACAAAAAATCAAATTTATAACATTTAAAAAAGTAGTTTTAGGTTTATGTGTCCCAGTCCCAGGCAATGCGAAATATTGCTATTTATATAAAGGTTCTAGAAATTAATTTTACTTTAATAATGATGGTTTTATTTATCTCAACTTCTTAGTTTTTAATAAGTCAACGATATATTGGGCTGAACGTGTTTTACGACAAATCATAATCTAAAAGCCGTAATCTATGTAATAATATAAGGTATTAGATTGAGTTTAGAACCTACTTGACCCGGATAATAATATATGGAAAATAAAATAAGAATCTGTGCAATATGTTGGTTTTTATTGAACTCTACATAATAACGCTGGGCCACAGATCAATCGTGTATACGCATCTCTTTTAGGCTATAGTTGTCTGTTGACTCATACGTTTCGTCACCATTGCAGTAGTCATTCTCAGAAGGTGTAAGTTATAGCTCTTAAATGACAGCTCCGCATCATTGGTTGACCAGAGATGATCTCTATGTAACGCACTGCACCGTGTTTGTACAGTAGTGATACAAAATACAAGATGAATGCAACAGTTTCACCATCGTCTTCTTTTTGTGATAACTCTCATTTACCGTCCACACATTTCCGCATTTAGTACTATTCGTACACTTCACATGAATATAGTCCGCCCTCATTAATTTTCAAAATGTATTTTCAAAAGATCTGCACGTTAGTCAGTGTTTGGATCGTCGGTGAGTTTTGGTATGAATGAGATGGCAGACGGGGGTGGGGGGATGGCGAGTTAGCGTAGCCGGGATAAAAGCGAGGTATATTTATCTCGTCACGCGGGGTATGAAGTGGAGGCGGGATGGGGAACCCTTCTAAAGGTATAAGGATGTGCTCCTCATGCAAACGGCAAGAGATTCGCCTACAGACGGGCCTAGTGCTACATTTTTTAAAAGCCCCGCAGCCCTTGCGCGTTTTGAAAACATCTTCATTCATACGAGAAGTAAATTATCTGGAATATTCTCGGATAAAACCTCATTCATGCGCCTGATTAGCTTCTATGCTCTATATGCAAAACAGGTGGTATTCTAGACATAATATTATCGTTTAATATCAAGTAAAATTGTTGTGAATATTTTACTGAAACTGTTTTTGCTACCCGAGCCAACGAATAATTTGACATAGCATCAACATGGAGGCCAAATCACGTGGAATACTACGCACCACGTATTACCGGCCGCAATATTATCGCAACCGTGAACAGATGTCAATACATGGAACTAAAATCATAGACCCACAACATAGTGGTGGGACCCGAACCATTCAGAAGCCACTTTTAATTGCGATTACATTTTCGCCATCTTTGAACTTCCGGCCGCTTCAATACACAGCCTTCTCGAATATAATTCTTAATTTCAATCGTTTTGCAGTGTTACATTGGGGAACAGCCTTCATGAACGTCGGTTTAATCTGAGGTTCTATCGCGGATTGACCCGTGGAGAAGGCTGTGCCTTGAGGAAGTAGAATGGACGCCCAAGATGTCAGCGCCTACAAAACTGCGCGTAAAATTGCCTCCAAGGTCTCCTTGAATAGCACAAGACTCAATCCCCAAAATAGCCGTGTTGTCGTGTTTTGTTTCGGACAAATATTGAACATGCACCAATGAAAGAAAGAAACAACAATGCAGTTGCCTAGCAACACATTGTTTGTCCGCCTGTGATGTCACAACCCCCTCAATTGAGTCTTTTGCTAGCAAATATTAAAGCATTGTTTACTCATGTGAAACCCTTAAAAACAATAATACTATGGACATACTAATAGCAGAATGAATTTTATATCAATAACATAACTATCACACAAAACAAACGTACAACACTTGAGTCGATGCAAGTAAGCAACGCTCGCGCAGTAGTGACCACAGCTGGGATGAGAGATCCCCTCCTAGAGAGTCCGATAGAGGCTTTAGAAGGCGCTGGGTATATATAATCCCTTGTCAACATGATGGACTTTACGCCGGCAGAAAAGCCTCTTGTCTGATCCTCTGCGTCGGTCCAAGTGGGATAAATATCTTGTCACCGACACTGATACGCGAGCCTACGCTCGAAATCTCGCTCTTTCCTCTCCCTACTTGAAACGTCATGTTTCGATTGTTTTTGTTATATAACCGGGAGTGAGGTTTACGTTATTTTGTACAAACACTCTTAACTTGTGTTACAATATTGAACCGTGAATGTATGCACATAAATAAATAGGACTATATAGTATGAAGGATAAGACAATTTTCATATCAACAGGTTTTAAATGAACGGGTTTGATGTGCTCCAAAATAAAAAACATTAGTCAATTATTTTATCTTAAACATATTTTGTTGTATTTATACGATTTTCAAAAGGTTTTTATTTTTTTAAGTGGATTAATTATCCAAGCAAACATCTGTCAAAGGTTTGTAGGCCTATATTTACGCACACATTTACAAATACATGTCCACGTGCAACAGTGTCTACAATTATGTACATATTAACGGATTTTACCATGAATTGTCAGGTAACAGGTAAAAAATTTAAATAATATCATACCCAAATAATGGTTTTATATATTCGTGCAGGGGTTTTCCTCAGTTTTGAACGAGTTTAGAGATAGGAGTCTGTACTTGAAACTCAACTTTAATTGATCGGCAATGCTTTTGTCTTATAACTATAACTGTACAAGTGTACACTCGTGTTGACCAAAACAAACTTATCATTACACCGTTTTATTTCGTCTACCTGAAAGTGAAATATTCGTGAACGATTGGTAGTTAATTAAAAAAAAGAGCATGTTTGGAAGAACGCTTGAATAGGCCAATTAGCCCCTCTTCATCTGATTGTGGATGGTTGGGAAGAAATATCGCCTTTGACTGAGTAGAATCTCGAAAAAGCATTCAGCAATAATGTTGCCAGTGGCGCCGATTGATTAGCGATTTAACTATCTCTATCAGTTAAAAATAATTCTGTTTCATTGAAATAAACCAAAGAAAAAATGTAATTAATTTAGTTATTATTTATGTATGTTGCCTCTGAGTTCACGGCCAGAGATAACTTGCTATACTCTTATCAGTGCGATTAGCGTCTCGTTTCAATGGTATGGTTGCTCTCGGTAGTCGTAATTATGATTGGATAACGAAAACAATTTTCTCCAAACACAAGAAAATTTGAGTGACAAGTGTTCCAAAAATGTATTGAGATCTGTGATTGATTTACATTATTTCGTAAACTTTTCAAAGCCCAATCCAAAATGAGCAATAAAAAGATAGCTTGTGCTCAAATCATCGGCAAGAGAAATCGTTCAAAGAGTGTAATACACTTTATTTTCGGGGAGTTCAATTGTGTATTTTTTACAATGCTCACGTCGGGACCTTCAGTCAGGATTGCCGGTGGCCGGAATAGAACCGGCGCCCCGCTGAATTAGAGTCTCGCGTCTTGCGCTGAGCCACCGTCTATCGGTCTCCATGAGCATGAAGCAAACGCACTCTTGATCATGAAGCAAACGCTCTCTTGAGCATGAAGCCAACGCGCTCTTGAGCATGAAGCAAACACGCTCTTGAGCATAAAGCAAACACGCTCTTGAGCATGAAACAAACGCGCTCTTGAGCATGAAGCAAACACGCTCTTGAGCATGAAACAAACGCGCTCGTAAACATGAAGCAAGCGTGCTTTTGAGCATGAAGCAAATGCGCTCTTGAGCATGAATCAAACGCACTCTTGAGCATGAAGCAAACGCGCTCTTGAGCATGAAGCAAACGCACTTTTGAGAATGAAGCAAACACGCTCTCGAGCATGAAGGAAACGCGCTCTTGAGCATGAATCAAACGCGCTCTTAAACATGAAGCAAACGTGCTCTTGAGCTTGAATCAAACGCGCTCTTAAACATGAAGCAAACGTGCTCTTGAGCATGAAGCAAACGCACTTTTGAGCATGAAGCAAACACGCTCTCGAGCATGAAGAAAACGCGCTCTTGAGCATGAATCAAACGCGCTCTTAAACATGAAGCATACGCGCTTTTGAGCATGAAACAAACACGCTCTTGAGCATGAACCAAATGCGCTCTTGAGCAAGAAGCAAACGCGCTCTTGAGCATGAAGCAAATGCGCTCTTGAGCATGAATGAAACGCGTTCTTGAGCATGAGGCAAACGCGCTCTCTGAATGGCGATGGGGATCACCTGGGTCACTATGAATGAACCGACACTACAGTCGGCACTGGGTTGGTTGACTAATGCATGCGCGGGATCGAAACTGAATATTTACAACATGTAGAATAGGAAGACGAATGCTCAATAATTTATCCCTTCTGGGAGTTGAATCGAGATCTTCTGCTTTTCATGCAGACGTCTTAAACATTGGACCACGGTGCTGCATAATCTTGCGCTCGTCGTATTGTTTGATCTGTAAGGTATAGATTTACACCTCTCATATTATTACATTGTTATAGGTTCTACTATGATTAAATATTTATTCTAGGCCATTAGGTTAATAAATGTTATGTACAATATACATTATATTTAATGCAAAACACAAAAATAATATCTAATAAGACAAAAAACCATAAAACACAACAGACAATTACTAATTTAAGTCTTGGTTTGATTTGACTGACTTACTGGGAAATAAGCAGTAATCACACTCGTATGAAATCATATATTATTAATAAATGACCTTAATATATGTATTAATAATACAATTTATGAATGTCCGAGGTATGTTAGTATGACTCAATCCCAGCATTCGCTAATTAGTCCAAGCAACGAACAGTTTGACCCGGAACTAATTGGTACAGAATTTGTTTTGATCATAAGTTGTTACTTAGGTGTTCCTATATGCACATACGAAACTTTACTGCTGTCCGACACCCCTAATTAGCGTAATTAATTAAAATGTTAAAACTAATTAATGCTCATAGTATGGTTATTTTTTAATATTTTTCAGAATCTATATTTTAACCACATCAAACAACCTATTCGGTAATTTAAAAAAAAATACTTACATCAAAATAAATATCCTGGTAGCCATTAATTAATTACTATTAATTATAATAGCAATTTCAATTAAATGCTTCCCGTGTAAAATTGGTGCGATTGAATATTGTTTTGTCAGTTCCAAATATAAGAATAACAACATACAAAACTTGTGTAGAAACTTTACTGCAATGAAAATATTATTGGTATGACAAATTAGCATAATTAATAGTTAATTATTACATTCAAAACTTATATAGGTACATATTTGAACATAGGCAGTATGGGTATCAAAAGAAAGCTGCTGATACGTTGATTTTAGTACCGATACTCTCAGGGTCATGCAAGCAAATTTCCAAAGTCTTTTAGGGGGGGGGGGGGGGGAGAAGGGGGGGGGGGGGGGGCGGGTTAAATAATTAATAACGTCACGTATCAAACGAAAGCTATTAATACGACGTTAATAGTAAACAACTTTTCAAGTGATAAAAGACAATATACCCTAGTGTTTGGCTAAAAAGGGGAGGGGGGGGGGGGGTAAAAAGCGTCCTCATAAGTCAATTTTGTGTCTGATTTGACACTCATTGAGCCATGGATGTTAATAAGTTTAACACAATTGTTTTGTGATCGATATATTCGTGTAGACTACTCTAGAGAAATCTTATAAAAACCTATATGTAATATTATATAATCATGTGGAGCACATCAGAATCAAATGTCATAAGACCACTGTAACATTTGATAGCTACGACAATGAGCCATCTCCTAGACATCACATTTTTGAAATGGAATGGTGGTAACAGATGAACTACAATCCAGAAGATTACATATCAGTCAATATAGAACATAGAACAACTCTCAACCCAATTAACAAATGAATATTCACTAAGCCTTTACGACGAGACTTGAAGCCAATAACATCACAGTACTTAAAGCACAAGACGACGCCGATGTAGAGTCGGCTAACCAGAGAACAGCACCCTCACTGATGATTTTACAGAGTTGCCAGTAATTGTATGCATTTCAATCACGAAAATCCTGTTTATGATTTAATCATTGAATCAGAGTTGAAAGCTGGTGCCAGCAAACAGAAAATATGGAATATGCGTTATACCGTACACAACAACCAAGCTAGGATCAAGAATTGGGGTCTTCTTTACCCTTCATTCGCGTAATAAGTGGATGTGACACTACTTCAAGAATGTTTAGAATAGGTTAAGCTTTGCCATTCAAGACATTTGCATAAGATTTTTTTAAATTAATATATTTCCAACAATCCCAGATCTGCTAACACAAAGATTGTTGAGTGCAGTGGAAAAGCAATCGGCATGTTTTAAAATGATAAGAGAGAAGTTTACACATAAATTAATAACTGCTAACACAGTATTCAGCATGAGACTTAACAAACTACATTACCAGCATCTCCCCACCACATTTTATCATTAATATCATCAAGTACAAGTTTAGCTTTGTAACAACTCTTTAAAAAAATTTCCTGTACCAACTGACAAGCCACCAGCCTCACTACATGTTTTTCAAATTCTATGATGTAATTGTAAAGTACGATGCAACTGCAAGAAGGTGCATCCGTTCTAAATGCCTGTACGTTGTTGTTTGAAAATTAATGTGTGATGTGTTTAGTTGATGACCCATTATCGTAGCCATCAAATACTTCAGTAGTTATGATATTTGCTTTTAATGTACTCCACATACTACATAACTCTTCAAATGTTTTGTCTCTATACCTTTATAAGGTATGTGATGCATCAAAATGCCCTTCATCAATCTCAAAGCAAGACTTGCTTGTAACAGTGTTACTTATTTCATATTCTTTCCCTTTCATATTATTTCTATACCATTTTCTTCGTGTATTTGCAAACATATTATCCCCAGGAGCAGAATTTTCAGCTTATACCTTGGAATGCCCGAATAGTCAAATACATCTTGTGGTAGTGTGCTTAATTTGAAAGTTAATACAAATGCCTACGTAAAAAAAATTAAAGTTTACATATTATATCATAATGCAACTCTTAAAAAACTAAATTAGCTATTGCTAAATCATCCTCTGATGACTCTCCGACGCTCGAGAGTCGTTGGAAAAGCAGCAAAGGATCAACTTCGATTGTATCTCCATCAACGTTCGCGGTTTTAAATTTTTATGTGGTGACAAGAGGTAACAGAACAAATCTTCCAAATCTTGTTTACATAGGAATTTAGTTGAGTTTATAATCCCTTGCAATAATATTTGCGATCACTGTGTAACGTGTTCGACAAGTAGTCATAATTATCAAGAACTAAAACTTTGTTTGGTTACAAGGACAAAATCTTTGCATATTACGGTTTATTAATGATTAGGTACTTAGTAAAAGAAACTATGCGCGGTAATGACACTACCCATTTTGTTAAATTCGGATAGTTGAGCCTGGAGTTTTGTATCAGAGTAATCGGACCTCATAACTAAGAAGTAAAATCAAATAGTGTCAAAAATCACACACAAAATTGGGTTATGAGAACACTTTTTACCACCCCCTCCCCTCCCCCCCCCCCCCCCGCTATTAACCAAGCACTAGGGTACATTGTCTTTTATCACTCTAAAAGTATTTTTTACTATAATAACAACGTATAAGTAGCTTTTGTTTGATACGTTTGATAATATTCTTTATTAATCCCCCCCCCCTTCTTTCTACCCCCCTAGAAAAACTTCAGAAATTTGTTTGAATGACCCTGAGGGTACCAGAATTAAAATCAACGTATCAGCAGCTTTCTTTTGATACCCATATTGCCTATGTTCAAATATGTACGTATGTAAGTTATAAATGTAATAATTAATTATTAATTAGCTGATTTAGCCTGTAAATAGTTTTTTGATTGCAGTAAAGTTTCTACACAAGTTATATATGTTATTATTCTTATATTTACAACTGTCAAAACAATATTCGATTGTACCAATTTTACATGGGAAGCATTTAATTGAAATTGTTATTATAATTAATAGTAATTAATTAATGACTACCGAAATATTTATATTGATGTAAGTAATTTTTTTTAATTACAAAAAGGGTTGTGCGATGTGGTTAAAATCTAAATTCTGAAAAATCTTCAAAAACAACCATAATATAAGCATTAATTAGTTTTAACATTTTAATTAATTACGCTAATTAGGGGTGTCGGACAGCGGTAAAGTTTCTTATGCGCATGTAGGTATACATAAGTAACAACTTCTGATCAAAAAAAATTCTGTACCAATTAGTTCCGGGTCAAGCCTATTTTTACGGTTCGTTTCTTGGTCTAAATTGTGACTGAGGAAAACCTCGGAACGAAACTTCAGTCAAGACTGCCGGTAGCCGGTATCGAACCGGCGACCTCCCGCATTAGATTCTCGTGTCTTACTGTGAGCGACCTCTAACAGGAAGGCAAGAAAGGAACTTTTGAAATTGGCAGCAGAAAGTCGTATCACGTGACATGGTTGTCTCGGAGGCAGCTTGCCCTCGGTAAACAAACAGAGCGAGTGCAGCCTGCCCTGGGATAATGGGGTTGGCAGCACGTCGAGTGGGAATAAGGTTGATATCAAGACGGAGGAAATGAAGGCGCAGTCAGAATGAACGATTCCAGAATAAAGAGTAGCGTGAACGAAAGAATCGGCGACAACGAGTGCTGTGAGCTTACGGTGGACGGGGGAGAACACCCTCGTTTTATCGGGGTAAACAAACATGGTTGACATGTTGACGCATCGACAAATATTGACACAGCGGGGTAATTGACAAGCATTGATTAACGATTTAAACGCTCTCAAAGTTTGGTTGTGTTTTGCAGTCAAGTTTTTAAAGTGCGACATACTACAACTACACTATCAGTAGAAAACTTCTTTAGTTTGCTCATGAAACAATACAACCAATTGGGCCATACAATAACAATAATATTAAATAATAATAATAATAATAATAATAATAATAATAATAATAATAATAATAATAATAATAATAATAATAATAATAATAATAATAATAATAATATCAAAGTTCATTGCGTAAGCATATACACACCAACTATATTTATTTTGTAGGTTATCATATTTTGTTTGTAAGGCTATCATTAATTTTTTTCTCGATTAATTTAATCGTGTTTCGCATGTTTTAATTAAATAGTTACATAATTTAAGGCTCTTTTACGGTGAGCACGTACAGTGAACCCCTCCAAAACGTTTTTATCCTGACACATCCTGATATCTGAATACATGTGTTCTAGTGAGCCAACGTCTCAGAATCAATCCATTTTATTCTGTGCAATGACTCCTCGGTCCTCAATTCTAGGATGTTCAACTTCACTTCAACCTATACAATTACTATACTATTTTAGTCGAATTCTATCAGGTGTTCTTTCCGCGTTTACCACAACCATCTTATGACCCGGTTTCTACACAACCAAAAATTCGAAAAATATTAAAAATGAAAAATATTCAAAAATTTATTTTTGAATAGCCATGCAGTTTCTATTGCACAATATTAATTTTTATTATTAGGCGTGAATGACCACTTTAATATAATTATGGTATTCCTTAAATACTGGACGTGGATCATCATCCCTGTTAATTTCTTCAAACGTCAACCAACATTCACTAAATAAATCGAATTTATTTTTATTTTATATATTTTTTTTACCAAATCATGAAAACATGATTTCAATCATTCAAATAATGTAAAACGATTGTTTTCCTATTTGTTCACTTATCTACTTTAAAACGCCTTATTGCACGAGTCGCACAAATCGATTAATCATACTTCAGATCGCATGTTTTCTTCTTTGACAGTCTTGACGATCGCGTTTATGTAAATCACAACAATTAAGTCCACAAGCCCCCGTATTATAGCTGGGCTTGAGTACAATAGGATCCAACATTCAACTAATTCCCAAATGTAATCGTATTACGCTAATACATATGATTATTGTAATTGCAATTGTAATTGTAACCTATATTGCGCGGACATTATAAGTCGATCCCAGTTGTAATCTAGGCTGCAACGTGGTGATGGGACGAAGCCGTAGGTAGGTTGAATGCTCGTCGCACTCATTCATAGGTCATCAATACATTGAAGGTAGGTTGTAAGGCTGCAGTGTCGGGCCTGCTGGCCGAGGCTTCTAGTGACATAACTCTTTATGCACACGTCACTAAACGGGCCGCAATCACCATGCAAGGTATCATCTATTTTACACTCTGGCTTTTGCCGTGTTTGCGTATGCTACTTAATTTTATATACACAGCCAAAAATCAAAAATCTACGGTCGATCCCCCTGCAGAAGGAATTTTGGGTATTAAATGTTATTATGCCTCTCTTTACACCGTTCGTAAATGTGGATTAAGATTTCAAAAATGAAAGAAATAAATGTATATATAATTGTATAAAGTATTAAAGTTATGTGTATAATAAAACAAATGTATGAAAAAATGTATTTTTCAAAAATGAAAAAGTATATTAAATTATATATAGTATCCCTTAAAATTATGTGTTTAATATGATGGTTGGTTGTATGTTAAATAATGTTGGGAAAGCAAATATTCTATGAACAGTCCAAGATAACATTGAAAAAGTATTCTTTCGTTTGTATCACGTTTTCGCCCGGAAAGTGTTTATGAAATACATTTTTATTTTAGACGTATTCAGATTGCATTTATTTTGTGGAGTGAACCTCACAGAAAGAATAGCAGAACGGGAGGTACTCAATAGGAACAACAGGTAGTGTTCTAAGTTCTAACTTTCCTTCTGAACGAAGGTCTAGGGACATTTTACGACGAAGCTCCAAGTCTGTATATTGAATATAACTACTAAGTAACCCACAGTACATGCAAATGTACACACTAAACACAATTGGCTTTGTTCATAAATATTTTAACAGCTCCAAAACTTGCGTTGTTACACAAGCTGTAGGTATATTCATTGGAAGGTAAATATTAACTAACTCCTTCCCAATTTGAAACACAATCTTTCATTAACACAATATCTTCTCGAAATATGTTGTTAGGTTTTTCTTTTCTTTATGGATATTGATATGATATTGAAGATGTGAACTGTTTCTCAAATTTCTATAGATCTAAACATTTATTTGCATGCACTTGTATTCTTCAAAGATTTTTTTATATTTTAATAACTATAAATTATAAAAGTATTTGTGATCTAGTAAGATAATATACTCCTACAATTAAAAATAAGAAGCAGAACAGAGTGTTAGAATTTTAACCAGTTAACAAAGTTTGTATTTAATAGCATTGCCATTCGAATAGTATATAACGTGGTATAACTCAGTCATATTCATGACACAGTTATTACAATATTGTACATTAAATATATTTGCATTGTTGTTATTTATTACTCTGCATGTTTTTATTTATTGCATTCTCCATTTTTATTTATTGCCTACTTTATTTTAAATGCACATTTTTCCATCATTGTTCTAAATGTAATCTACTGTCTAAAAAATAATTGAAAACAGTAGAAAACTCGATAAAAGTACGGCAGTTTAAGTACATTACACAATGAAGTCAAAGCTAATGAAGTCCACGATGTGGCATTGAAGATGTTAAACAGAAATCAGTCAACAGGACTAACAAGCTTCAAAGACAGCGGGGCTTATAAACGGAGTCTAAATGAGGCCTGAGGGAATGACCGCAGAGCTGACGTTTCAGTCTGATTCGGTTTCATGCCGACATAACTTTGAGGGCTGTTTTCACTGGAAAAAGGGTGAAATGTACTTTGAGTTCGTCTCATTTAGTCGCCTTGAACGTGTTAATGAGGCTCTGCAGAGCAAACAAACTGTCCGCCGGGATCTAGTAACGCTCGTTAGTATCAGGGTATCAGGAAGCCGAGTAATCTGAACCGGGGCGCAAGGCAGGTGTGCGGTCACACATGTCACACGCGTTGAGACGTTAGTCAGTGAACACACGCGCGCGTGAGGCCGTCGTCATTACGTCACAGTACAGTACATATTACATACACATACACAGTGGAGTATATCTTCGTTTGGACCAACATTTCATGTTATGACGTTTAATTTTAACGTTTGGAATATATCATATACATTTATGAAAAGTAATACACATTATTTTTTATTTATCATTCTAATTATTTCAACACTCCAGTCAAAATAATATGTATTAAATATGTTGTTTCCTATTTTATATTATCTATTATTACATTCTATTCATAGGTTGCACGTACGTCACATCTGTGCGCGTGGTGGCCACATTTGTGATCAAACTTTGGCGTTGCCATGGAGAAACAATTGAAGGCTGTTGTGGTAGAACACAGAAATCCTTAGTTCTTTAAAATCCAGCCTGTTTTTGAAATAAAATTGGTATGTGTGGTATTTTTTTTATTTTTGTATTACTTATGATAACTTTATAATTTCTTAATAAGGCTTATTTATTAAATTTGAATAGTAGTTGCCAATGAACAAGGATTGGTCCTCATCAGTTGTGTCGCAATCATGGCCGCTGTGACGTCGCGTGGGAACTATGAATTGTGACCGATAACATCGCATTAGGCTTTTAATCGTTGAGGATAAAGAAGACCCAAATCGTTTAAGTTAACGTTTTTCTTAAATATATTGTAAAAGTGTCATACAGAATTCGGTTTTATATGAGCAAAACAATTAATTAAAAAACTGTCAAATATTTTAGTTGGTACAGTTGTCGTTAAATTAAACCAAATTCAAAGCCGTTAAAAATGCAATATTTAAATTGAACTAAGTTATTAATACGTTAGGGTTATCTGTTTCACGGAGGTCGTCTCAAAACACTCCTAGTCTGATGTCTTGCCCTTCATAAATACCATTATCTATCTTTCTCTCTCATTTGACATTCGTCCTCACTGCCGCATAGCAAGTAACCTTGACATCACTTGCGAATAGTCAACTGGTTTATATGAACCGTCACGGTCTTGTCTTCGTTCGACACTATCAGGTTGTTTGCACACCTTGTTACAACTTGGTTGCACCTTTGGCAAAGTGCAACACAATTCATTCCACTGTATTGGATGTGATAAGAATTGCATTTGTGTATGTCAAGTTTCCCGGAAATCCGTCTATAAAGTTCAATAAAACATCGGCAGTCCACATGCGGAAGAGATGTACGAATATTCAAATCGAGTTTTGTAGTCTACATGCGGAATAAATTGTTGCTGCTACGTTAACATGTCGATGCCTTGGGCACGCAATTTATTTTGGTTTTATTGTCATTTTATTTAAACGTTTTATTTTACATGGAGGTTGCGTTTTATTCCGACAAAGCCCGTCATTACATGCTAATTGAGTCCACGGTTTAGCATGCGGTTTACAAAGTACAACATTTGTTCCCGATTAATTACTTTTCAAGAACCACTTAGCGAATTTATGGGTTTGTGTCTAACACGAACTAATGGTTTCACTGAGAAACGAAGTTACTAAACGGTTACTTTAGTTGGCCTTGTTTAACCAGTAACCAATGTTTTACTAGACCAACGCTAAATGGGTCACGACCACTATCAGTCCTGTGTTAGGAGTACATTTTATTGTGTAAAAGAGTATGTTTTTCTTTCAACTGAACATATAATTAAATGGGTAACATTTTTAAATGGTTTCATTGTGGAAAACTTAAACCAAATATTGGTTATTCTCTTTTATTTACATTTTTTAAACATAAAATCAATGCTACTCAATTACAAAATAGATTTACAGAGGATAACAATAAATACAATTATACAATAAACAAGAAAAACAATAGTACGAGCATAATACAAATAAAATAAATATGATAACAAAGATAACAAGAAAAAACTTGTAGTATAGAAGGAAACAACATTTATAAATATCTGATATAATTGCAAATAGATAGGGATCTAAGAAAATTAAAATATTTAATTGACAACAGCAAATTAATGTACACAACACGCAACACAATTTTGTCTCAACATATTATTTACTATATTGTGAATCTATTTTCATTCATCTCAATTCAACTTTGAGGTTTGTTTTTATCAAAAAACGCCGATTGTGCGTCGATTCTCACATCCGCGAACTTCGTCCGACCACTTTTTTTACATACAATTTTTGCCACGCCTTGTTGACATTCGATCAGACGAGAACGCACATTTCAGATAGCACCCATCACATTTGGGCGACTTTCGATAACACCACGTGAAAATCACCTGTTTTGCGGTAGGTAGACAACAACACTAGCATGGTTATCGCATTCAGTCTTCGGTGAGCTGGTTAGGAGTCGGCTATTATGTATTTTCTTCCTAAGGTTGTGTTAGCGTTGTCGCTCGTTTCAGTGGGCTTCAGTTCAAGTTCAGTGCGTCCCCGGGACTTACAACCGGGTCAATCGTTTGGTCACAGTTCGACTGTTGAGCTTCTTCAAGACAGACAGCTCTATGATCCAGAGGTACCGGAACAATCACTCGATGCAAGATCTACTACAGCTAAAGAAATTCTTCATGACACAATACTTCAGAGAGGCTCTTTCGGTCACAGTTTGACTGTTGAGCCGCTTAGAGACAGACAGGTCTATGATCCAGAGGTACCGGAACAATCACTTGACGCAAGCTCTACTACAGCTATGGACATTCGTCATGACACAATACTTCAGAGAGGCTCTTTCGGTCACAGTTTGACTGTTGAGCCGCTTAGAGACAGACAGTTCTATGATCCAGAGGTATCGGAACAGTCACTCGACGCAAGGTCTACTACAGCAAAAACAATTCTTCAGAGAGGCTCTTTCAGTCACAGTTTGACTGTTGAGCCTCTTCAAGACAGACAGCTCTATGATCCAGAGGTACCGGAACAATCACTTGACGCAAGCTCTACTACAGCTATGGACATTCGTCATGACACAATACTTCAGAGAGGCTCTTTCGGTCACAGTTTGACTGTTGAGCCGCTTAGAGACAGACAGTCCTATGATCCAGAGGTACCGGAACAATCACTCGATGCAAGGTCTACTACAGCTAAAACCATTCTTCATGCCACAATACTTCAGAGAAACTCTTTCGGTCTCAGTTCGAATGTTGAGCCGCTTGAAGACAGCCAGCCGGGACAAACTCTTGTTCCATCTTCTACTACAGAATCTGTTAGGGACATACATCTGGGACTATCCTTCTACGTTACTTCAAACACACAGCCTCGTAGAGTCAAAGATCTGCGCGAGACAGAAACGTCTACAGGCATCCCAGTTGAGAAATCACTCGATATTGATTCAAATGCAGAACAAAGTGGAAATGGACAGTTCTTCAATCCAAGTTCTACTGACGAATCTCGTAGGGACATACATACGGGACATAACTTTGGTCTCAGTTCAAGCTCATCAAAGCCAAGTACACACATAAATGTGAGGTACACCGTTGATCATAGTTCTACACTTAGAAATATACCAGAGGAACGATCATTCACTCAAAAGTTAAACGTAGAGCTTGATAGAGACAGAGATTTGGGACAGACGTCTACTGTCTCACTACTGGGACAGTCCGTCTATGTTGGTCTAAATTCAGAGCCACGTCGAGACAGAAAACTTGTACATACCTTTGATGAACCTCTTAGGGACATTCATCAGGATCGATATAGGCAGCTGGAACATAATTTTGATGCAAGTTCTACTAAAGAACCTGATAGAATTGTCCTAGTGGGTCAAATATTCTTCTCCGGTTGCCGGTCAGGATTTGAATACTCCCGAGGAAAATGTCTTCCGCTGGTGGAAGTCGGCAATCAGGCATTGCTCTACGACAGGTGAGTGATCCTTAAACCCTACGCATAAGTGTCGGCATCAGTATCGGGATCAGCATTGGGAATCGTAATCGTAGAAATGTAAACACATTCTCGAATTGCCGATTACGACACTAAGATTTAGTTATGCGCAGTGCCATAAGATCTAAGTAAATTAACTTTACCCAAATGTCTCCTTTTTAACCCTATATTTATGTATCTTTAAAACATATGCGCACAAGACCAGACCGATAGGCGATAACTAACACAAATCAATAAGGAAGCCGTCGGTCAATTTCGTTGTTTACATTATATATCATCAGATTCAAGGTTACAACACTGTATAAAGATAAGCGTAGCTGTGTATCTACACAAAGTTGTCACTTTGCTCTGTGTTGGCAAAGGTGATGTTTAGCTGACAACTCTTGAACATTCTAATTATTTTTAGAGCTATATGTATGGTGTAGAATAATTAACTGTCAAGACATAAAGCTGCTGCGCTGCATCATGGTCTGCCATTGTAGTTTAAACACTCTTTACTCTATAGTTAATTTTTATTCCACCAGGAAGCAAACGGTATTTTTAAGTACCGTACAAAACATGTATACGAGAAGCGTTTTTGTAAATCTAAATACCTTGAAAGTAAGATGCTGTCCGTGGTTTAGTTCATGCGGTTGGGGCGCAGGTCCTAAGGGCTTCCAGATAAGTTATGCCTCCCCCCCCCCCCCCCCCCCCCCACCGAGGGAGACCTGGTATCGATTATTTCTGGATTTTACATTATATATCTTGTTCTTGAGAAATAAATAAGCATGTGCAATTTACATGCTTTTGATAGTGGAACGCTTAGAGCACAGCAAACAATATGGGTGTTTAATTCTTACAGGAGTTCATCAAATCGCCGTCAGAGGAGGCCTACATCGGGGCGCGATGGCCAAACGTCGGAGGACTAATCACGGCTTAAGATGCTCATTGTTAGCATTTGATTTGTGTTGGAGTTTCTAGTGTTTCCCTTCTTTTATGAATGAACGTTTTCTTGAATTTATTATTTAAAAAATAAATGACAGCCTCATTCACACATTTATTTTCAATCCTACTTTTAATATTCAAGGTTTTCTAACTAGCCATGAATATTTAATGCACATTTGTGAGGATTGCATTTATAATTATGGAACTGATTTTGGATTGATTTTCTAAGAGAATACTTTAGTGTAACTTTAAAGAAAACATAATAACAATGTTTCATCATCTCATTACCTAAGAGTATAGCCTAATTATTTTGTTTGTTAAAAAAACAGCTATAGTGGCAATTATACTATAATAATATTATAGAGTCCAGTAATATTTAAAAAAAAAATAATTTGAATTGCATATACCTGTAATATTGATAATTATCCAATTAAAAAGCGTATATAAGTAATACATTCTTAAATAAACTCTCCTTCACTCGCCATCCCAATACACGGCACTTACCTGGGTTTGCTACCAGCGTCATCACCCCGACCATATTAGCCACATAGCCAGCTGATTCAGAGGGTGATAGACACAGGATGCCACACAAGGCTTCAAATACTAGAGTTACAACGTGGCTTTATATAATCGCACCCCGTTACTGTTTGCAACCCCTGTAGACGTGTCTGTTGACTACTGGCTAGACTCCTAATCCTCCTCGCTCGAAAGCGTTTTCCTTTCTAACCGGAATTTGAAATACTCCAAAACGACGTGTTGCAGATTTAGTGACAGGCATTGGCTGTGCAATCTCTGGGTACCTGTTTTTACCTGAAACCAACTGCTTTGACTATGGTTACTACCAATTAGACGTTTGGAAGAAATGACTTATGTAAACTGTAGACTATACAAATATATTTGTTGATATTATACTGAGATTGTGGAAGTTTGTAACCAATAAGAAATTCAGCTTACTACATAATCCACCAAATATAGTTAATACGCATTTTCTTAATTTCTCACATTTTTCTTCCACGCATATTTGTAACTTATTCAACCTGAGTATGAGGTAAGCGTCTCGCATTGCCTGTGGCTGGGTCAAGTCAGCATAGTCTTTTCAGAGTTGATAAAGTTTCTCACCCATATTTCCTTCGTTAAATATATTATGTTTCACAAACGAAACATCACTCATAACCTCTATGCAAGTACTTTTAGCTCCGTAAACGGCAGCTCATGCAGGTGGGATACAAATGCCCATAACCACGTGGTTTTGAATCGCGCACAAGGCATGTTTCGTGTAATTGCTCATCTAAATCTATCACACCTCATATTCTCGATAACACGATTCCAATATTAAAGAGGTAAAGCAACATGAATCGTCACCATAATAGATCACTTAGAAAAGAAAATGTAGATAGTTATGCAATGTGTAATAAAACAAATGAAACATACGTTGTATACATTTTTACTAAATATCAAAATAATGTAGTCTTCAGTCCGCGAAAGCTCTATTCCGCGAATTCTCTAGTGCGCGAAAACTCTAATCCGCAAATAGCACAGTGCGCGAATATTCTATATAGCCAAATACCGTTGTGTTGTGCTCAACTTCCTGATTAGCTTCCCTGGTCACACGATACTTTGAGCAACAATTAAAAACCCTTGAACCACGTGCTGTTCTGTCAACGGATGAAGGAGTGAGAGGGGAGGGGGGGATAAACCGGATGTCCCACAGGGCTTCACAAGACTCTGGTTTCTCGACAGAAGCTAATCCGGCGTCGGCTTATCGGGCGCATGCGCGTGATATCACTTCGCACATGCTGACACGTACTCTCACAGGTAGGGTTCACGTTTGAATAGCAGCCGTTCAAAGGTTTTTTCTAGTTTACTTGCAGCTCGTATCTTTTAGGGTTTCTTTTTCTTTCCTGATTATTGAGATGTTTTTTAACATTTTTTTTTTAATTAACAACGGCCAATACAAAGCCGTATGTATGTATGTATGTATGTATGTATGTATGTATGTATGTATGTATGTATGTATGTATGTATGTATGTATGTATGTATGTATGTATGTATGTATGTATGTATGTATGTATGTATGTATGTATGTATGTATGTATGTATGTATGTATGTATGTATGTATGTATGTATGTATGTATGTATGTATGTATGTATGTATGTATGTATGTATGTATGTATGTATGTATGTATGTATGTATGTATGTATGTATGTATGTATGTATGTATGTATGTATGTATGTATGTATGTATGTATGTTTGTATGTATGTATGTATGTATGTATGTATGTATGTATGTATGTATGTATGTATGTATGTATGTATGTATGTATGTATGTATGTATATATGTTGAATTAGTGTGTGACTCGTTGGTCTATTATAGTCTAGTCTAGTGGGTTTATTCCTGCTTCCAATGAGGAGGCCCAGGGTTCGATTTCGTTTTGGGCTAATATTAGAACTTGACTTGAGTATGTCTACGTGTTACTGGTGTACAAGTAACTGGTGGCCTTGGAGCCGTCAAAGCAATGAACTTCATAATTGATTGTGTAAATGTCCCCCACTGAAAATCAGTTCTTGTAGTAGAGGCGGTAGACTATATAGATTTATTGATTTTATATTTTATTTAAATTGTATGCTTGTGTATGTTCCCCACTTTGTTTAAATGTGTTTATCGTATGTATACTGAAAACCATTGTTATCAAAGTTCTTGTTCCATTTGTAGGATTTAATTCCCCAAAACATCTTAAATGTACAAGCTGTGTTCTTGTTTAAACTCATAATTCCTACTTGTATTATTTTATTAAATAATATTTAAAAAATTACTTGGAAATTGTACAACATTCACCTCTTGTGTAACCAGCCGCATCCATCCGTTAGATGTAATCTCAGTATAAAGAACATCCTTTCACACAGATAACATTATCAGTCCGTTCCTCGACTTTCTCTACTTTTACAAACACGATCTTTAAACCTATCCGTTTTCATCTCGCTAATATTTTTACTTCACTCTGCAGTCATCTTTCTGGTCACACCCTTTTGGATCTGTTCCTATTCCTATTATTCTTATCTGTTTTAGCAAATATTGATCACATATCGATCCAACTATTGTGCATACAAACAGTATTTGCACACAATGATTCACGATCTTCATGGAATTCTCGAATATTGTTTGATTGTTTATATTGTGGTTGAAGTGTCTTGAAGGAAAAGCTAATTCTTATGGAAATTTAAGTTTAAGTTATGAGAATCACGATAGACATAATAGTTAAACCACTTGATTTAATTGTTAGCGAATATTCGAAAAAACGTTTTTATATGGACTTAAAAAAAATTAAATGTAATTACATCTACTTCAGGCCAATGAGCTATTCTCATACTTTTTTACAGACACCTTTGTGTTGCAGTATATAATGTCCATTGGAAAATAAGAGTCTAAAGATGCCTGAGTATAAAGCAGCCGTTTGATTACAAATAGTAAATGAGTTGGCTGTCACTCGAAAACGAAAACCACTATCTGTCATTTAGGGTTTTACATCGGAATTGCAATCTTTCAAATCCGATTCTAAGTAGCTTATTTCAGCTTTAACGAATCGTTGCGGTCAACCATGTCTTGATTTTACCTCAAGCACTTCCATGGATTCCTTTCGAAATTAAGTTAACCGTTCTTTTTTGATCGTTGCCTTAATTCCTACGAAAGCTCTTGCCCGACAGTACATAATTTATTCACTTACCGTCAAGTCTGTATTGGACAGAATGTAAAGTAATACAGACTTTTGTTTTGGCCAATATTGATACTATAATCCACCGTGTTTACTGAATGTCGAGAGAGACACCTAAAGACGTGGGTTCGAATCCCGGTATGACGTGTTTTTGAATTGTCCTTCGTCTTTATCTATCATCTCCCGCCATCTCGAATTTTATTTATTAAAATTAAAACGTCGAATACTGTTATGTAACTGCTCTTCCCGCAGTTTTTTTCTTCTTTTGAAAAACACAATTTATTAAATTATAATCAATCAAAAAAATTACATACATTGCGTATAAAATTCCCTCAGTTTATAACTGTGAACATATTAACATAAAAATAATTCAAAATAAACTTTGTAATTGCTCTCTAAATAGGTTTCATAAAACAATTTATAAATAACAAATTTACGCATTTGCTGTATTTGGAATGTAGTGGTTTATCTAATTATCATGTAGAAAAATAGCTCTAGAAGCAGATGAAGCGTAGAGGTATTATGATTGGTTGCGCAAGTGCAAATGAAACCACTGCTGCAAGTCAACTAAAACACCAGCTGGAAAACTGCTGCAAGTCAACATGTCTGCTCTATCTAACTTCACGTATCATGTTTTGACCGGTAGCAGCGCTACTCTTGTAAACTTTGATTTTATAATCAAGTCTTGTTTTTGCAAAGTGTATCAAATTTTATTTCTACAAACATGATAATCTTTCAAGTAATTACGATTAGATTAACTAAATAAAGAACTGTAGACGAAAATGTTAAAATTTAATTAATTTAATTAATTCAACAAAATTTCATTAAATGGAGTCGGTTGTGTACAAGAATAATATTTTTTAAATTTCGGCACCCGCTAAACCCTCCAATTATAGACTTATAATGTATCATCTCATTGACCATTGATTGCCAACGATGCTAATCGAGACAATGAATGGATGGTGAAGTCAAGACATGGCAACTATGCTTCAACGAATGAACTAACATAACATTATTATACCGCATGATTTAGGTTTCACTGACTCAAGTCAATTACTTGAAAATATGTTGTTTTTACAAGATGCGAAACATTGGCGAATAGTAAAGATGGGCTATTTTATTTCTTGTTGCTCTTTACAGCATGCAATGCGTAACATTGGGCAGTAAAGAAAAACGATTCTGTGACGGAACTTGACTCCAAATTATTACAATGAAGGCCGTAAACTGAAGATTGGGATCATTCAGGACCACTGTAACTATCAGAACTACGTCATAAAACTTCCACTCAAAATTTTTATTAGTTTTCACCCAAAAAAGCTAACGGTTTCAATTCGACCAATGGCGAGGCTCCGTTGTCTTCTTACGACCATGCGGGTCATAAAGCCTTATTCCTCTCGATTTCTGTTGACCTCTGGATCTTCGGATCGTATTTCGACTTTCCGCAGTTGGATGACCCGAACGTATATTGAGGGGGTGACAAAAACGTTCGGTGCGTGGCGAAGAGGGGGCGGGTTGGAGGGGGGGGGGGGGGGGGATCGAGATAGAACCAGAAAATGAGACCATGCAGATTTGTTTTCAACATCAACCACAACTTTATGTGCTTGTAACTTATAAAACCTTTGGTTCCTCGCAGAGTAATTTTGACTTTGATGCAAACAACTCTTGTTTTTAGAGAAAAATACAAATATGACGAACTTAACTTCCTTTGGGGGGGAAATTTGCAACGTAATTTCACCTACATTATATTACTAAAACTTATTACTTACACACGTGTACGTGAATAACAGCAGAGAAGAACGTTTAGCCCATCAACGCAATCAGTGTCTATTTTTACATGTGCATTTGTACAATATTAGCATATGATACAATTGTATATATGAACTAACACGTGCCGTGTATCATTAGATGAACCAAACACAATGAATGCCCATCAGAGTCACTTAGCTCTATATTTTATGAATGAATATGAGCTAAGATATCTCCATATTTGAATTATGAAAAATTAAAAATTATTAAGTTCGGCAGCATAACGTCTTGTGAATTTATATTTTGCAACAAATTTCTATATATTATGCCATAAAGTCTGGCAACAAAAATAATATCGTAATGTAATAGTAAGGCCCACCAGATAGGCTACACTTAAACGGTTATTGAGCATCGGAATTCGGCCTTGTGAAGTTGTCGGAATGCTGGAACCAATGCACCAAACATTGCAATGTCACAACAAGATTGTTTAATAATTTTTCATTCAAGTTTTCTCAAAGCTTGATGTTTGCGAAACCATTGCATTTTGTATGTTGTATTATATCTCATTGCGCAACTTTTGAATTCTTAGTAAGTGCTAAACGAAACATTATATCAAACGCCTAGGGAAATTTGTTTTTGTCAAAAGACAACACTGATTTGTCCCGTGAAAGTAGTCCAAGGACCGGACGTTAGCCTGTAGCCAACCCTCGTGCTCAATGTTGACATGGTCCATTCGTATAACTGATATTCTAGTGTTTATGTCCACTTATTTCGACACCAACTGGATAACTGAACACAGTTCACATGTAAAGGTAAGTCTGGCAATAAAATCTCTAATGTTTAGTGAAGGCAAGTCTACAAAAATAGTCTTAGCCTAGGCTTGGTTACACTTATAGGTTATGATCTCCTATGGACTTCATTCCGGAGAGCAGCCATCTTTGGCTGTGCGGCGTATGAACACATAGTCAACCGGAAACACGTAACCAAAAATTATCGGAATTGCAATCTTTCAAATCCGATTCCAAGTAGTTTATTTCAGCTTTAACGAATCCTTGCGGTCAACCGTGTTAGCTCGTTGGTCCAGTAGGTGGCTCGTTGGTCCAGTAGGTGGCTCGTTTGTCTAGTAGGTGGCACGTTGGTCCAGTGGTTAGTGTCCCTGCTCCCAATGCAGAACATCCCGGGTTCAAATACCGGTTCAGGCAGAAGTTTTTTAACTTCCAATAAGGATTCAATTCCATTATTTCTTGTCTTAGGAATAAGTAAACGGTGACTTTGGAGCCGTCCTAGCAACGAAGCACTCAATAAATTCAATGTTGTTCTGAATCGGCCTTGTTGATTCTGGCATTGTTCCACAGGTGTTCGCACTGTCCAATCACTGACTCATATGTTTCGTATTTGAAAAGTCGATCTTTGATCGGTTATCGCTCACTCGTCGATGGTGTTCGGAGCCTGTAAGGTTGGTTTAGTCGCTTTAATTTAAAGTCCCCCACTGAAAATCAGTCTTGTTACTGAGTGGGTAAACTCTAAATGTGAATTTATTATTTTATTTTACGTAACGCATTTAATTAGGTAACTAGACTTCATACTCCGCAAAAATAAAAAAATGTATATTATCTTCACTATATTTTGTATAGCCTAAAGAAAACATATTTAGTATATTTTAGATGTGTGTTACAAATAAACAATGAAAATCGCTCAGTCATGATGTTAATATTATATATAAAAATAAGAAAGCAATTTCATCACATTGTTTGCTGTTTTCAAGTCAAAATGGTTATTGTTTACTAGTAGGGGGTTTATGTAAATTAGTTTGTAATCGTATTATTAAAAATTGCCATTCAGAGTTCGAACGTAAATGTAACATATTTTTTAAATGCCTCACTCACTAAATAGCTAAGTTTTTGTTTTACGTTATATGTATATAGTTGAGAAAAATACAAAAACATGTACAAACTCGCTTGATTTCTTAGTAGTAAATTCAGAATGAATTAACTGAATGCTTGAGACAATTTGAAGTCGATAAGTTTTGTCACGTCCCTCCACTCCACGTTACAACATTGTTTATATAAACAAGACTCCACCCGAGTTTGTTCCTCTAGGTTCATAAACATAAAGTAGAAACGTAATAACTTGGTAATTTTCTACCCTGCAACAATATAAACGCACCCTCGTCGCCTCTTCACCCTTGCCATAATTCTACGTGTTGCACGTGGTATAACTTAACCATTGAAGAACACTATGTGTCCCATCAGTATAGTAATCACTCAACAAATATTTTGATCTTCAGCAAACATCAGAATACAAATAATTTTGGGATTTATGTAGCGATTAGTTTGGGTGGAATATTTGTTTGTCTTCTTGGTCACTTAACAACTGTGTATGGATCTATTAATTTTCCTCCTTTCTAAATTAGTTTTACAACTGAATATGATAGATATTAAATAAATCAAAATATAATAAAAAAAACATTAATGAGTGATGACCAAATAAAATAATCACATATCTCGACTGAATTCTTAAATTAACTTACCGTGCCGTACGTTTGTGTGACAATAAAATGATATGCGGTATTCAAAGCAAGGTGATGCTCATCCTACAGTTAATATTTAGAGTGTTAATAATTCTTGTTTATATTAATTCAGAAGACTGACCACCCTCGTCTTTTACTCCTTGTGGAAATGGTAGCGCAGCTCAAACAGAACGGGTGCACGTTTGGAGCAGCAGGTTAGAGTGATATTAGCCTCGTAGAACAACACGTCGTTAAGTGGGGGGAGGGGTGGGGAGAGGGGGGGGAGGGGGAGATCTCGTGGCAACGTCGTTATTGCTATATCAAAGCGCCGATTTAGTAGGAATCGTAACAGCACAGACTGGCTTCTCTACTCTACGCTAATTTCGAGTTAATTTCATCCGGGAAAATTACCAAAGGTTTAACCATTTGCTTTCTGTAAACCCACCCCCCGCGATTAGGGTTGAGAAATTTGATTATTAATTCTTCATACAGTCACTTAATTGTTTCTTCAACTAAATCCATAATGCGTATATACAGTCTCGCTTCCAAGATATAATGGACCAACACATCTTTGTAGGCAATGCAGAGTATATTGTCAAAACTCCTCCCCATCCCTCAAATAACAGTTGAAACGGCTATCGCCATTCCTTATGTCAGTCGTAAGGTTGTAATATAGATATGATGCTGGAAGAAAGTTATACTATCGGGAAACACAAGGTTCTGCTGCTATAAAAAAATCCTAAAATTTTTATGAGTAGGATGGCGCCTTATGTGCTGTCTACAGTAGGCCTACAAAACAACGGAGATGATATAATAATTGAAGTATAATGTTAATTTAAATAAGTGCGGTTCTACCAATTGATGTCATATTTTGTAATACTTCCGCTTACACTTACTTTTTCAAGGGGGGACGGTAGGAGGTGCAGACAGCAATTAATTAGTCTTAATGTTACCAAGAAAGTGTGGAAATACTTTGATACAATTATTCAAACACACAATTTTCTTTGTGACTGAGGCAAAATGTTGTTAAATCCTTCAGTGAGGATTGGCGGTAACTGGTATAGAACCGGCGACCTCCCGAATCGGATATCTCGCGTCTTACCACTGAGTTACTTCTTTCAGTGAATTATGCAACGAGTGATATGAAGAAACAAGAAGCCAAATACTTGTAGAACAAAAACATAAACAATTTTGTCTGGAGAGAAACCACTACTATGACTTTCCCATGGAGACATTTTGTAACTACATTGATTATAATGTAAAATTACATTTCATATCGTGCATTTAAGTATATCAAATGTTCATCAGCACAGCATAACTTCTTCGCTATTACGAATATGCAAAACATATAATATACACCAATCAAGCAATGGTAATTTTACAGGTTTTTAAATCTTCAAATTAATACCGTTATAATTCATTTTTGTCATCCTTCTTTTACAATATGCGTCTGCCTTTCAGTGTCATCATGATTAGGCACGTTATTTTCGAAACACGTCGTTTCCAATATTTATTAATGCGAATTGTTAAATGTTTTGCCTCAAATGAGTAAACACGTTTAAATTCTTATTCGATATTTTGTATTGTGTGAGCATGATGAGATAAATAGTGTTACTGACAGCTTAAGTTCGTTCACGTGTGGATGGTTCTTAAACGTAAATTAAAAATCTGCTTTCATTAAGTTTTCTGCCGTTAAAATGTGTAAATGAAACATGGCCGGCCTCGATTTAAGCACCGGTAATAAAACAAACTACTGTTCCACGTGTCCGAACAATTGTGTCGAGACGGTACTTTTTCCCTAACGCGTGTGTTATTTATTTTACTTTCACATAATATTTTCCGAAAGTCATGAAAAGCATCGTCATAAAACTCCGCATGTCTCGTTTTGCTTTATGTCTTTTTGACTTGTCGTAAAAAGGGACAGTCCGCGTATTTCAGGGTTATATAACTTGACATCCTACACCTACCACCATTACATTTTCTTTAACGTTTAATGCGATGACCTATCTTTTGTCCCAACAAGTCTCAGTAAAGAGAATGGTCCGCAGAATGGAGCGGGAATTGAGTCTTCCTGACATATCGGATGAGCGCGCTAGACTGGTCACATTCATGCAACATGGATCTACTTTTTCTCGTCTAGTTTGTTCCTACTTCCGCGTTAGTTTGCTGTCAACGAATGCCGATTGCTCTATTTTCTATAAACTACATGGATGGGATATTGGTTTCTTTCTGACTGGTAATATGGCATTATGTATTATGTTGCATTAAACAAATAAAAAGTAAATGTGCAGAATAATTGGTTGTCATAACATGTGATTGAAGTAACTATTTAATGTCTTTGAATAGAATTTAAAAATATATAATTGGACTTTGATTAACTTATAATCAATAGATATCCTGAATAATGTATCGTCCTAATCAGCACAAATAAAAATCAAATGCATGATCATAATTACTCTATTTTCTACTATCTTATATTATTGTATTATGTATTTCGTATTTTTTTTTATGTCATCAAATGTGTTTCGATTTTTAAAAATACGATATATTAATTTTCAGTTTCAGCAATTTTTTAGTTTCAGCAATGCAAACTTGAATAGGTTCAGCATGAACCATGCAATTACCCATTACACTTTAAATGAACTGTCCTGTATTGAGTATTGATTTCAACGCTTGGACTTAACTGAACTTCAGCTTAAATTTACGTTTTGGAATGAATGATAAAAGTGACAAACGAAAGTTCGGGTAACACCCTTTTCTCATTACTTTTAACCTATTGAAACGCTCTTTTTGTCTTAAATCCAGAATGGGTAGCGTAGGTAAACTGTTTGTTCTTCACCAAGTGTTCGGTAATCAATAGGACCGTAAGTTTCGTTGCGCATTCCATCACGCTATCGCAAGTGTGTTCAATGGTTTGCAATGAGTTGGTTCGAAAACCTACCTGATGCGCTCGACCGGTCGATATCGAAGTCGAAGTCGAACCAAGAAACTCTTTGAAATATATCGCCCCTTCGTTTCTTCTCATTTCTTTGGGATCCCATTTCCTCACTGATGGAGTTTGGTCAGCCGCTCACCCTTCGCATCCTCACCCCACACTCTGTGGCTATCTAGACTCCTGTTTGGGCAACCACATTCCGCATCATCCCCCGAATCAGATCGATAAAATGACAAGGGATGATTTTTCCTCTTTGTGTTACGCAGTTCCATTATAGGGAATTGAGATTTACCGTGTCAGTTTTTGCATGTGACTTATGGGGATCAAGAGCAAAAAGTTGTTATTTTTTGTGTTTTCTTTTATAAAAATAGAATCATTTTTACAAACAAAATTTGTATTCATTTCTTATGTTCAGTCCATTTCAGGCTGAATAGACGAATATTAATGAATGCTTATACAGAATTAGAACACCCACATACTCATTTTGCTTACTGTCAGGCTCTCGATTGAAACAACAGTTAATATATTTTTAACCTTATAAAATGTAACTTTGAGATAACTTTGATTACGCACGTTAAGGAAACACAAGGGTTTCAAATTTAACTCGAAACGAACATTAACGTGTGTTGATCTGTACAGAAGTGGCCACCCTTGACCTCTCCTCCCAAGAACGGCTCAAAACCAGTAGACTTGACACCGTAAGTAATGACGCATGTATGCGTTGTTGCGAGTGAAAAATAACACGATAAAACAGCATGCAGACTTTTTATTGGCAATAAGAGGCAAGATGTTTTTTAGTCGATTATGAAACGGTTCAAGTGTGAAAGACCCTCTGTCAACCAAGAAACCGCTGTTTTTGAAGTACAGAAGATATCATTTTGGTGAGTGTGTTCATTCATCGGCCAAAGTTCGCCGCGTAAATTGCCTCACTTCCTTATTGCATTATTCTAATACATCATCATGAGGTTCAACCCCAAAGCACTTAATAACTAAAAACTTTTTAGAAGCTTTTAAACTTGAGCGTAGGTTATAGTATAAAGTTACAAATTTCTTTCATTTCATAAGATGCTAAACATGACAACAAAACATTTGTAAGATCGGTGTTGTTTCTCAAAGGCAATCCTCGGTTGATGTATGGGCGTACATTAGGACGTTCAGATAAGGGGCCGTGCACAGCCTGAAGTCGCGTGAAAGTGACGCTAAGCCACTTAGACAGCCCAAACAGACGAGTGTTAAACATTATAGAGATAAATATGACGAGGTTAGGGCATCACGGCATTATCACATGAAACATAGCACCCCATATCAGTCCCCTAGGAGGCTTAAGCAATCGAGCCACTTACACAACCTACGCCTGCAGTAACTGCCACCACCATCACCAGACTGAGGGTTACGGCAGCCAGATGAAATGGGCCCAAATGCACGTGAATTTCTCAACGGAAAATATCACAAGTGGTGTAAATATCGCGATAAAAAATAAAAAGAGCTAATATGTCCAGAAAATGGCCCTTCCGAGCTGTAACTAGCCACTAGTGCTGATTTACTATCTGTCATCTACGTAACGACTTAATTTGTTTCGTACTTTTTACTGCCACTTCTTGGAGCGTGATGAAGCGCTTCCGTTACTTGCAGATTTATAACCACGTTATCTTCTACAGCTATGAGCTGTTGAGTTGAAATGTTATATTTTTCGAGAGTTTTTACAAACTTTACTCATATAAATCACATGGGGAAAAATTACGGGGTTATGAAGCCCTGGACAGCGCGTAATTTAGACACAGGTTTACTTTTATATAAAACTTTAATTTTATGAAAATAAATATAGTTTATAGTCTTAAGGCACGAATATGGGGGGCGTTCATTTGTGTATATTATTATCGTAATAAAAAGGTCGAGTAACATATATCATTTCCCGCCAGTAAAGCTGTCCGTACACAAATTCTACCTTAGGGGAATAAATAATTAACGTTTCGTTTTATAGGGGAGCGATTTTTACCTCAAGTATAAAAAATAATAATAATGCTCAAAACCTATTTGATTGTGTCATTAGAGCTTAAAAATGTATTCGTAACTAAGTATTCAAAATATCCGGTGACGACAGAAACTTGTACTTACAGGTTATATAATAAGGTATTTATTAAAACAGTAAAGAACGCAAATGTATACTGGGTCATAGCTCAAAGTCATAGAGCTTGATCTGTTAGTTAGGTTGCTGAATTTACATTGAGATGGCAAGGAAAGTATATCTAGATAAGATATATCTAGAAGTCCCCCACTGAAAATCAGTGTTGTTACTGAGTGAGTAGACTCCATAAATACGAATTTATTTGTTAATTTAAATATAATATAAACGTTATCTATGCTGACAATCAACCTCATCTAGGACTCGAAGCCAGGTCTCCTGCCAGCACTACACGGGGTCCTACAAGAATCATCGCTTATCTTTCCTCCTCCACGAAGATGCTATAATATCCATTAAATGTAGATGTCCACATCACCCCTTTAGCGTGTAAAGTGAATATTACACTCAAACGGGCAAGACCAGGGTTCGAGTCCATTCACGGTCAGTTTATTTTAGTCTATTTCGGCCTCCATACTATCAAAGATTACAAACTCTTTGATACTATTAAGTAAATAATATATTAGATTTACAGCGATTGTTGATGAAAACAAATACAAGTCTGTGTAGCTTGCAAGAGCTCGACGAGCCACGAACATGGGTAGCTGGTACAAAACTCTGTCTACCTTGTTTGTGCTCGTGTGAAATCATCTGTTTACCGATGTACACATTTATTTCAATAACACAATTAGTATTTTCATCAAACGTGTTAGGTTTCGTGGAAACTACACACAAGCAAACTGGCTACGTTATGTTTCCGGTTAGGTACTATGTCTCCTACTTTCCAACTAAAGTTTAGGCACTGAGAATGTGTAAAGCCACGTGAAGCGCCTCTTGCCGGACATCTCGGCGCCTCTATAAAGTGAATTTCCTCTACTTTTCTTTGCAATTTGGCTCCCCGCCACCTATCAGAGGTGTTTTCTGTTTTGTTCGCTTGGTTTCGTGCCATATTAGATGGCACGGTGCCATAGCAATGTTTCAATGTAATCTTTTACACAAAAATTTGTTACACTCAACTTGGACATAGACAATAAATTACATTTACGAAAACTCTTTCACCTAAAAGCCAAAATCTTCAATTCGATTTCTGTTCTTGTTTGCATTTCTGCCAGAATTAATAAGGTGGTTGTGTTGTGACGTATGTGAGAAAGAAAAAATGTTGCGAATGTTTCCAAGAGACAAAAAGTATGATTGGTTATCGCTCACACGTCGATGGTGTTCGAAGCCAACAGGGTTGGTTTAGTTGCTATAAATTAAATTCCCACACTGAACATCAGTCTTGTTACTGAGAGGGTAGATTTACAAATACGAATGTATGTATTCATTTTTTTTTATATATATATACACAAATAAAAATATTACAATACGTTATTTGTTCAATTAAGATTTTCTAAAGAAAATTTTTGTATACAATACTAAATGGTAAACAACAAATTATGAAATTGCTTTTCATTTTACACAATAAAGTGTTAGTTATATAATCAATAATTAACTTTTTATAATTTCTCACGTTTAGCAACGTTGGCCTTCATTGATCTGTATGCAGTTTCTGAAATTGTAGATATGTTTGTTAACAGTCTATGACGCAAACCGTCTGTTACTTTTCAAGACTCTTCTAATCGGAAACCGGTGTCAAAACACTTTGCTTTTATTTGCCCGCTTACCGTATTGAAAATATAGGAAATTTTTTAAAAACAGTTGGAATTAACTCCAACCAAAAACAATAAAATCGATTTTTATTTTACAAAAAAAGTTATTCAGTGGTTTGTTTGTTTTATTATTTATATTCCTTTTATTTGTTTTACCTTCATTCATATGAGTGAACTGTCAATCGCCAGATTTTAATTGTAGGTACAATGGATGATAGAAATAAATAATAATAACATTCTATAGACTTGTTTGTTGAGTCTAACCGTTACTTGTAGAGATCCTCCTAATCGGAAACTGGCGTCGCAACCCAACCCAAGTGTGACTGTGTTTGTCGGCGTCAATCCCGTCTACGACATCGCCCTGAGAGTTATTAAATTATCATACTGGACGTCGGGCGTCACAAACGCTCCGTCTATCGCAGCAAAGTGCTGGTGTAGATTGTGTCTGTAGTGACCGGAGGGGGGAGAGGGGAAACGGATCGCTTTTATAAATCCCTCGGGAGTTCCCTTGATGTCTCGCTGTTTCCGATCTCCAAGTTTCCTTTTTGTGTCCGTGCTGGGATGGGATGCCGACTCACTGTTGTCAACACCGGCAACTTGTTGTACGAGAACTAACTCCGGTCTCAAGTGTGTTTGCAATCAATTATTGTGTTTACTATTGAACAAACATGTTATGTTTGTCACTGGTTTAGTTACAGAATAGTTGTATTAGACATTAATTCATTGTTTTCATAATTATATTCCAGAAATGCATTAAAGATTAAATATAATAACAAATGTGTAGACAGTTAAAATTTAAACTCGTTTCTACAAAATTTCTTACATTTAGTAAATACTGCGGTAATGGCCACTGAAAAATTAAGAGATAATTGATGTTGGTACTTTCAAAAGTGAAGGTTTCAATTGCAAAGTTAAATATGTTGGTATGTTACATATATTTTAGAATACTAAAGAAGTGGGCATAAACATTATTTTCACACTGCCCTTATTACGCATTGTAGCTTATTTTCGGATTAAAATATATTTTTTCTGCCGATAAGCATTGACTGATGAGTGAATTGACAGTTTATTTTATAAAAATGCAAACAACTACCACCTGAAGAAAGTGGCATGCAGGTATTTTGAATATTATTGCTGGCATGCCTTGTAGGCAAGTTAGAACCCCCGTTCTTATCAAATGAAACTGAAACTGACTGTGTGCTACTGTGGAAAAGCTAAGATATTTTTACCTCTTCTCTAGAAAGTATTGATTAATTTATGTATTTAACCAACTGTATTTTTCGTTTCGAATTAGAAACATTAACGTCGTGTTACATTAATTTTGCTTTCTTTGTAGCGGAGATAGGCCTTCTTCCAACTCCAAAGTACGCGAATGTCTGAGAGTCACATAAATAACTTTCAGATAAGCTCTTAGTTTAAATCGAAAAAGTTTTCGAGAGTCGTCATTCCCATTCCCTCGCAAAGAAAGTTTTTTTTTTTAATTTAACAGGACTTCTTCACTCAATCGCTCTTTTTGCAACAGCCCTTTGATTAAATAGCACCATACGTTAAGTTACGTATTGTTGTGAAGCTTTTTAACTTGTGTAGATTAGGTGATGGAACGCTAGAATAATGCAAAACACTTAGAAAAAGGGGCCAATACAAGAAGAAAAACATAAACCAGAGTTTTAATGGGTGTTCGCTCTTGTCTGAAAATGTAAGTTCTTCAAATTGTAGGTTGGGTATAAGGTTATAGCATTATAGAATTAAGTAAAGCATTGCATTTGGATTGTACAAAGTCAGAGAGACAATTTGATATGATGTTACTGAAAATTGATGTTCATACCGTATTTCTTTGTAAACAATTGTTCTGAATCTAAAAAGCACAACCCATTCTTAAAACCTTAGATTCTTAATGACATTTTAGAGATGCGATTTATGTTCTTGGCTGATAGTGATGAACTCTAAATTTAGTCTTGGTCTATTAGTGCAGAATATTAAAATCAAGTGAGCCATAGAAAGAGTACAACGGAGTTCTGAAGACGCCGTCGAAGGCATTTTTAAAATGTGAGAATAATTGGTTAGAATCAAACCAACCGTATGGAAAATGAGTGGATACTAGTGTGGTGATGCAGCAGGTGTTATTTTGATATACAGGGTGGTCGATCTATGATTCGTACGGGCAACACGTGGTAAGAATAAGGCCTAGATCTACATTCCAGTTGTGTTTCAAAACATCTGGCATATCATACTACGTTATAATGATTTGCTAATAAAATAGTTAAATTACTCATTTATTGTAAGAGTTTGTGTGAGAAACCTCTGCCGTAGATGGTATTTAAAAATCGTAATTCTTAGTTTGTACTTGCGGTAAATTAGCTCTTAACCCAATCCAGTACACAAACTGCATAATATAGTCCACAACCACAATACAAAAGCAAAAGTTCTAGAATCGGTAGATTTATATCACAATGACACTTTCGTCGGGTTCTGCGTTTTACTTCAGTATCCGCCTCAACTCACTTTTAAAAAAGGACCCAAGTTCGGTGAAATAGCCCAAACAAATACAAGTAAGTACCCACTCATTGAAAGTTCAAAGTGCAAGGTTCAAACTAGATACAGTGAAATATTTAATCTCGTCATTAAAAATGTTGTTTAAAAAAGTTGGCATTACACTAATCTCATTATATGACATTGTAATTTATGTATAGAATATTAGATTAATTCACTTCATAATCCTTGAAAAGTGTAGTTTTTTTTCTTCTGCAAAAAATGAACTCTAAACTCTTGCTAAAAACGTATGTTCATGATGATATTTGGGTTTTACATCTCAAATTTTGGAAAATTCACATACATACGGGTTTCCCTTAGATGTAAATAGCAATTAAACCTGTTTGCTTTACCTTGCATAATAAAACGAGAGACGTGTAATGAATCCTTCCTCCCAATATGTGAAAGAGCAATTTCCAGACAAAAATTTTCATTTAAATTGCCCTCGTAAATAAAAGCAGTAAAATCACAGCCGTCAGATCTTATTTCTAGGGTCATGCTTCTACAAAGTCAAGTCGATATTATCATCTTCCCACGGGTTTGAATCTACCTATCCCTCCAGCTCCTTTATATCAAGCCGACCTCATTCATCGGCAAACACTCATTTTTCATTAACTTTATTCTCCTTCTCGTCCTTATTGGAAAAGTACTTGAAGTGGAAAAAGAGTACATCGGGGTTCTGAAGACGCCGTCGAAGGCATTTTTAAAAGTCGCAATCAAGGGTCTGGAGCTCTCAGGCTGAGGGGTTGGGGTTGGGGTGAGGGTGTTTGTTTGTCTGGCCCGCAGACCAGAATATTCAACAGGGCAGCCCCTAACTTTACCGCACAAACTAAGCCAATATATCTGCCGGATGCTGCGATTGTTCCATCACACAGGTTAAACGAAATTCTTGTTTGCAGGAAATGCGCCGTTACAAAAGTATTGGAAGTTGCCCGTTGTAAAATGGATTTTTCGTGTTTAATTAAATTTGTACAAAGTTTGAAACATAAATCAGTTATCTATAGACAGTATCACAATCATTCATCAACTAGTTAAACTAATTGTCACGTGCCAATTCTGATTTTGTAATGATTCTAATGCAAAATAAGAAGGATCTTTACAAGAACAAATAAACGAGAACCAGACTAAATATTATTGCAAATATTTGTGTATTTAGTAATCAGCAGATAATTATGTTGCATACATTTTACTCTTCTATCAAGCATATCGATAAGAAAGTTCTAAATTTGTAACTTAACAGAAATTAGTCGATTTACTACCGAAAATATATAATATTGTGTTCCTGCGATTTGCGGACGATAATATTTCTACTTCACATACTTGTACGACGACGACGACTACGACGACGGTAAAGATGATTCTTGCTGCTCTCTTTGCAATCATGCTATTCGAGACGATGAGGGGTGATATAGATGAAGGACAAGACAGTTCACAAACATTCCGTGCCTTATGCGCGACTCGAACCCACGTCCCTGGATGCTGTCTAACCGCATCGTACAGACAATGAGAGACAGTTCACTATTGGTTCACGGTAGCGCTGCATAACGCATGAAAAGACGCAAGAAAAATCACAATTTTCAGCTCAGCATAATCCTCACTTCCCAATTAAAATAAAAACGGCTTGATTATGTGATTGACTAAATTGCAATCGAAGCCTTTAGAAGAGTGAACACAAGTGAAGCTATAAATTCTCCATTTCATCGACAGGCTACCAAACCTCTTAAAGCGAAACTTGAGGTTTAACGAAGGTATAAATCACTTGATCTTAGAGCAATCTAAATTGTCCTTGTTTTTAATTAACCGGTAGATGCACACGAGATTCTACATAAGGGGGGGGGGGGGGGGGGGGGGCGGAGGGGAGAGATTTGCGATACAACCTCTGAGCAGGTGCGGCTGAGGTACTGATTCATCGCCTACTGCCAGCAAAGATGCCGTATTCTATCTTGTGGTTGAGGCACTACCCTCTCAGGGGGTAGTGGTCACTGAAGGGGGAGGGGGGGGGGAGAACTTTTGATACAACCTCAGGTGGCTGAGGTATTAGTTGCCCCACTTAGGCAAGTGACTAACTAGGTATATTATAGTGTGTATGGATAGTTAGAAAGGAATGTCCGTGGGCTGATAGTAGGACTCAATCCCAGCATTCGCCTTTACGACTGAGGAAAACCTCGGAAAAAACCTTCAGTCAGGACTGTCGGTGGCCGGAATCGAACCGACGACCTCCCAAATTAGAGTATCGCGTCTTACCGCTGAGCTACCTCTAACGGTATGATAGATGACTGGAAGGTGTTCCGTATTTTAGTCGGTGAAGCTTTAAGCAGTATGACTTCAGTGTAAGAAAGTGTGCAGGCTGAGAGAGAAAGTATGTGCAGGGTGAGTCAGAATGTATGTACTGGCTGAGTTTTGATACCCGATCGAAAAATAATTGTTTAAAAATTAATATCTCTTCGTAAAAATTAGCTTCCGCGGCCCAGAATAATGTTAATAAAATTATGACTAGTTGTTTCGTCTCTTAATTGTCATGTCAACATTCCTGGACTTCAGTCGTGTTGATGACAGAACCCATGGCGGTCCAGAAACATATCAGATACGGTTTTCAATAACCTTCCTGTCAGGGAACAGTGTATATGTATATGTTTCTATAGAGAGCTACGGGCATAATACCTGAATGTTTTAGGCAGTGCAGTTTTAGGCAGTATAGTGAATCGACTCCTGTGATAGTGCAGCCTAGCTCAGAATGTGATATCTGTTGATCCGTATGATTCCAATCTTCTTCCATTTAAATGGGATCAACACGCATCCCTTCACCTATCAACATCATCCCCGATCAGTATACGCATCCCTGGAGTTCCCCCCCCCACCCTCCTCCCCCTCCATGCCAGCTCCAACCGCTCCGCTCCACAGCACCAATTAGAAGACAATAGGATTTTACATCTGGTGCGTGCAGTGGGGGAAGGCTTTTCTAACGGTACTGACTTTTAATGAAATTATATTTTTTATGTAAAAGAACAAAACGAGTAAAAGTAAACAGTTGGTTCTGATTGCATTCGTATGCAAAACATCTCTCTTTCTACCTATAACGTGACGGAATAAGTTAGTCACGTTGATCACGTCTCTTTGTCACGTGACGTGAGACGCGTTAATGAAGAGTGTAGACCAGACACTGTAGACGGATGCATTTAAGGAAACTTTACTGGGACGGGTTTTCACTATATTTTATCAATTTTGTAAGTATTTACTACCCAGTCCCAGGGTGCTCTTATATACTGGACTATAGGATACCAGTATTTGTTTGTACTTTGTATCGCAACCCGTTCGTTACCTTTACGGTGCTGTTTAAAGATGTACAAACATGTAACATTGCGGTGTACGAGAAAATGCGACATTTAAGAGGTAATTGAAAATTTTAGCCTGCAGGTGAACCTTGATAATCAAGGTTAACTCTCTCTCTCTCTTTCTCTCTCTTTCGCCTTCTCCCTATTTCTCTCTCCTCCCTCACTCAGTAGTGGAGACCAAGCTCTAGGGAACACTGATGAGGGCACCTGAAGATGAAGGATGGGATTTTGTTCGAAACGTCTGGCAGGGAAGAATAAGCTTATGTAGTGACGAACATACTTATTATAAAGAATGTTATTATTTTACATATTATGTCCGCAAACAGTGAAACATAATTGTATAGATTCTTTCGGGTCTAACATCTGATTTTACATGATAATAATACTTTATTGAAGATGTAGTTAAATCATATTCTCATAACTAAGAATACGCATTTCTACGTATAGCATAGTTCGTACTTTTCACAGCATTGAGCTAGGAATTAAAAAAACTGATAGGTTGTGAAAACAAAACATATATGGTGTATTAGGGGGGGGGGGGGGGTCGATAACCCTCTGCACTTGTTCAGGCGCTCACACACAGCATCAAGCGCTGTAAAAAACATAAATCGGTTCTATATTTTCTTCTTTCCATTTGTGTCCGTCGTAATAATAAGTAATTACTAAAAGAAAATATCATAAAGTTACTTTTCTACTTTATCAAAAGATCATGTATTGCATATTTTCTGACTTTACATTTTTTGTTGATTAGTATTTGCAAACTTTGCAACTTACGGGCACTGGACGTACACCATAATAATATGGTTATTACACATAACGATCAAAATATGACAGTGAATAATGAACTCAGTATTTTTTCTAGAGAAACATCATTTGTATACATTAACTGGTGAAAGATTTCTATTTAAATACCAACCTTGAGATTTTTTTAAAAATTGCTTTTCCTTAATTCATATCTCATCCGAAACGTTTTGCGTGTCCTTAAGAACGGATGCCCAGCACGGCGCCCGAGGAAACGATACCGGTGCTGTTATACATGTTGCAGGGTATTATGCCCCGATACAATAACCCCCCACCCCCTGCTATTTGCGTGCAGAGTCTTAGGCGTGGCTGTAAAAAAACCTAATTAGACATCCAGAAAAGACAACCCAAAGTTGTACGTCACAAGAGTGAAATGAAACCTTGGAACTAATTCCTAATATTTTGATGGCGACTTGGCACAATATCTGTCACTCACCCATACAACTCCCATCCGGAGAAGAAAGGTGCGCCTGGCATGGGAGTCCACTTGTTCCTTGGTATAATTATATTTTCATCCGATTCAAATCGTGTCATGATACCATTTCCGAGCATGCTTACCTTTCACTTTGAAAGAGAATCAGGCTAAATAAATACCCTCTGATATTTAACACGCAAGGTCAATTATTGTCTAGTAGAAAATACGGTCGGGTTACAAGTTGGTCGCTTTATGCAGGGGACTCGCATTACTTGCATGAATTGTGTTTACATCATGTGTAGGCCTAACGTGCCCTGTACACATTGTTGTACAGTTTACATGTTGTGAAGGTGACAATCATACGTTTTCAAGATCGATGGAATTAACTACTCGCTTGCTAATTGCCTTTTGGTTCTTTATAAAATAACGAAATCGGTTTTGTTATCTTGATTAAGAATATACAATATTTCTGACCTGTTATTTTCTCAAATTTTCTTAAATTTTAACAAATAATTTTAGTTCTACTATATTATTGATTGTATATGTCATTTTTGAAGTTCAATATACTTGCATCTATTTTGTATAAAGATAATCCTGGTTAAGGTAGGAACATGGAATTATAAGTAGAGTTGCCTCGCGTCTGAATTATGGCGACGGATGTTGCCGAAATATAACGCGGTGAGTAGTGCGTGAATGTTTTTAAACGTGTTTGTCCGAACAATTTTTTACTTATGATATCATCTTCCGGTTTATGAGTCCTGGTGTGTGTTATTAAAGGAACATGGAAAATGTGTTATTTATTTATACCTTTTTTAAGGTTGGTGATTTACTTATAAAATTCCTTAACGTAATTTCTTGATTTTCGTGACATAGTAACCTGCTAAACTTTCAGCTACATTTCGTAACATAAAGCATTTTCTAAAACACAAAAATCAAACTAATACATTTGATATCAGATGTCGGACCGATTTCACTGAATAAACCCCATACTTCGTTCGTTTCAAGGGCAGTAAGCATTCGTTCAATAACTTACCATTCTCTATTTTAATATCGTTATTTTTTAAATTTCTTATCTCTTAAATCTAATTTCTTTTCATTTCATTTCGTATATTGTCCTCGCTTCACGCTAGGCTTTCAGTTTCAGAGTAGGTTAAAACTTCCATTATGAAAACGGTTTGTGCGCCATTACATTTTTTTAATGACAAGTGAAGATCATTATTTTAGCTGTCCCTGTAGTAAAAGCTGCCATTTTCTGGCGTGGGTAATTTCGTGGTGGACTAGGGCATGCAGGTCTGTCTCAATACCTCATCCACCCTCGTAACTCAGGCAAGGGAAGAGAAAGAATACGTCGTCTGTGACTTATTGCTAATTACAACCGTCTTCCATTAAAGGTCGCCATACTCATCAAGCTACGAAACCAAAAAAAAAGCTTATTGGGATGGTCGTAAAATGTCTGAAAAAAGACGTTAAGGGAAAAGTTTTACTCAAATGGTACAGGGTGCTAAATTCAAATTTCCCAACAATGTATTATCTGCAAACAATGTTTTTATCGTTTTTAGTAAAACATACATTAGTTTCAAACAATTTATGGATGAGCACTATTCTTTAACACGTTGTGTAGTTTTGATTCTCACTTTTGGACTTAAAACATTACGGTGAAGTTTATGTCCATAATATTTTTTTACGGTAGTGTTATAGAATTATGAATTGCAATGCATCAACTGTTACATGAATAAAGTTTAGTTAAAGAAATTTGCCTACTGCAGCTCAGTGACAAAATATCAAAATAGAAAATACAAATTGATTTTAAAATATGGCGTAGAAAATGTGAAATGTGAATTAACCGAAAATGTATGTGTTTCACCATAATTTATCTGTGTTTTTTGCGCACAACTTTTTTAAATCAGATTTACAAGTTTTACTAAGGTGAGGTGTTACAAAACAATAAATATCAATAATATTATCTGATGTTAGTATGCAAGATTTAAAATGTTTCCTTAGTTACAAAAATATTATTATAGACTTCAATTATAAAGAGTATTTTTAACTTGGCTGTCAGTTTAGTGTGGTGAAATACTTTTTCTAACCGGCTGTACCTTGAATGCTTGCGGCGCCCCTGTTCCGCATTAGCAGACCTCTGATGAGCTGGAGCTGATTTGGCGAAATACCACTAGACTCATAATGGCAAGATTGGCCAAAGTTCAATTTCTTAATTTAGTCTTTATTACACCCATCTTCACAAAATTTCCCCTTCTGTCCCATTTGAAATCTTTAGATTGGCTACTAGAATATATGAAACTTTGATATCTTAAAGTAAAAGAAACTTGAAGGATACTTGAATAACCTACCATATTTTATTTTATATTTCTTACTCGTATATATCTTGCTTGAGATGACCCATTCACTTGACATGTAGTGAATGGAAATTTTTGTCAAATACGGACAAGCTATACAAAATAATATCAATATCTTTGAAGATGTATGTTTTCAGGTAACAGGCAACTAGTGAGCTAGAAGTGTTTATGATATATTTATGTTAAAAATATATCTTTGAAGTGGCTGTAGCTCAGGTAGAAATTCATTTCAGATATACAATTATATGCCGATTGGGCTACCCAGATTCGATGTGTTTATATGTATTTTGAGAATGATAACAATAGTTGTACCACAGATAAGAGACTCACTTCAAGGGTAGTGTAATTTGTTATCTGTTGTTTGGACGTCCTCAAAAATTTAGTACCGTATGTAAGTTTACTAATAATTTTTTGTTGTTGAAATTTGATCTTGCATGGTTTTGTCATTAGCTGTGTACATTTTATAAGATTTTACTTGTATGAGCCTTCTAAGATTGTATCCTTCATCGAAATGTCTCGATTTTTTAAGGTTACATTTTGTCTCCCCTCAAACCACATTCAATCAAAAAGCGTTTGTGGGCGATCGCTTCTTGTGAGAGACAGAGTCGGGCTACTGGAACCGGATTATGGCCTCACGAGAGTAGAATCCAGAACATGGCATAGTTTCCATCTTCCACTCCAGGGCCCGAGTCGACCCGGGGCTGTTTGTTCCCTGTGTGGTCGTTTGGTGAAATGGACCCATTAACCCCAAGACACCATCATTCCAGGCTTTGCGCGCTAGGTGCCGAAGCTCTCGATGCAGTAGTGGATACTGTATATAGTGTATATTATCCTCAAACTTGTTAGCTGTGCTTGAACGCTTGCTACTCTTTACGCTTGCTACTCTTTACGCTTGCTACTCTTTACGCTTGCTACTCTTTACGCTTGCTGCTCTCTACGCTGCTACTCTCTACGCTAGCTACTCTCTATGCTTGCTACTCTCTACGCTTGCTACTCTCTACGCTGCTACTCTCTACGCTTGCTACTCTTTACGCTTGCTACTCTTTACGCTTGCTACTCTCTACGCTTGCTACTCTCTACGCTGCTACTCTCTATGCTTGCTACTCTCTATGCTTGCTACTCTCTACGCTGCTTCTCTCTACGCTTGCTACTCTCTACGCTGCTACTCTCTACGCTTGCTACTCTTTACGCTTGCTACTCTTTACGCTTGCTACTCTTTACGCTTGCTACTCTCTACGCTTGCTACTCTCTACGCTGCTACTCTCTACGCTTGCTACTCTCTATGCTTGCTACTCTCTATGCTTGCTACTCTCTACGCTTGCTACTCTCTACGCTTGCTACTCTCTATGCTTTCTTTTCCCTCCCGTGTCAAATTCGTTTGCGAAATTAAAAGAATTATTCCCTTTATAAGTCCAAAATAGATTCCCTATAATAGATAGATGCATATTATGTGAGTTGACATTTCTACTCATATTATTTTACTTCACACACAGTCAAAACTATAAAATATATTGTACTGACATAGTAACTCAAAACAATTCCGCATCGCGTTGTTTTGCTGTAGAAAAGGACTTGAGCATTGCCTACCTCAGGAAGCGACCTAATTTAATTCTACCCGCGTATATAGAAGGCCAATAAAGATAAAAGAAGATTACTTTTCTGTAATGTACATGTACTTACGTGTGATTTTAATTAAACTTATTTATTCTATTAGTATTGTGCGCACTAACCGTTAGGGGTAAGTAAGTGGAAACGGTTATGGTGTTAAAAACGACGCGATTTTACCCCCGAGTGTTCGTCCTTGTACGAAAACAGTCACCCTCGATTGGGATTTGGTCATATTGTTCTTTTTAGGCTCAACAGTTGCGATTCAAATAGTTCTTCCTAACACGTGTATGTAGTAACCAATCGGCATACAATTATTTGCAATTGTATTGCTGTAAGTAATTCTCAATTTAAACGTAGGAAAATCACAGTAATACAACAAGATATTTTGTCCTTATTTATTTGTTACCGATGTTTAGTAACAAATGCATACCTTATTTGCATATCTTATTTTACTAGAACTCACTTCCACTTTTTACACAGAAATACACAAAAGCAGCCAATTATTATAAAAATTGCTTTGTCTAAAAATATTTGGGTACATTTAAGGATATTGGGGAGAGGATAGAGGATATTTGTAGCTCAAATACAATATTCAATTTTACCGTACATGATTTACATCCTAGAATTGAATAACTAATTCATAATAGAAACAACATTTCAGTGAATTCTTCGTTACAAATAGAGATTTGGAGACACAATCAAAACACACATTCAGTTAGTATTTTGAAATGTCTCAAGAATATTATTTTTAGTCCAAATGTTGGTAATAATTTCAATTTAATGTTTGTATTTTATGCGTAGAATCCTGTTTCAAGGGAAAATGGAAGCAACGAGCATTCTCATTTTATTCCCTGTGAAAACTCCATTGAACTAGGTTGGAGCATGACTATCATTACCGAGCGATTTCAATCAAATAACAGAAACAAAATTATGAATTTAAAAAATCTCTGCTTGATCCAGTTTGTAAAAAAAAAAAAAAACTGACAATCGGTACGTCACAATGTCGAACAATGTCAAACGGCGTTTGTAAACAAGAAGGTAATTGGTATTACTTAACGTCTCAATAAGAATGTAAATAAATATTACAAGTAAATCGTGTTTGTAAAGTTTAAATAAATATTCTTAGCTTATAAATTGGCAATTAAAAACGCATATGTTTTAAATAGCCTTTTAGGGTGGTCTACTTTAACACAGGGATAATTTGATAAAACGCTGTATGGAAACGCTTTGCTGTCGACCACACATTCTCAAAATACCTCTATGTGTTTTAATTCCCCCTATCCCCCCCCCCTTCCCCCTCCCCTCGGAAACGATATGTCTCCACTCTGTAGCAACGAGCACGATGTAGGAAAATGCAATTTAAACTTTTCGACAATAACGCTTGAGAAAATTTACATGGCGAATATAATTACTAACTAGAGTTGGTCGTAATTTAAACGGAAAAAGCCATTAGGCCCCAGGGATCAGACGTGAACCGCACTGAAACAACGCACCGAACTCGCATTTCGTTCAAATCTAGACTTTTTCTACGAAATTGTCTGCTAATTTATGTACTCTTGTTTTTAAGGTATCGCAGCTTGATTCCTGTTCGTAATTAAAATGTTCAACACTTGAGTTTTTGTTTTGTTAACTTAACACAAACACTAATGTCAATTGTTTCTTTGAGAATTGCTAACATTTTCACAAATTTTAATCCCAAAATAAATATATCCACACATTAAGTCAGTATTGCGTGTTTGGGTCAGTAAATTATGGCAAGTGTATATGTTTAGGAGAGTTCTTTAAAGAAATCACAGAATTTGAGCTGATTATTAACATTGTCGATGACGGGCCTCACACCGCAAACCACTTTCAGTGCGGTCTAGCTATAATAATCAATCTATAAAAACGGTGCCTCCATTTTGGGTCTTTTTATATTATGCAAAATAACCAATATTTAACAAAACAAATATTTTGTTAGCGTCTCAAGCATTTTATGTGAAAGTTATGGGTTGAATAAATTTCGTCTATTTGAATTCATGAAAACTGTTGACGAGATATATCTACGTTAATATTAACTTGTACAATTAAGAAGCATCTTATTCTTGTCTGCACAACGAACATTGGCCAAAATTAGAAAACGTATTATTGAGACTAAATCCAGTTACATAGACATCACATTATCATCTACTATGTTCGTATGCCCGCAGTCATACTCATCTCATAACTAACAAAAGGTTTGTTCGCCGTTGTTTAATCATCATCCCAGTGAAACCGATGCTAAGTTTGTCTCATTTAGCTCAAACACCCTCGAGGGTAAATAAAACCACTTTCTCTCGCACCCCAAACATGGGACGTTTTAGTTGACTTTTCATCATCGCCACGGATTAATATTTCCATTCCTTATAACACTCATTAACGATATAACGATGTTGGTATTGAAGCACAATGCCGGGAAATTAATCAGAACGAAGTCTCCACGAGGAGTTCTGTTCGAAAACTTGACTCGTTCAGTCCCCCCCCCCCCCCCCCCCCTTTAATTATAATTGAATGAAGTACGACTGTTGATGAGAAATTTCATCGGAATGGAAATTTGCACAAGAAACTTAGTTGAAAATTCTGAAGAGGTTATTCAGAAAGAGGTCCGTTCAAGTCCTTAAATTTTCTTTTCCGTCCTTATGATGTTCCTTGTATTTTATGAAGGAAATTATTCCGCATTTACTTATGTTCTATAAACTAAGCTTTCAAAAACGTTGATGACAAAAGAAAATTATAAAGCAACCATGCAGTCATACTTCGATTTCACGATACAACGATAGGTACTGCTTTATGTGTGTTAATTTTGAAAATGTGTAGCCATACACAAATGCTTGGACGACAAGTGAAATATGGTGAAAGTAAGACTATATCTTTCTTTCTTTCTTGTGTTCAAATTACAGATAACTGTAGTGGGGAGAAAGTTTGTGAATTTACTGTCGTTCATTCATTTTCAAAATAATGTATACATAAATTAATTAATAACAACAATGATTGGTCCTGGTTTTAAACCATAAATACGTCACACAAAAATATCACTCACACAACAAACCATTTAAAAAAAGCAACACATTTTTTTCCCTAAACTTCAGTCATCCAGAGCACGGTGTTATGATGTCTGAAAACTATCAATTTAAAAAATACATCCCCGACTGGGAATTAAACCCTGGAATTCACTTGCAGGGCGGGTGTCTTTCCTTTCTCAGTGAAGGTAGGGTGCACTACAACAGGTTCATCCAAACACAGTCTCTCTTACAATTATTCATTTGAATATTCCTTTCTATAGCATGTTTTCCACTTTAGTTATTTAGATTTCGTGTTGAATATGAATCTCGTTCTATCATCATCACAATTTTTCGTCCATCTCTGGTAGAATCCCGTGCGGGCGCAATTCCCCTCTCCGTTCGACATTCTTTCCCATCGTCTGTTTCGAATTGTCTGTTGCAATTCGCACAAATTGCTTTCTCCTGTCGAATCGCTTCCATAATGAAGCGTGCGGAGAGCGAACAAGTTGTTATCGTACATTTACTACACGGCCACAAAACGTAAACGTCTCGAACACAGACGTTTCGAGGTATTTGCTCCGTATTCGACGGCGAGAGGGAATTGCTTTTGAAATCTTGTTCGACAAATATGGTTTTGTATATATATTTGCGTTTTAGGAAAGATGTTTACAGTGTATTTCTATATGAAAAGTATCAGGTAGAATAGGGTTGCATAGAAATGTTGTATATTCTTCCACGCAAGCTGTATCAACAGATGTGGCGAGACACGAACAAGAGTGTGGATTGTGGATTGTATGTTGTGGGGACTGGACGTGAGCATGAAGTTGTTTGCATGGTGTTGTATGCATGAAGTTGTATGTATGTTTGAGTAATGAGGTGAGTGCAATATATCTGTGTAATATTTCCTGTTAAACGATGATTTTGCCTGAATTTGTATATTTTATTGTATTCCACTTGTGGGCCCTGCCCTGTTGTGAATAAAGATTACATACAAGAACATATTTACGTCTGTGTCTGTACACGTCCAAGGTACGTCTGAGGTTCTCACGTCACGAATAAGTCGTCTTAAGTCACTCTTAACGTGTCGTACTACATCATTCTTCAACACTCGTATGGGAGGAAATATATATTATTTAATACGATGGATAAATACATAACACGTGTATAGTATATGTGAGCTGTCATTTTTTGATCCTGAATAAGTGCATGCCAACTAAAAATACGTGTTCTGTTTGATAGTGGAAAAGCATATTTCTAGGTAGGGATTTGTGTAAACTGTAAATTGTAAACCATTGAAAAATTTTAATAGAGGAGCACAAACCTTAATAGTACACAGACAAGTCATGATAAAAATTGCAAAATTACAACTAAGTTGACACCCTATTTTTAGCCCGTTTAGACAACAGCCATGGTTACTTCCATTGTTTTACATTGTGTATTATACTTTGATGATTTGAAATATATTGCATGATGTAACTTTACTTCAGGCAACCTTCCGTCAACACAATATGAGAAAGTACATTTAACGAATATTAAAAAGCTGCTTTCCTAACACTTTATTAATAACTGTGTTTTCTTTAGTACCTGTGGCGTTGTGGTTGCGTATGTGTTTACTATCATGTCTGTCAGCTTTTGTTCTAAGTTTTTTGCACAGTTTCTCGTGTGCCCGTATCTTTGTTTTTCGTGTGTGTCTTCCACAGGGACGCTTACTTTAATTTAATATTATTTCTGTGTGGGTTTTTGCATTTTCCTGTTTGTGGACATGTTTTCTTCCCTCGTGACTTCTGTTGTTTTCCTTTCCCTGTCTTCTGTCTGGCCGGCTCCCTTTTTACACCGCTTGTTGCCTTACGTTATGTTAGTACTTAGAACTTATTAGTCTACGTCCGCTCATGTACACAAAGCTTTCTTTGTACCTTGTATCGGCCATTCTGCTCGCCGGCGGGTATATTACAATAAATAAAATGCCAATTCTGAAATCTCACGACTGTGAACCGTTAAACAAAGATTGTTATTTAAATGGGACTAGGATAGTCTCCAAATCTCAGTATCATGAGGAATAAACGTATTTCAGTTGTATCTCCAAAACGCGCTACACAGCATATCAAGTGAAAATGATTTTTGTATCAATTTGGTCTTGTAAGCACTCAACACTGTATCAAATCATTTCTAATATAACCATTATTATTTGTTATTAATTTTGTGTTATTATTTCTTAAATATTTTCTTATGCAACAAATAAAAATACACTTAATTTCAAATAAGAAGTTAGTCTATAGTGATTAAAAAGCCAGCCGGCCATCATTAATATTTTCTATGTTGTGTATCGTTCTTGGAATATGACTGGATAGCCATGGTTGCTTGAGGTTTTTAAAGGGGACTTCTCATTCGCCCACACAAAATAAACAGTATTTTATTAATAATTGAGATTTATTCAATATATCAGAATTTATACGCAGGATTTGGTTTTTGCATCGGCTAAAAAATTACTTTAAACGTTTTCAAATATTGTTATAGTTACGATTGTTATTTCTGAAGCTCATTCAAAAATGAAAAATTAATAAACTACATATTTAACAATCATACAAATCACAATATTTTAACGTTTTTAAATTCATGCTTTAGTTGATAAGAAACAAAATCCTTAAAATTAATCTTGTATTTTAAGATGTAGAGCTCTCAAGATATTAGTGAAAAAAAACGTTTATTTATTGCGGTAGTCTCCTCTTTACTGAGAATGAAATCAAAAATGTTATTCAACACTTGCGTATATACAAACACCGTGGTCACTTCAACAGTCCCCGAAATGTGTCCGTTGCCTTTAAGAAGAGCTTTTTTATCTGGAGAAATTCTTTAACGATCTCAATTCTTTCTCTTGCTTCCATTGCTGTCTTACAAATTCAAGCTAGTTTTTGTGCTCGAGTCAAAAGGAAACGTCTGCGGTCCAACTCCATGACTTCGCTGCGCCCTTGGGCTTCTAGCGAGCGAAAAGAACAATTGTGTTCTCTTGTCTCTGGCTTCTCTACCGGTCTGATCGAATTGAGTTCACGTGTCTGGACATGTCAAGTCTCAGTCGATGGCGACCACACCGTTAATACGCTCGAAGATATGATAACTTTTTTATACGAATTTGTGGGAAAACTAGACACGTGTCAAATCGAAAAGAAAAGGTTCATCTGAGGATGAACATTTCTGAATGTAAAAAAAAAACTGAAATGGCAGACATGTTATTTTTTTGTTTCGTGCTATTTTTGGTTCTTGGAGTCAAGCTCAGAAAACCCAGAATATCTGACTGGGTCGCGATTCAGCCAAATACGACTCTCGACTAAGGAAAAGTAATTCATTTTGACGAAAATTTGCATTTTCTTATTATTAAGCTGATTGGGGTAAGTACTGTGATAAGAAGAGTTGAAAATTAGGAAGATACAAACATTCGAATGTATTCTATTCCACGTCTCATAAGATTCTTTGTTATTTAAGAACATTTTAGAACACGTTCTGCACCAGAAAGGAACATGTTAATTTAATTACGTTTTAAATTGTCTTCTTGTCAAACTGTTTGGGTAAATTTTATTATGTGAACAAAAACCAGCATGGTTAGAAAATTATTTGTAATTTTTAGACGTGTCTCCTGTACCGCACTGCAGTTAAATTAAGCTTGAGGTCAACTCGAAAATAGTTAATTAGTAGAGACTGCTTAGGTGGGGAAGTTGTTTAATTTACGTGACATGCTGTTGTGTCTGTTGCCAGGGGAAGGGTGGGGGTGGGGGGGGGGGTGCGAGGTGGGAGTGGTGAAGGGGAGGGGGGAGATGGAGAAATATGAACGCAGCCGTTTCAACGACAGATCCACAACCCGATTCACATTCTGTTTTAAGTCTGCTAGTGAGTTGCTAGTGCAAGAAATGTCGTACCTAATATTCGTGGATTCATACGCTGAAGTTGTCAGAACATGAATAATCACTTGATGAGAATGGGAATGGGAATGGGAATGGGAATGGGAATGGGAATGGGAATGGGAATGGGAATGGGAATGGGAATGGGAATGGGAATGGGAATGGGAATGGCAATGGCAATGGCAATGGCAATGGGAATGGGAATGGGAATGGGAATGGGAATGGGAATGGGAACAAAAGTGATATATATATATATATATATATATATATATATATATATATATATATATATATATATATATATATATATATTTGTATTCAATTTGGATTAGGTTTGCAAATGACTGTTAGAATAATTTTCGTATTAAAATTGTTCGACGTACTTTGGTATAATTTTATTTATGGCAGTGTCTTTCAAATTGTAACTAAAATGTTTCTTCCTATGCTGATCAAATTAAATCAACCGATTTATTTAAACGATTTGTTTTTAATTGCAATCATTGTTAATCGTTTGACGAATTGGATTATATACCAAATTCCACTCAGCTCACGTTGAAAAGCTAACTGTACATTACAGTAATAAGTAAATAAGTAAGTAAGTAGGTAACAAGTTACTAAAATTTTAACTATCTCCGAAATAACATTAATGTTCATCATCGTCACAACTATATGACATAAGTAATTGTGCGCCAAGTAAGAGGGCCGAGTATCCACATAAGAGATGACAAAAACCTTCCTCTGCGTTGTGTGTGGTATGGGGGGGGGAGGGGGGGGGGGAATGTCAAGCCGTGATGGGAGGGAACATAAGAGCTGACTGAGCGCTAGTTGATCACGAACCACTTGTTATAATGAGACCCCTAGTACAGAGAGTACTCGCAACATGTGACAGAGCGCTGATTGGTCGGAAAGTTGTGTCCTCGTTAACATGCAGGTATACATATCGATCAGGTAGACTATTCACATTTTAAATGGTTCTTGATTAATTATTTTTCTAAATTTAGAGATTTATTAATAGTATTTTTATAAAATTTAAGATTTGTACACTTGTGGGGAGGCTATGTCTGTTGGATACTGTTTTGTCGACCTAGTATTTAAAATCGCACATATCAGGGTACAATAGCATATAACTAGAGGTGTTTGTTTTTCGCGGACCGCGAAATCGCGAAAAGTGTTGATAAAGAAGGGGGAGATAAACTAAGTGTATATCTATTGATAGACACCTTAAAAACGTCAAAATTTCACCGCGAAAATTCGCGAAATCCGTCAATTTCCAGTCATAACATCGAAATTGGTATTAAAGAGCGAAATAACACGAAATCTTGATTGTTTTTAATTTTTTATAGACATTTAAAAAAAAAAATTATTATTACCGTCAAACGTCATTACAACACAATCGTGGGGACCTAATATTTTTTCATTATCATGATGATTTCGTTAAGAAGCTCAACGATTTATTTTTGCTGAAATTCGGCGTCAAGCAGAGCAAACGAGTAAAATTCTGAGGGATTTTACGTGACGGACAAGAAGATTCTTATGTGTTGTGACTGCCGCCTTTAATTCGACCGTAAAGACACACTAGACAAACACAGCTAATGGTAATGTGAATACACTTCGTATTAACTAGTACTAGTTTGTACATACAATTCAAATAAATTAATTAACATTAAAATTCCTGTTAACACACTTCGTACTAACTAGTACTAGTTTGTACATACAATTCAAATCAATTAAATAACATTAAAATTCCTTTTTAATTTAAACATGTTTCTGGTGAAATTTACTGTAGAAAATCTCCCAAAAAGCATAACACCGCCATAACATCGAAATTATCAAATCTATAAACGAAATTTAAGAAAACATAACACCATTTACAAACACCTCTACATATAACTCAACATATTTGAGGGCATTATGCATGGGCATTAAGTTAATTAAAATGTTATTTTAGTTTGTTAGTAAAGGATTTTAACATTGAATCAAATACACTTCATTGTACGGCTACTGAATCACTAACAATAACAGTTTACAATTGCCAGCACCATATAGATACATTCAAGTTAATTTAAATAAAAAAGTTAAACTAACCGGACCCAGCCCGAACAGGTGATTAAAACAGGAAAACTCTACATGGAAAGCAGGAATAAACGCGGAAGACTAACGAGCCGCACACAGGCACGACGAAACGAAATATTAATTATTATCAAATATCTTTGTCTTAGCTGTAAAAGAGAGCCTAAAATTGTAATAAACTGGCCTTCAGGAAACATATAACAACGACTCACTCAGTGTTATGTATGCGACAAAGGAATACTTTCTGTATTTTGTAACAATTACTATTGTTAGCAATGCTTGGAAGGGATAAACTTCATCTACTCATCGGCATCCGGCCCCAGTATCTGTTTTGTGTTTGAAATGGGTATGATTAGAGATTCTTCGAAAAGTTAATGGAAATTCGGAGTATTCCCAACAGCTTCCATTATTTTCATCCTGCTCCCCTTCACAATCTGAACTTACTAATTAGAACCAATGGTAATTATACTTTCTATAGCGCTCTTTAATTTATACTCTAGAGTAATTCTCTTCTATATAAGTAACTTCAGAATTTCGAGTTTTACATTGAATTCAAGCTCCGTCTTCAGAACATGAATTCGTCCTTTCTATGATTTGAATGTTCAATTTAAAGATGCTAATTAGCTATCTTCAGAAAATACAAAGTTTTTTTATGTCGCTAATGAAAAGTTGAGATTTTTAATTGTGGTTTTGTGAATGCATCGTTTTGAGTTTCAAGGTCGTGTGTTGATGAGTATTTCTTCGCATTATTATTTTAAATGATACCACGAACAACATTATACTCATTTTGCCTAGCAGAAATAAAGGTAATGCATATTAAATAGTAGTTAAAAATAGGGAAATGCATATTAACTATTAATATAATTACTATCGTATAATTGAATGCATGTTTTATCTTGTTTTTAAATATTTTGTCCAATAATGTTTAGTCTACGATCTAGCAGCCTTAGCATCCTACCATAGTGTAAATTTCAAATACAACATATTATCTCTAAAATCCACTCTCTACTTATTTAATCTTTAAACGAATGCGCAGAATACTCTGTTTAATTGGCGTTAAACGTTTTAATCGAGAGTTGCATAGTATAAATCTCACCGTTAAGCTGTCGGTCCTAGGCCATGGACGCTGTGGATGTAACTCCCAGTGTAAACACGTACAAACAAGTACTGTTGATTGCAAACCTAATTACATTTGAATATTGACTAAACCGAGAACCCCCCACCGCCTAATTAAATTAAAAATAATTATATTTGCAAAGATCTTGTAAATTAACCACCATCCAACATTTCCCCAATATTAAAGTTTAGTATTCACAGTTTTGAATTCAGCACCGTGCATATACTTAGCTCCATATGGGAAACTTTAATATGAATGCATAAAACTTGCCTCTTGGTTAATTCGCTTTTCGCGTACAGTGACTGTTTTACCCCCTCCTCCGTTTCCACCCCTCTCCCATCTGTGAAACTTCACCCCTTTCTCCTCTCCCTTAGAGACTTGTCACTGGCGCAATTAGTTGAGACAGGGATACGTACTTTACCCATTATGACGAGCACTAACTAGATACGGCGTACAATACGCATCACCCGGCCTAATGTTGAATCTAATTCTATATTTAGACGCAGTCAACTTGAAGGAACATCAAACGTCAATGACAGATTGCACAAAACCTCAAAGACTCACCGTTAAATTAATAACAGAGGTAAATAACTTCGAAAAGTAATTAAGTATTTAAGTGTCAATTACTGGTTGGAAAGTGGCTTAATGGATAAGGCTTAATCAATCATTTTGGATACAATATTAAAGAATATGTAAACATGCCGTCATTGGGTATTTTAGGTGCAGATTTGCTTTGCTACTTGAAACATGTATACTTATAAATTATAATAAATTATAAGCACGAGGTTCTTAAAAAAAATAAAAAATAAAAATTATAAATGTGTTGTTGGCCTACCTGCTTAATTACAGCATTCATTGTCAAATGGAAATTCATTGTAACTTGCCATTTGTATGTACATGCATTTTATACTATCCAAGCTCCATAATTATGTATTTTTAAACTTGTCTTAGGTATTTTCATATTTTGGTGTCAGTCCGGGGTTCTCTAATTGACGTTCATAATTTTGTCTTAAAGCGGTTTATTGACTGTAAAGAGATGCCATATACTGTATACATGATAATATATTACTCATTACTTAGGTATTTGGCTTCAAATTTTCATGGTAGTATTCTGGTTGTTCAACGAAGCAAGAATGCTGAAGATGCCGTAACACATAAATACTCTCAGACTGTTGCCGAAAAGCTTAAAGTTTTGTTGTTAATAATATTCAGTTTTCTGGTCAAAATTTTTGAAAACAATTTTTTAGTGTAGTTTTTTAATGAAATGTTTGAGAAACATTGTTCAACTGTTTTTTATGTAAAGGAAAATTGATAATTGATTTACTAATAAACTATTATCCTTTCTACATGACTTTCCTTTAAGATGAGTAAGTTTTCGAGAAATACTTTACAAAAAACGACACAACCATGAACCCTTTACATGGATATAGAACTCATAGAACACCGATCAAAATAAATGAAAATAATTACTAAACTCAAAAGAAAAAGATATAATGAAAGAAGATTTATCGACGATAGAGAGATTGATTGATTGCTTGATTGATTGATTGATTGATTGATATGTGTTTTATTGTAGGCCTATCTGGCAAGATTAAGGCCATGTGGCCTTCTCTTACAGAGAGAGAGAGAGAGAGAGAGAGAGAGAGACAGAGCGGAAACGTAAGGGGATGGCTTCAAACGAAAGAGAACGAACACTTGTTTGATGTCTAATTATTGGTCGTCGGGTCGTTATTGTCGAAGCCTGTCACGAGTCAAGCACTCATATCTCAACTCAAGTACTGATACCGGGACACATAAGTTGCACTTTGCATTCATGGATCAAATATTTCCAATATGAAAACCAGGCAAAATTGAAGGCTTTCTTCTTTTGTCCTCTTGTATTTTCCTCCTTTGTTAATCTGTTTCAAAACTGTATAGAATAAACATTAAACAAAGAAACAAATTTTGTATGCATCAATGTCAATGGGTTAGCTCAAATGCTGAACTATTTACATTTAACTGTATTTGATTGATACCTTGCAAACACTTCAAGATATTGGAATAGTTATTATTGACCGAGATTTGTTTTGAATGAACTAAACAATGAATTTAAAAACTTTCAAATACCAATATCGCTACGGTTATTTCTGTTCTAAATTAAATAATTTGAAATATATGAATTACAGATATGCCGATCGCAACAATTACCACACTTTGAAAGTTTATAAATGCATTGTTCAGTAAGCTGATTCAAACCTAAAATTTAGGGTAAGATTTACTTTTTCAATATTTAGAAGCGTTCACACACGATATCAATGAAAACAAAATTGTAAAAAAACAACTAAGAATGGATTTCGCAAACAAGCTTATTTAATTTTACCTCTTTATCAGCTATCGCTAAATCTCTTGCGTCTCACGCTTGTTGATGGAGCAGTTACTGAACACTTAACATTGGAGCAACATTGGTTTTTGGTTTTAACTGGTTTTAACATTGATTCAGTCATCCTCTTGCTACTGTTTATTACCTTAGGCCCGGTTGTACAATCTCAGTATAAGTTGTCCTCGGATCAAGTTATCCTCAGGATAAACAACAAAATCTAAACCTTCTGATTGGTGGTTGCCATGGTGAAAACAAGTTATCGCAACCCAAGGTCAAATACTTATAATACCGAGATCGTACAATCGGAGGTAGTCTTCAATACCGTTTTACATCGCTGTCCCTGTTTTTTAAACACCGTTTTATTTTCCTTTTGATTGGCTATAGCCCGTACTAGTTTGGAAGTAAGAGAACTTTAAGCAAAGGGAGCCTCTCACGACCGGCGAAGATGCGGGTTCTTGTGTGAGAACAATCAGCCGTGGGAAATTCCCCCCCCCCTTTCCCTCGTTTCCCCTCCCCCCTTAAACCCCGCTGTCTCGGCGTTCTCAAAGCTTCACTCCACAATAGCGAATCACTAAATCTGTACAATGTCTTGAATTCCTTGAAGATAGTTTTAATCAAAATAATATTAATAGAGCCCACAGCATATTATTTAAATGATGCAATAAGCAATGTGTACACTGACATAAAGTCAGATATTGTAAAATAATACAATGTTTACTCACATTTGATGTGCACCTCAGCTTTGTCTTCAACGTCCTCCATCTTTAGACGTTAGCTGTCGAATGTAGTCACCATTTTCGGTTCCTAACAGCTATCGACTAAAAGTGTAACGACTTTGAGCTTTGGTCGCCTACTTATTACGTCACTTCCTCCAAAATAGTTGACTATTTCGCCTACTAAGGAGCTTGGAGATACGGCCTGACTGCCAACTATATCTTTAGGAAAACTCTGGTTTTGAGAACCTATGAAGTTTTTTCCAGACACAACTTACTAAAATAGATGGCTTCAAGAACATTAATATGTTAATAGAAAATTTGACGTGTGCTTTTTTTACACGGGGTGATCGCAAATCATGTAATACATCCGGATGTTGTACTGTAGCTCCAAAGTCACCTTCCACGTTAATTTAATATGCGTATAGATGTTGAAGAATGTTGTGACATAGGCAGCAAGGGTAACTACAGATGTAAAGAGAAAACGAGGTAATACACAAAGTAACACAAGCTAGCGTTATACCAAAAGGAACAATTTTTCACGTCGAGAAAGATAATTCATATTGAGACGGAAGAAATTTATGAAATGCGCTTTTCAATGCTATGAAAAAAAAATAGCATATGAAACATTGACTATACTATGCTCCCTTTCTCCTTCCCTATCATAATTTATAACAATTAAGTAAGACGGAATGGATATGTGATGTTATCGAAGGTTAAAGTTCTCTTGAATACCTATAGTCTTATAGAGATGAACTTGGCAGATCAAACGAAACAGATAAGTGTATGGAATTATTTGTTGAAATAGAGAGATCATATAGTTGGAAAGGCACGAAGGAATATCCTAAAGCACAGAGTTACAAGTTTATTACCAAAACTGGAATCGTCCAACACACGTAATCCAGGACATGCATTATAATCGATATGTAGAAATGAAAGGAATGGGAGAAAATACGTCACAAATACTGCGGAACGGTTTCAAATTGGATTCATTACATGACAACGAAGAGATTCACATATTTTAACTTTTAAACAATTACAATATCCAAAAATACTCAGTCGTAATATTTATAGAAAAGTTGTGTTTCTTAATCGGTAGTAATGCTCCATCTTCATTGTATTCATCTGTAACTGTATGCGATGACAAAAGTAAGTGTTTTTAATTTTGCCATTTGTTATTCACTCAATTAATTTCTATTGTGCATTTTTATTTGTTTAATAGTAGGGTAGTTTTGATGTTGTTTTGTGATTGTTGGTATTTTACGATTTCTCCATTTGCATTTGTTATTTATTGTCCTCCTTTGTAAAGCAGTTTCACAAGTGAATAGGATATATATAAATATTAAAATAAATAAATTAAAATATTTTGGAAGCAGTAGTAACACATATTTCGCACGCACTTCGCCTGACGACACACACACATTCCTTTGTCTGTCTCCCATAAGTGTTGCATTCATTATCACTTCGTACTCTTTCACACACGCTGGTCTTCAGTATAGAAGGTATCGCAGTCTTTTGTTTCGGTAATGAGAATATCCTAGCGAGCTAGCACTTTGAGATTATCTCCATCTCCTGGAAGAGAGAGGTGGGAACAAACGCGTCACCCGTTCCCCAGGGAAGATGAGACCATTAAGTATCCACATGGATTGGATTACCCTATATCGCTATGATTAGAAAGAAAATTTGCTATTGGGTACACTGTAAATATTATCATTACAATTGGCAACGCTAATAATTTACAAATAGTATCAAGATGTGAAAGAGTTCTGCGTTTAGAATAACTAATATCTAATAAGCTTTTGTGTGACATATGCTTTCAAATACAATCATTTAAAATGTGTGACTGACATCTCTCCCTTTTTGTTATCTTAATTCTTTATGTGTGTAGTTATCTTACTTTATTTTTAAACTTCTGTCATTTTTGTTATATAATATATATATATATATATATATATATATATATATATATAGGCCTACATTTATTTGATTCTTATATTATTTTATTCAATTTAAATTTATATACATTTTTCCCTCAATTTTATTGTATATGTCCTCCCTTCAATAAAAGTTTGTTTTTATTGTTTATTCTGAAAATATTGTAATTTTTAATTATTAATTGTAGGCTTTTAGCTTTATGTATTGTCATCGTTAGTAAATCAGTTTTAAAAACTGAATAGAATAGACCTAAAATAAATAAATAACAAGTATATTGACAAACATGAATAACACAACGTATAAAACAACAATAATAATAGTCATTTTGTATGAAATAAAATAAATATTACAAATCAGAAACCTGATAAGCAAATCTCACTATACTTCCATTACAGAATAGAATATTCGGACACTAAAAATATAAAAATTTTATTTCATAGCGAACCCGATGGAAACTAGACGGAACTTTTATGGGAAAGCGCGCTCCATCGCCCAAAATTCCCGTAGTACGCCACTGGTAGAAAATGGAGCATCATCAATGAAGCTTTTACTTAGAAAAATTACTTTTTTAAACCACCTTAAAGCCATATGAAACTTGAGGTAAATATTTCACACCAAAAAATATCTAAATTTCAAGACAGAAATACTAAAAACACTCCTTTGTTCACTGGCTTAAGTTTGACATCACCTAATGAATTTGTTTTTGCATAAAACTGTGCTGTTTTCCTCACATCGAGTTCGTGCAAGTCCTCCCATTCGGTGTGAAAATAAATAGCCCATTCTTTATCTCTAGGCTTCGCTTACTGCGTCGAGTGGGTGGTAGACAAAGAGGTTGGTTTGATTAATGTTCACCTTTCGGCGTGCGTAGCGAGGTTACCCAGGGACGGATTAAGTCATACACTTCCCGTCTTCAGAGGATCTAGCCTTCATTTTTCACTCGCTCCTTCCGCGCCGTCGACTCACTTCATTACGTGCGTCCCAAATGCCCCAACCGGTGCGCTACATTACACCAAGACTTTCATCTAGTTGTTCACAAACCTATGAATGTAGCAGTGGCCAACACAAGATCACCTTTCAACAATATGTGTGTGATGTTCTGTATTGTAAGGAAGTAAACCAGTACAATTGTCCATGAGGAAGTGTTGTTTGCAACCATAGGAAATGTAACTGTCTAGAATCTAGATCATTAATGTCGTTTTAAGATATACGTTGATTATTAATTGTGTAAAGTCAGACTGAATTAACTGATTGATTGTTAGATATTTTACTAACTTGATGCTTGATAGGCCATACCCGCTCACACCAAATATGTTCGTGGACTTTTTATTTAAAATTAGCGTTAATTATGTGCTGTTATGTTTATTATTACAGTTATTTTTTGTATTATTATAATAAATACTAAATAAACGTACTTTGTTGAAATGGTACAAGTTTGCTTTTATCATAAGAAACACATAAATGAACCGACTTTAAGATGGATTGTGTCCAAACTATCAAACACGTTACCCAACGAAATTAAAAATATTGAACATATATATTTGGCTAAATAAACAGCTAATATATCAACATATTACCTAAAAAGCATGTATTTAATAGATACTTATCATTATTAAATTTACCAACTAAACCTGTGTAGGAATTGTATATTATATCGTTTATTGGCACATTTTTATTTAGTATAGTCTCTGTACATCTTAGATTTATTTAATTGATTAGTACGTTGCTCCTTTTATACTACACTGCTATTATAATTGTATTAATTGTGTTTGTTTACGAATAAATAAGGAATGTATGTTTTGTTTTGGCTGCAGATAGCCTCGCATTTTTTCGTTATTTACGTTTTACAAAAGTCTTTCGCTACATATTTAGTCGTCATCTATAAATTATAGCCAACTGTACGCCTAGCTGGCAGTGGGATTGGTGCTGTTACGACATATGTATTAGTTTTGAGTTACGTTTTCATTTAAAAATAAATTCAAAAAAATAAAAATACAAAACATAAAAATAATGTTAATTTGTTAATGGTTGTTGTTATTTTTAGTAACCGGTCGCTAACAAATAAATAACAGTTGATGGTACACTCTTTCAATGTTGCCCTTTTCTCTTAGACTCTCTCTCTCTCTCTCTCTCTCTCTCTCTCTCTCTCTCTCTCTCTCTCTCTCTCTCTCTCTCTTGTGGACCCATAGATTACAAAACATAACAGGAATGCAGAACAATAATTTTATTGATAATATAGTTTACATCTTACAGTCTAGCAACCAATTCAATTCAATTTCTAATTCAATTTTTATTGGCAGTATACATATGTCAAATAACAATACAATCGTGTTATTAACAATGGTATGATATTAAACAGCTGAACATAATATAGTCAGGGTTTACTGTTTGCATTTTGGCGCATACATAAGTCGAAAGACTTGGGCATGTGCATCTGATGCCTGTTTGTATCAACCAATATTGAATATGATTAAGGTTCTTAGAATTCGAGCTGTAGCACGAATGGTTATCTTCAAATGTTCTTTGGTGTTACGTACCGCATGTTAATCTTATACAACATACATATTTTCATACATACTCACGTGCATAATAACACATTTCCTAGAAGCACTATAGTTCTACTTTTATCAACCTGAATTATCTTCGATTCAAGAACTCCAATTTATAGATCTTTTAGTGTTTTCTTTGTAGAATGATGTTATATGATGTTTCTTTTCTTTTGTAAACTGTATGTTTTTTATAAATCAAGTCCATTAATTATTATTATTACAGGGATACATACAGGGATACAGTGATACAGGGATACAAGGATAGGCACATACTGTGGCTGATGTGCATGGTCTTGGCACATACTGAGGACGAGGGATAGGCACGTATTGTAGCTGAGGTGGTCTTGGCACATACTGGGGACGAGGGATAGGCACGTATTGTGGCTGAGGTGGTTTTGGCACATACTGGGGACGAGGGATAGGCACGTATTGTGGCTGAGGTGGTCTTGGCACATACTGGGGACGAGGGATAGGCACGTACTGTGGCTGAGGTGGTCTTGGCACATACTGGGGACGAGAGAAAGGCACGTACTGTGGCTGAGGTAGTCTTGGCACATACTGGGGACGAGGGATAGGCACGTAATGTGGCTGAGGTGGTCTTGGCACATACTGGGGCACAAGGATAGGCACGTATGGTGGCTGAGGTAGTCCAGGCACGACCGGGGGCACAGAGATAGGCGCGTACGGAGGCTGAGGTAGTAGAGCGGGTTCGGTGACTGAGGTAGTCCAGGCAGGTACAGGGGAACAGGGATAGGTACGTACGGTGACTGAGGTAGTCCAGGCAGGTACGGGGGCACAGGGATAGGCACGTAAAGACTGAGGTAGTCCAGGCAGGTACAGGGGCTCGTCAGGGATAGGCACGTAGTGACTGAGGTAGTCCAGGCAGGTACAGGGGCACAAGGATAGGCACGTATGGTGACTGAGGTAGTCCAGGCAGGTACAGGGGCTCAGGGATAGGCACGTAGTAACTGAGGTAGTCCAGGCAGGTACAGGGGCACAAGGATAGGCACGTACGGTGATTGAGGTAGTCCAGGCGGGTACGGGGGCACAAGGATAGGCACGTACGGTGATATGAGGTAGTCCAGGCGGGTACGGGGGCTCAGGGATAGGCACGTACGGTGACTGAGGTAGTCCAGGCAGGTACAGGGGCTCAGGGATAGGTACGTACGGTGACTGAGGTAGTCCAGGCACAGGCTGTGGGATGTAAGTTGGGATTGGTACAGGTTGCGGTGCAAAGAAGGTATAATAATTATTTTTGGCCGAAAAGTCAGTGGACGCTTCGTGGTGAATTATGCGGAAGTCCCGTACCTGTATTCTAGAAGCGCCTTATAACAGTGTCGTTTTGTATTGTATACAATTATACACGTACATGTTAATATTAATTTATGTTTCATATAATGTAAAGTAATAAAAAGCTTATAACAAGAATTGTATAAAGTTATAGAATTATTAATCCAATATTTTTGTAATTATAAGATACAATAACGAATGAAGAACTTGTCATTCCAAAACAGAAAGACAATGCTTCGGCACGGTCTCAGAAATATATCAATGTAACTGAATAACTATAACGACATAAACTAAACTTGACTGTCTCCCCCGTGTTTCAATGGGTATTTTATTCTTAGTCATCCTCTTCAACCTCATTATCGTCGCGTTCCAATTCCAAGTTCCAATGTTCCTCCTGTCGTCACCCCCTACGCTACGCCGTTGGTACCATTCGGTATCACAATGGGCGGAGCTGCGGTGACTGCGGGCACGACGTAGCTGGGGTATCTGTTCCCCAAAGGCACATAAGACGGAACGCCGGCGGTACCATTCGGCATCACAATGTACGGAGCTGCGTTGACTGCGGGCATGTAGCTGGGATATACTTGCGCACCGGTTAGGGGTACTGCACCCATGCTCACTCCACCTCCGAATAGGGGTACTGCACCCATGGTCACTCCACCTCCAGGGACCACGCAACGTGTGTACGGCCACTGACCCACACATCCCTGGGGCTGAGCGCACGCGGCACCGACGCAGGTTGGCGTCTGGCAGCCGTACCAAGGACACGGTTGCCTGGGAGGTGTGTACTGGGGGATGTAGGGCATCGGAGCTGGCACGCATCCCCCTATCGGACACTGGGGTTGTTGCACAGGCACGTACTGGGGCTGAGGGATAGGCACGTACTGGGGTTGTGGCGCAGGCACGTACTGGGGCTGAGGGATAGGCACGTACTGGGGTTGTGGCACAGGCACGTACTGGGGCTGAGGGAACGACACGTACTGGGGCTGAGGTAGAGGTGCGGTTGGGCACCCAGTTACGGGGCACTGAGGGACTGGCTGTGGGATGTAAGTTGGGGCTGGTATGGGTTGCGGTGCGGGCAAGTAGCGGATGGTATATTGCGGTTGTGGTTGTGGGGGTGGAATGTATGGCGCGGGCTGAGGGGCCTGACACTGCGCTCCGCATACCTGTTGCGGATAGTTGTAACAGTACGGCGATACGGGGTTGTTTGTTGGTACACACCTTGTGGAAGGTATCTGACAACAGTTTTGTTGTACTGGGCAAGTGGGATTCGCGGGATTCGGACATGCTAAACTAATGTTATTCAGGACTGGACCGGTAGTGATGTGGATTGGAGGCTGGTTGACCGTGATGGTGATGTTCGGCATGGGTGAGTCACAGCGTTGCGGTTCAGGACGGTCTGTGCTTCCCCTATATTCACAACAGCCCATGCATTCGCTGCCTCGACACGTACGGCAGTTTATGTCGGCACAAGTCCTACTAGAAGTCACGCAGTTACTTTGGCAGTTACTTTTGCAGTTGCTAGTTTGGCAGTTACTTGTCTGGCAAGTACTCTTTTGGCAGTTACTTTGGCAGTTACTAGTTTGGCAGCAGTTGCTAGTTTGGCAGCAGTTGCTAGTTTGGCAGTTACTTTGGCAGTTGCTAGTTTGGCAGTTACTTGTCTGGCAGTTATTCCCTTGGCAGTCATTACAACTACTTTGGACAACTCTTGTATTTTGGCAACATTGTTGGCAACACCGATCAGAAGTTTGACATGTGTTGCATTGTAAGTTACTGCATTGGCAGGTGTCAGTGTTGCTGCAAGAGGTCTGGATGCAGTTGGTGTACTCTCGGAAGTTTGTTTGTTTGCAAACGGAGTTGTGACACCACTGATCCCCAGATGAAGCAGCAACAAGACCCAGGACGCACAGCCAAGGTAACCAAGCACCCATCTGAAAAGAAGACGAATGAATAGTTTAGGTTAGACTGTAGAATAGACAAAGGAACTGCATGTATATCAGTTACATCCAGCCTTTCGATGGAATCTCTCAACACTATCCACATCAGACGTGCCACCGTAAGGATACATGAATGTTAAAACAGGTTTATTATTATTTTTACACATTGGTGTTTTGTAAGAGAAATTACCAAGTTATGGCAGTCAAAAAACCAAAATCAATAGAAAAGTAATCAATAATACGCCATATGAATAGTCGAACATTGCGTTCAGTCTCACAAACTATGCACAACATACAATTAATGTTTCATGTTTCATTAACTTTGATATAGCCATTTAAAGAACTAACAACTATATGATTTTCAAAATCATATAGTGAAAATCATATATGATTGATGTTTGAATCTTGTACTCTATAACTCAGAGACTTCCTTCTCCGAATTATAGAGAACAAGAATATTTCTGTACCTGCCTTTAATTTGAACATTTTAAAAGATACGTGTTTATAAAGATCGAGACTTATCGAGAACTTACAAGTACTAAGAAGCACAAACGATTAGCATAATAAATGTTACGTTTTTAAATATGAAGGCATTGCCTAAGTTCGCCCCCCTTTCTGTTTCTTGAATATCTCAAGAACGAAGCGAGCACCAACGAAAGGTAAACGGCATATATGTATTTTGTGTGCCGGGTTGGGGGGTGTGATATTTATGTAACCTTTATACATTATACCATAACCGCTAGAACTACGGATATTTTTTAAAATTAACATCGGTTCTTCTTGTCTTTAATATGAAATTCAAAGTAAAAAATTAAAACCTCGCGAGGCAAAATTTTATCAAGGTCAAGAACAGTATTCAAAAAGGATTGGGAATGGCATATTAAATTGAACAACATTATTCAGTTTGAGGTATTATTGTATTCATCAGATTTTTTAATTAAGGTCAGAAGGTATATTATAATAGTTCACTTATATTCCTCTTACTATTATTGGCCCCTTGCGTCGTTGCACATATACTAACAAATACTCTGTACGACCATAGATAGCTGTGGTATGACTGTTTATATTATACCTCTAACATAGACACTTCTGTATTGAGGGCAATTTGCGTTACACCCATTACATTACACATTGAGAAGGAGCCCATATTCATTGACCTTCAACGTTGGTATATTTTTAGTTTAGAAAGCAATTCATCAACAACACTATTTAATGTTATTATCATGTGGCAGTGGCGTAGCTAGAAATCCACGGGCTCTCGGGCTACAGCGAGCTGGCGGGCCCCTGTCAATGACGCCTACAATCTGCATGTTATTTACTATTAGGCAATTATTATAAAATTTAAATATTATTGACACCGAGTGGGGTAGGGGCAAGGTAAAGATAACTCGCATACAGATGTTCATGATATTTATGCAACTTATACTTCTACAATTGTTTTTTTTTTTTTTACTATTATTTACCATTAGGCAATTATTATAAAATTTAAGTATTATTGACACCGAGTGGGGTTGGGGCAAGTTAAAGATAGCTCGAATACAGATGTTCATGATATTTATGCAACTTCAACAATTGTTTACAACAATTACTTGTTTTCTATTTTTTTACTCAGTATCCAGGGCCCGGTTCCGGACCGTCCTGATACTCAGGTCTTTTGAACTCAAGCTTGTCTCAAAACCGGGCCCCTCTAGACCCCGGGCTTCACCCGGGCTGCCCCCCCCTATTCCTACGCCACTGTCATGTGGTCTAGTTAACAGAATAAATGTTTCTTTTTTCCATAAAACCCACCTGTTATTATGTCACAGTGAAAATAGCCCCTTGAGGAAATCTACAATAATATAAAGCCGATAGCAGATAAGGTTACGGAACAAATTTGTTTTGATCCTATCGACACACAACTGTCAGCAACACTTGCGTTGTGTCCCACAAATTTGAAAGCAGGGACACGAAAATAATAAATAAATGAAACAAATTTTGTTTTCGTATTTAAATTAAGCTAGACAAACATTTTTATAAACATTGTTTGTATTTTTAATAATACGCGTAATAATTTTTAAATAGTGGTCGCGGCCGAATTATTCATTATTTGAAAGAAGTATACATGTATGGAATTCATTATTAAAACCGAACTTAATTCTTATATATCCAATATAATAATGCATAAAATCGTTAAGTTATGGAGACTGCTAAGCCAGGGCTACGAATGCTGTAGTGTTGTGTAGAAACTACGTGAATTAGTGAAGCCGAATCTATTTTTTGTCTCAGCTCAAACCAATGAAATACAAATTATTTGAATACAATATATAATAGAGTTGAATTAAAATGTAACTGAATAAATGGAAGAAATTAAATTCAACTAGATTGGATAAAAGGAAATGTGTCCCAAGCGGCATTGGAACCAACAGATTCACTAATATTCTCTAATATACCTTATCTATAGATCATACCTGACCGCGAAATTTTTAAAAGATTATGTTTACATATTTACAAAACATGTATTAGAATATGTTAATTCGAAAGAAAGCGAAGCGAAGGAGCTTCTGTGCAACTCACCTCCATTTCGGCTCACTATTCTCTCTCAAGTGAGGATCGACTGGTCTGACCGACGTCTCCTAAACTTCTATGACGAGTGGTAATGCAATCTTTCTACCAGTTTATTCCATAAGCGCATTCTTATCAGCCCAAATATACAGAAAACCAGGTCGCTCAAGCGACCTTGGCTCGCGGCTTCGCCTCGGGCTGGGGTCCAGCCAATGATTTTCAACATCTATAGTAGGCTAGATCGCCAGTCCCCCAACCTTCCACTCATTAGCAAGCGTAGCGATTTGAAGCCATCTTGAAACTGGCAGTTTACATGCTAATGTGGACCTTTTAGTACTGCTAGCGCTGCCAATGGCAGATAGTCGCATTAGAAACTCCTATCCCCGCCTGTGTTATTTGCCGATTTCAAGATGGCATCAAAGTGCTACGCCTGCTGCTGCTAGCCTGGCGATCTAGCCTACTATAGATGTTGAAAATCATTGGGTCCAGCGCTGAACCTTTCCCGCGCATTTTACAAACTAATCAAATACTGATTATAACACGTTATATTTTTAAAGGACGTAAACTAAAAAAGCACTTCTCATAGTCATCAGTGCAAAGAGACACATTTTGGCCTTCGATATACCAGGCTGGTAAAATATTACTTCTTTAATAGATAATCCACTATACTCTATCCCAATTCAAGATGCACGCCGGTAAAATGCGAAAGAACTGTTTCTTATTGTTGGAGTCTAATGATATCAGTCACCCCGTTTATTTGGCAAACCACTTACCTTCTTACATAGTAAAGACAGCTCCAATAACCACATGGACCTTCGACCATGAATATTCAGGATTAGCCATTCTCATAACGGGTTTGTAAGAAAAGTAGTAAAATACAAGTTTCATTTAATGATGGTAATTTTTTTAGAGCAAGAGATAATAATGGCCGAACCTTTGAAAAAAAAAACGAATCCGGAGCCCCCGTCTTCCCTATTGTCAAGCGGGTGGTTTTTGTTATTTGAATAGAAATCATTGGTGATCACTTTTTTAGAACTGTGCGTCCTTCATGGTGACAAGCTTGACGTTTACAATCTTGCACAGTGAGCGGGAAATAAGCCTCCCTTTGAGGAGTCCTCTTTACCGGCGTGCATCTTGGATAGAGACGAACCGTAGATTAGCAATACTCTATCTAGCTAAGACGATGCGATTATTCAATGAAATTTTTTAAAATCGTGACACAAAACTCTAAAAACACCGTCCTGACATCATTAGAATACTAACTGTTATCTGTAATTGAACCTAGGGCCCGATAAATTGAAAAGGCTCACGTAATAAACATGGAACAGTTATTACAATTGTTTATATCCCACTTAATCCAAACATACGTGTCGAGTCATTAGACTCTGAAGCTATTGCAAAAGTTAACTGAAAAAGACCCACCGCTCAACGAGGCTTGGTTCGGTCCACAGCGCAAGTTTTGTTCCGTCTGAAACGTAACCAAGTAGGGGCTGGATCCAGTGGTAAAAACCCTCATTAAAATTAAACGCGAGAAACGACGCCTCACTGCCACGTCTCGTAACTTACTCCATTTTAAGCCACATTTCCAAATGAATGTCATCGATGTAAGCTGTGAATATTTGCGATTGTTGTTTTGAGTGGTTGCTTTTTTCGATTCTAATATATGTTATGTTTTTATGATGGAAACGAAACCTTGTAATAGCCATCGCCCTAAAACAAGCATTGCATGCTGTGACCACGCACAAGGCTTTTAACGATCAAATATATTGTAATACGACGATTGAATTTTGTACCGGAATCTGTGTTAAGTTGTCGGTCTAATAAGTGATGTGTACATAATAACTACTTCATTATGCAACTTACATTTCCGTTTCAACAGAGACCAAAGCATGGCTAATCGTTGTGTTGTTTTGGTTTCTATATTATTCTGTGTACGTGTTTAGTGTCAAATTTAGTGCGTTATTCAGCGTCACTCCCAAATTCATCGAGAGATAGTGTTGTAGAGACCTTCGTACAAGATGTCTCCTTATTAGAGCAGTTGTCTTTACATAACCGTTCTAAGGTCGCATCATAGAATAAAGATAGGCATGCAGGACATGGCGCACGTAGCGGCCTTCGGATTGTAGTTAAGAGTAAGTCTAATTCATAATCAATAATTATTTATATTATTTAAATGGTGAGCGGAGGCTTTCTCTTTTCGTTTACAAATTCGCGCGTCATCATTTGGTAAAACTCTTAAAACCTCTATCACATGACACGAAATTGGATCTGCTCTCGCATGAGTTTGTTGCAAAAAATTGGTTGAGTTTCGATAATATATGCCTATCTTTATATTTTGCCATGTTTTATCTTGCTATTGAACCATAGTACTATATCATTTAATCGTACCACTTACACATACACATTTGCCAATTAATCGAATGATGCTCACTATCCTCTCAACGTTATCTGTGTTTGTAAAATGTCTTCAGTATCACCACTCTTTCTCAACACTCAATTAACTTACCTCATACTACTTGTTTAACTAGATGAACGGACTACACTGCAGGGTCAATGGTCTTCACAGCAGCTTTAGATGTGAGATGGTTGTTTTCAGGAACTTCACCTGCCGGGGAAGTGTGTAGAATAGAAAGACGAAACCTAAAAAAAATACAATATTCCGCTGCTGCACTCAAACCGAAAATCTTCTGTTTGCTAGGCACACATGGGGAATCCTTCGCTGAGCTTGTTGAGCCCGCTGTGTAGGGGGGCCCGGCTAGCCAGACGTCCAGATCTTGTATTTCGTCATAAAATTTCAAATGTTGTCAATTTGGACCTATTCTTCTCCAGGGCCATACGGGGGAGAAAGTTGGACGAATGGGACAATTTTGAAGGCATATATTTAAAAAGGCTTATGGGTGGAAGGAGTCGAGGGTTCCTCTTTTCTCTCGTCTTACGATCGTTACTGTATGCGTTACAAACTGTAATAAATTGTTACCATTTTCATTTCAATAATTAATAGGCCTACATTCCAATTATTGAATTGGGCTTAGAAATAAAAAAGCGTACAGACTTACAAGACTTTATTACAAAGTTTGAAAGTTTAACAAGAAATGTATACATTCATACAATTTTTAATCCAACAGTTTTGTATTTGTATGATACAATAACTAACATAGAACTATATAGCTACTGCAACATAGAATACAAGACAATGGTATCAGTACTATAGCAATAGCAATATACCAATAACACATACAATTTCAAGGTAATCTAATAACTGTAACGTGATAAAATACACTTTACTGTTTTAGGCGTGTTTCACTTTTATTTTACTCTTCATCCCCAATATCATTGCTGGTTCTCTTAGTACAAATTTTGCCTCCTGGTGTTACACCCGAAATGAAGACGGATCGCCGGAGGTAGGTACCATTCGGCAGCAGAATGAACCTCCGTTCACACTGCGTTGCCTGCAGCCATTTAACCGGTGTATACTTGCGTACCGGTTAGCGGTACTGGTAACACGGCCCCTCCAGCAGCAGCGACTCCGCATTGTGAGTACGGCCACTGACCCACACATCCCTGGGGTTGTTGCACAGACACGAGCTGGGGTTGTTGCACAGACACGATTTGGGGTTGTTGCACAGGCACGTACTGGGGTTGTTGCACAGACACGATCTGGGGTTGTGGCACAGACACGATCTGGGGTTGTGGCACAGACACGATCTGGGGTTGTGGCACAGGCACGTACTGAGGCTGTTGCACAGAAACGTACTGGGGTTGCTGCACAGGCACATATTGGGGTTGTTGCACAGATACGTACTGGGGCTGAGGTGCTGTTAGGCACCCAGTTACGGGGCACTGAGAGACTGGCTGTGGGATGTAAGTTGGGGCTGGTATGGGTTGCGGTGCGGGCAAGTAGCGGATGGTATATTGCGGTTGTGGTGGAGGTTGTGGAGGTGGGATGTAGCGCGTTACGTAAGTTACAGGGGGGGCAATGTATGGCGCGGGCTGCGGGGCCTGACACTGCAATCCGCATGTCTGTTGCGAAGTGGTGTAACAGTACGGCGATATGGGGTTGTTTGATTGTACACACCGTGTGGTGGGTATCTGACAACAGTTTTGAGTTGCGCACGTGGGGTTCTGGCCGCAGTTGGTGGTCTGAATCCCAGATGCAGCAGCAACAAGACCCAGGACGCACAGCCAAGGTAACCAAACACTCGTCTGAAAAGAAGATACATGAATAGTTTAGGTTAAACTCTTGAATGCACACTTTCGATGAAACCTTTCGACTCTCCAAATGACAAACGTATCACTGCACCCAAGCTCTCCATGAGGTTGGAATTATGAAAAACGTATAACACCAATTGTTTAGACAGCCTAAAATCAAAGAAACACTTTTTCAAAAACGTGTCTGAAATTAAACGCGAGAAGTTCAACACTTATTATTTTCTTAAAGTGATTGTCAGATGAAAAACTAAAAAATCACCAATTAGTCTTTAGTCCATGAAATTTAGTTATGTGTAAAATACAATTGACAAAGGTTGCTTCAATGCAAGAAAAAAAATAGTGAACAATTAGCTATTCTACTAGATTCCCTTCGGCAGCTCTGCTGCATTTTTCTTCTAATGCGTAGTGCAACTGTATCGGTTCTGAGGTCGCTGGCGCCTTCCCGATAGACAGAGGACTCATTGTGTTATACGAGACCAGCCCGCGCTCCGCGAAACGCTCGGCGACTGCGGACAGTACCGCTCAAAACAGATTGCAACTTTGCTACACATCATGTCACAAAAAAATTAATTGCAGGGTATTTTGTAGAAGTACACGTTCGTACTAAGAAGCATGTTATCGGTAGAGAAACGATGCACATTAAACCTCGTGATCGATTTTTGATCAGTGCCCTATTTTAGCGGTGGTTTTACTTTCTCAAGGCAACATTGTTTTTATATGGGAATTACCATGAGAAAAGTTGCTCGGCGCTACTTGGTAGCAACAAACCAAAAAATCGCGTTTTCTTTAATTTTTTAACCGCCTGCTTTTAAAGTATGGTATCTTTTAGTCATGTTTTTTGTATTTAAAGGTGGGCATCTACAAAATGGTAGTTCTTTAGTTTTTCACCCGACTATCCCTTTAAGGGGAATGTATCATCGTTTTCAGTTTTCTAAAATATGCATAACATACAAGAGTTTAACTTTGAAATTCAAACATTGACCACTGAGAGTAGCAAAATTATTTGTTACTTTATTATTCAGCCATCGGTACCGGCAACATTGCTACTTTAATCTACTTTACGTCGAACTAAACGTTGCAAAAAATAAGCGATGGTGATCAACAATGTTTTTGCGTTTCAACCATGTTATTTGGTTTACAACCTAAGCTATATTCAGTTGCATCATATTTATTGTTTTTTGTTTATCATTGTTTTAATCTACCGGTACGGCGAGTGTATTTGTACCGGTTGATTAAAAAAATGATTAACAAAAAACCAGTATAAGTAATGCAACTAAATATAGATGAGGTTATAGATAGAGCAAAGTACGTTCTTGAGCCGTAGTAAACATCGTTGATCACAATTATTTGTATTTTACAAAACTTAGTGCGACGTAAAGTGGATTAAAGTAGCAATATTGCCGGTACCGGTGGCTGAAAAATTAAGACAACAATAATTTTGGTACTCTCAGAGGTCAATGTTTCAAGTTTATAGTGAAACTTTTGTATGTTACGCATATTTTAGAAAACTGAAAACGGTGATACAACAGCCTTAATCTGTGTTTGATAGATATTTCCGAAGTGACCGATATTGTCACTTCAGCTTGTGACACCCTTAAAATATGTTTGAAAATTGGTTTTGAAAATATAAATTTCTTTGTTACTAAGTACACAGTTAAAATGTTTTGAGTGATTCGTCTCATAAGTTGTTGGGATTTACTTCGAAATGTCTTCGAAAAATGTTTTCTACGCCGACACACTGATCCTTTACACGGTTGCTATGGAAGTGTTTGGAGTGTTTTGTAAATGTTTTTAAAATAAGGTTTTGTTTTTGAAACATGATTTAGGTGTATGATTATTAATTAGTAAACTTCAATAACACAACATGATATAGTAATGCAACAAAATTGGTTTTCAGACTACCTACATCGTTTCCACTGATTGGAAACAATACAACAATAATAAACAAAAGGAATGAGATCTGAAAGTGCTAAGCAAGTGTAGTCTAGAAATTATTTGAGCCGGGATCTCTTTTTTGTCCTAGCCCAAATCATGTGTCAATTAAATGGAATGAACTTAAATAAAATAGAATAGATTTTAATACGATTGAATAGAATAGAATTCAAATAAAACTAGGAATATAATAGAAGAATGAAAAGAAACAAAATTTGATGAAAATATGAAACGTGCTATGCGGCATCGGAGCCAACAGCTTCACCAGTGTACACCAATATACCTCATTTGTAACTCATACCTAATATTTTATGCCTGACGAATATTTCGAAAAAAATAAATATATTTCTAGAACATATTGTAAATAAAAACTAAGTTACTAAGCTAAGTTAAATTGAAAGAAAGAAAGCGAAGCGAAGGAGCTTCTGTGCAACTCACCTCCATTTCGGCTCACTATTCTCTCTCAAGTGAGGATCGACTGTTCGGACCGACGTCTGCTAAACTTCTATGACGAGCGGTAACGCTGTCCTTCTAAGAGATAGCTCGTTCGGGAGGCCCCTTCTTATCAGTCCAAATATACAGAAACCCAGTTCGCTCAAACAACCTTGGCCCGCGGCCTCGCCTCGCTCGGGAGTCCAGCGCATGTTACAATCTGGTTACATTCTGACAATTACACTTTTTATGTTTTTTAAAAGGATGTGTAGTAAATAAAAAATTTTGTGTACTGATTAGTTCAGAGAAACATATTTAGGCTCTAGATATATCAGGGTGGTAAAATATAAAATCTTTAAAAGATAATCCACTAGACTAGATTAACAATACTCTTCTGATACGATGCGATTATTCAATAAAATTTATTAAAATCGTGACACACAACTCTCAGAACTCCATCCCAACATCATGAGGGTAATGAATCTTATCTGTAAATAAAGGCACGATCTGGAAATGCTCACGTAATGATCTGTTTTAAATTCTATATTACCCAAAGATAAGTTAGGGACCAACGGTGATTAAATAATGAATCTTCTTGTAAAATGTAAAATGTCATTCTGTTATGATGTTAGTTTGCTAATTTTGACTGTGATAAATCACCAAGTTTGATATTACACTATAAAAGTAAACTCTACTTCAAGTGAGTAATTTGAATAGAAAAGTGTAGCCAAAATAAAGCCATAGTGCTACTATAAAAAAAATGGCAATCAGTAGTTCTACAATATCACCATTCATCTTGTGACCGAGAAAACCTTGAATCAGGATTGCCGCGGTAGCGGGTATCGAACTGGTAACCTCTTGAATTAGAGCTCGTGAGCTAGCACTGTGCCTTCTCTATCGGTTTTACTTATGTAGCACAACGTACAAGAGCTGAGCAAACTAACAAGTAATAACACACGAAGCCTACCCAGCCAGTTTCCTACAGCAGCAGCAGTTTATATTATAATTTAATCAACAGCTAGTTTTAACGAGGAAATGACGGTGAAACGCACGCGGCCATTTCTTCGAGACCGATAAGTTACCTGATAGAGCCATGGCCAAACCATTCAACGTTATCTATTGCATTGACAATTTATCTAAACACCCCTATTGCCAGGATTTCCAAGTCGGAACTCTAAACCCTGCTTCTCTATGAGACAGCTCTAAAAGTCTCTCGATATCGTTGGGTAGCGATTATCCGCGGGGATTGTGGGGGGGAGGGGGGGGGGTGCTTCGCCCCGTCAGCACATCTACCCACGTGATTGAAGAGCATGCTGGAGGGCGTACGAGCCACTTGTAAGCCTATTGCTTACGGCTGCTCATTTCAAGCGCCATTCATTCCATTCCCTTCATCCTGGGCTGAAAAGACTTTGGCTACGTATAAAGCTTGTTGCATCGAGTCCAGCTTCGCTCTACTTCGCGGTCTCTCGTGGTGTTTCAGAAGGATCGGTTTAAGCCGCGGTGGGTATCTATTAACGCTTTTTGTGTCTTTTTAGGGGTTGCGAGAATGAACTACATTGCGTAGTACTCTTTTTTGGACAGTGGTCACAAGGGTTATACAGGCGTACAAAATATTCAAAATAAAGTTCTGCTCTATAAATTAACAACGTTTTTTTTTTACACTGAAAACAGAATTTCGAAGCACAAGTTTTATTCCCAACATTAGGATGCTACTCAAAGGAGAAAACGTTTTTTGTTATAACTGAATACCAAATTTATCTCGTGTGACATGGGAAATGTATAATGGACAATAAGCCACAGTAACCGAAGTCGATTTTGCGACGTGGCCGCACACTAGGCTGGGTCAAAATACACAGCATATTGTTATAAAGTGTGCTATTATACTCAGAGTAGATAGTCTTTATAGCTCTTATCAGCGACATAGATGACTATACCATTGCAACTTGTTACTGTAGGATAGTATTTGACCAGAAAACCTGTTTTCAAATTCTTTATTAAACAAATATGTCCTTCCTGTTTGGAGACCAACATAGAAAGTCTTTATAGCTCTTATCAGCGACATAGATGACTATACCATTGCAACTTGTTACTGTAGGATAGTATTTGACCAGAAAACCTGTTTTCAAATTCTTTATTAAACAAATATGTCCTTCCTGTTTGGAGACCAACATAGAAAGTCTTTATAGCTCTTATCAGCGACATAGATGACTATACCATTGCAACTTGTTACTGTAGGATAGTACTTGACCAGAAAACCTGTTGTCAAATTCTTTATTAAACAAATTTGTCCTTCCTGTTTGAAGACCAACATAGAAAGTCTTTATAGCTCTTATCAGCGACATAGATGACTATACCATTGGAACTTGTTACTGTAGGATAGTACTTGACCAGAAAAACTGTTTTCTAATTCTTTATTAAACAAATATGTCCTTCCTGTTTGGAGACCAACATATAATATAATAAATCGATTTATTGTCTGGTGATTTAGTCCTAATGACTTAAAAATAATTAACACGGTTACATATCAGAGACAGATATTCTATATTGAATTGTGAATTTTCTTTGGTATCAAGTTCGCATGGCGTTATGATTGTGTATTGTAATGACAATCAGATATGGATTTAAAAAGTATTCACTTTTTCGTTTACAATTTAGGGGGGTCGAGTGCATAAAGTGCTATACCATTTATTTGAAAAAAAAAAAATGGGCTTATACTCGCACTCGTAGCCAACCAGCGAACCGCCCGAGACAACCCGCGCAAATACCGATCGCTCATTGTTTATTTATTTATTTATTTAATGTCTATCCTATTCAGGTATAAAATCTGATTAACAATGGAGGGTGGTATTTGCGCGGGCTTGTCTCGGGCGGTTCCCTGGTTGGCTACGAGTGTAAACCCATTTTTCTTTTCAATTATATGGGATAGCGCTTTATGCTCTCGACCCCCTAAATTGTAAATTGTAATTCCTACGATTCCCTCGTCTGTGACGAAAGCATCTGTAAGATAGTCTCGGTAAAACTATATTGTACGAACTACTTACTTATAGTTAGTAAAAATATAGCTTTGGTGTCTTAGGTAGCACGAATACTCACAATGTTAGGATTAAGCAAAACAGTGCTATCCTACATGGTCCATGGATGATGGGACCGGCACTCGTAGACGACTGTTTCTTGCTGATGACAACGTGATATTGGATGATGAAGATGTGTTGGGAAAACATCCGATAGTGATCTGGATTAGCCTATCACATAAGCATGTTGGATATCTAATATAAAAAAGCTAAATTGTATTTATTCAACATAACCTATTATGTTAGGGTTAGCATTGTTTAGCTGCCAAATTGATTGTGGCAGTTCTAAGCTTACAATAAAGAATGTTTTATTCGTAAACAATAAAAATATTCAATTTTATTGTTGTATCATCTCATATTTCAAAACATGTTTGCATTGAAAACTATAGAATTCAGTATGCAGTTGAATACACTTTACATTTTGACGTGGGTTAGCACTTTCTTGGTCTAAAGCTAGATCTAATGAAACACTTTTACATATTTAATTACATATTCACTAAAATATACAATTTGTTTCATTAATCACAATTTATTCCTATCCCATTAAATAGTAATATTCACACATGTATTTAGATTATAAGATAATGCTATACATTACAGATTTGATCAAATCTAGAAGTTGCTGTATCTCTGGACCACTTATTGGTGGGATAGCACTTTATGCACCCGACCCCTCATTCAGTTATAATCATATTGACAAGAAAGTGATGGCAGAGGCTTGGTGGTCGATCATGCATTAGTCCAGTAAAGCGCAATACTCAATACTCATCCCGGACAGGCGTTAATTGTGTCGTATTTTAAAAATATTTATATCGGAAATGGCTTCGGGTATTGATTTATAACCAATTACACAGAAAATTAATGTAGATAAATGTTTTATGTAATGTCAAGTTATTAAATAGCTTATAACAAGATGTGTATTAATTTGCACACATTTTTTTATCCAATATTCTTGTATTTTTAAGGATAAAATCACAAATAGAGAACTTGCCATTCTTAAACAGAAATTAAGACAATGCTTCGGAGCGGTCTCAGCAATATACCAATGTAACTGAATAACTATAACAACATAAACTACACTTGACTTTCTCCCCCGTGTTTCAAGGGTATTTTATTCTTCGTCATCCTGTTCAACCTTGCTATCATCGCCGCTTCTCTTAGTACCACTTTTCCTCCGAACTTCACCCCTTCTCAATGTCGGAGTAGACGGAACACCGGCGAGGGCGTAGGTACCATTCGGCAGCAGAACAAGTTGAGCAGTGTTGACTACGGGCATGTAGCTGGGGTATACTTGCGCACCGGTTAGGGGTACTGCGACCACGCTACCTCCACCTCCAGCGACTCCGCACCGTGTGTACGGCCACTGACCCACACATCCCTGGGAAGGTGGAGGGACGTAGTAGGGCAAGGGAGCCGGCGCGCACCCCCCAGTCGGACACTGGGGTTGTTGCACAGGCACGTACTGGGGCTGAGGAATAGGCACGTACTGGGGCTGAGGCATAATCACGTACTGGGGCTGAGGTAGAGGTGCGGTTGGGCACCCAGTTAAGGGGCACTGAGGGACTGGTTGTGAGATGTAAGTTGGGGCTGGTATGGGTTGCGGTGCGGGCAAGTAGCGGATGGTATATTGCGGTTGTGGTTGTGGAGGTGGGATATATGCCGCGGGCTGAGGGGCCTGACACTGCGCTCCGCATACCTGTTGAGGATAGGTGTAACAGTACGGCGATACGGGGTTGTTTGATTGTACACAACGTGTGGAAGGTATCTGACAACAGTCTTGTTGTATTGGGCAAGTGGGATTCGCGGGATTCGGACATGCTAAACTAATGTTATTCAGGACTGGACCGGTAGTGATGTGGATTGGCGGCTGGTTGACCGTGATGGTGATGTTCGGCATGGGTGAGTCACAGCGTTGCGGTTCAGGACGCTCTGTGCTTCCCTTATATTCACAACAGCCCATGCATTCGCCACCTCGACACGTACGGCAGTTTATATCATTACAAGTCATAATCCTCTCAGTAGGCACGCAGTTACTTTGGCAGTTACTTTGGCAGTTGTTACTTTGACAGTTATTTGTCTGGCAGGTACTCTTTTGGCAGTTACTTTGGCAGTTGTTTGTTTGGCAGTTACTTGTCTGGCAGGTATTCCCTTGACATGAGTCATTGCAACTACTTCGGACAACTCTGGTATTTTGGCAACATTGTTGGCAACACCGATCAGAAGTTTGACATGTGTTGCATTGTACGTTACTGCATTGGCAGGTGTCAGTGTTTCTGCAAGAGGTCTGGATGCAGTTGGTGTAATCCCGGAAGTTTGTTTGTTTGCAATCAGAGTTGTGACACCACTGATCCCCAGATGTAGCAGCAACAAGACCCAGGATGCACAGCCAAGGTAACCAAACACCCATCTGAAAAGAAGACGAATAAACAGTTTAGGTTAGACGTAGAATAGACAAAGAAACTGTATTAGTTACATACGATGGAATCTCTCAGCACTCTCCAAATCAGACGTGCCACCTTCCCCAAGCCTACCAAAAAGGCAGATTAACGAAAACTCCTCAGAGAAATGATCATCAAGTTAAGACAGCTATAGTTCAAAATAAAGAGGAAAGTAAATAGTATATTAGAAAAACAGCTTAGTCGACCACAGCGTTCAGTTTTCTAAAATAGTACAACCAATTATGTTTCGTGAACTTGAAATTGAAACGTTTTTAAAAAAGTGTTTGAAATTGAACGCGGAATGCGGAAAGAAAGCTGTGCCTCAATATATTCTGGCAAAATTATTGAAATTGCGAATTATATTCGAGAAGTATTAAAGTATGGTACAATGGCGGCCGGAAGTTCAAAGATGGCGAATATATAATGGCCTATATGGATGAAATCTTCCCAGCATTGGTGACATCACGTGATTCGAATCTCATCATATGACATAATTTCTTCGAAATATGTTTTCTGCGACGACAAATAAAACCCTTACACGGTTGCTATAGAATTGCATTGTTTTGAAAAAAAGTTTTGTGCCATTAAGTTGTAAACTTATTGAACCATGAGTCCATGATATATTAATGCAACGAAATAAGCTTTAAAGGTTTTTTCAAAAGAAGTTTCCCGTATGTGTGAGTGTGTGTGATGAAATTCATGCTTGTGATATCATTTTGTATTACGAGTAAACACGCACTTTGGGACGAATATGTTTTATCATTTATAGCTAAAAACATTGATTTGTCGTACCTTGAGAATGCCACGCAATATTGGAAAACTTGTCATCGTAACCATAATCAATTAGAACCAAACACAGGAGTTAAAAAGTTTTAAATACCGTAATCCTTAGTCATTACGATTACTTATTTTGAATCCTAATTAAAACATTAGCAATTTATTGGTTTATAAAATGACAACCGGGATTAATTACATATTTGAAATTTTGTAATGCGGTATTGCGTTCACATAACACTCAATGTCGGTTAATGGCAACCATTTTCATATTTACCTAGCATTCTTAAGCTATTACTCAAACACTTTGATTTTACGAAATGCTTAGAAGTAGCCGGCTAACCAGTGGAAGTGCATCTCATGTACGCACAGGAAGTACGAAGAGAGGCCCACATTTGGGCAGTGAAGTAAAAATTTTGGAATATTTTTTAAACCCACTATCTATAACTAAAATATGAATTTGGTGTAGAGCACGCTACACTCTAGAAAAAGAGCTCTGTGCCCCCCTTTATCCTGTTTGGGGGGTTGCTTTTCCTATTTCTCAACAGATCAAGACCATATTCTATTTTCCTGTCAACGGGTACACCTTCTTTCTTTTTTCATGATCCACAAGTACAAACGCCGACCCGTTTGAGTAAAGCGAGGCTAATCGCGATGAAGGTACAATATTTAAAAACGGCGTTTATGTCGGAATCGATTGGAGAAAGCGAACTGCGCAGTTGCACTAATTAATCAGTAATCAGTAATCACACTTTTTATGTCCGTATACGCCTTGAGTTACATGAACGGTTTTATAAACATTGTTTGTATTTTTCATGATATTTGCGAAGTAGACACAAACAACAGAAACAAACAAAGAAGTTAACAAATGGAATTGATTATTAAAACCAAAATTATATTTTTATGTATGCAAAATAATTTATAAAACCGTTATGTTAAGGAGACTGCTAACATCTGTTATCAGTTTGGCTTCATTGCTAAAAGTAAAATTATGAAATATAAATTATAAATAGTCTATACCAAACTGAATTTGGTTATACCACTCTATATTTTGTTCATAAAAAGCAACTGAGTCTCTTATTTTCATAGTTTTGGTTTTGTAACATAGACTTTTTATTCAAGCATATTATGGTAATTTAACAGGTGCCTGAAAGAAATCTAAATATTTCTGAAAACAAAAAATAATTACTAAAAGCCTTGTCACACGGTCAACATTTGACCCTCAACATTGCTCGGAAGTAGAAAAAGGTCTAACTTTTCCATCGTTCCACTGATAATAACCAAAGGGATGATATCTGAAAAGCTAAGCATGGTCTAGTGTTGTCAAGAATCATAGTAAATCGGTGGAGGAGCACGGATATTTTTTTTGTCCTAGCCCAAAACCTATGTGTCAATGAAATGAAAAAAACTTAAGTAAGTTGAATACAGAATAGGATAGGATAGGATAGGATAGGATAGGATAGGATAGGATAGGATAGGATAGGATAGGATAGGATAGGATAGGATAGGATAGGATAGGATAGGATAGGATAGGATAGGATAGGATAGGATAGGATAGGATAGGATAGGATAGGATAGGATAGGATAGGATAGGATAGGATAGGATAGGATAGGATAGGATAGGATAGGATATAGTAGGATAGGATAGGATATAGTAGGATAGGATAGAAAAGAATAGAATAGAATAGAATAGAATAGAATAGAATAGAATAAAATAGAATAGAATAGAATAGAATAGAATAGAATAGAATAGAATAGAATAGAATAGAATAGAATAGAATAGAATAGAATAGAATAGAATAGAATAGAATAGAATAGAATAGAATAGAATAGAATAGAATAGAATAGAATAGAATAGAATAGAATAGAATAGAATAGAATAGAATAGAATAGAATAGAATAGAATAGAATAGAATAGAATAGAATAGAATAGAATAGAATAGAATAGAATAGAATAGAATAGAATAGAATAGAATAGAATAGAATAGAATAGAATAGAATAGAATAGAATAGAATAGAATAGAATAGAATAGAATAGAATAGAATAGAATAGAATAGAATAGAATAGAATAGAATAGAATAGAATAGAATAGAATAGAATAGAATAGAATAGAATAGAATAGAATAGAATAGAATAGAATAGAATAGAATAGAATAGAATAGAATAGAATAGAATAGAATAGAATAGAATAGAATAGAATAGAATAGAATAGAATAGAATAGAATAGAATAGAATAGAATAGAATAGAATAGAATAGAATAGAATAGAATAGAATAGAATAGAATAGAATAGAATAGAATAGAATAGAATAGAATAGAATAGAATAGAATAGAATAGAATAGAATAGAATAGAATAGAATAGAATAGAATAGAATAGAATAGAATAGTTTAGAATAGAAATGAAAAGAACAGAATGGAATTAAAAAGAAAATATCAAATTGGATGAAATGAAATATGTGCTAGGCGGTATCAGAACCAACAGATTCACCAACCAACGGTTTAGCCACGGTCGCTTAGCCGAAGGTAAGCAGCCTCGGGCTATGTCAGCAGGTGGATGGGTGACCACTCTCCTCTTAAACACTAGATTAGATTGGAGGGTACAATAAGCTTGTGTAAAAGCTTCATTCTTCTCGTCAACTGCTAGGCAATTCAGAAGGTTATTGGAAGAACCTATATGAATGGTCAACGTTACACCGCGTCCTTTCGGATGGGACGTAAAGCCGATGGTCTACTTGAAACGTTTCGACAGGAGTAGGCTACGTGCCGGTACTAGGCTTTCCCTCCTCCCTTCCTCATAACCATTACTCATCAGGCAAAAGAGGGCATTGTGCCCTACACTGGCCTTTACAATAAAGTAGAGTAACAGATTCACCAATGTTCACCAGTATACCTCATCTATACCTCATTCCTAATATGTCAAGCCTGACCGAAATTTATAAAAGAGTGTAAATATTTTTCAAAACATGTATTTGAACTAGGTTAACTCGAAAGAAAGCGAAGCGAAGGAGCTTCTGTGCAACTCACCTCCATTTCGGCTCACTATTCTCTCTCGAGTGAGGATCGACTGTTCCGACCGACGTCTGCTAAACTTCTATGACGAGCGGTAACGCTGTCGTTCGACCAGTTCGTTTCCGACGCGTTTTCTTATCAGCCCGGATAGACACAAAAAATGACCTCTTTAGTATAACGTTGTGATAGATTTTTTGTTCTGATAAATGAATATCAATATGAGAGCTTTTGGTTTAACTTTTCATACTTGTTAAATTATACTAGAATTCGAAGATAAATTCAATGCAAAATGTCTACCCTATACTGATACTTCTTCACACCCCTTATTTTGCATGTGTGTAATGGAAAAATTCGTATCTTATCTATTAGACTATTAGTCTGAAGTACACACGGGAATAGGGAACACGCGTATGAAAATTTTAATCGATTTTTAAATACCTTATCTCTCATTTAATAATTTTGTGTCTTTGAATTTTGAAAAACGGATTAGTCTATGCCTCAAAATAATTGGTTTAGTAACGATAAATAAAAGGGCGCGAAAAACGAGCCGCCGCCATGTAGAGTGGATTTGACGTCATAGTTTTGTTCTGCGTACGCTCACCGCCTCAGCGATTGGTCTGTTCTGCCACGACTACAGAACCATTGCGTCACAGCCACCTGTACGCGTTTCAGATCCCCAGTTTAAACTTCAATAAATGCGACCACATTAAACCTATTTAAAAATTTCTTTTTTACGTGCGACTTGCATTAATATACTTTTTGTATCTAATACTATTAAACTATGTGTTTGGTTTAACAAAAAAAATCGTACGCGTGTTGCCTATTAAACTCGCATGTTTCACTTACCCGTGTTAAGGCCTTCCTCAGAGCCAAGCAGGTTTACCTAGGATTTTTACTAGGGTTATTATAAACTAAATACCACGCATATTTAAAACTTTCTACTTTGGTTTTTATTTAATATAGTGTGCTTATGTTAATTAATGAATTTTAAGTAAACAAAATAATCTTAGGAATTCAAATTTTTCGTGCACTCGATTACATTTGTTTTCAACTTTCTTGAGTAAATACATTTTTTTAAATATGTCTCCTGGCAGCTCAGTTAGTGATTTATTTTATTTATGTTTGTATATGCCTCGTTGTTATGTCGTCTCTAAAGTCACCATGTACATGTATGTTACTAAAATAAAGGTATATTATAAGTTTAACTTAGAATTTAAGAAATAAGATTTCAACTGTCAAAATTCTATATGGATAGGTTTTCAAGACACTGAAAAAAAGACAAAATGCATGTCCCCATTTAGTGCGTACCAGCCGTTCAATATTCACATTACCGCCCTAAAAATACTAAGAAAACAATTAATCTCCGTATTCCCTTTTTTTAAAGAGTTGAACCAACGATTCGTTAATCTATTATAGAAGTATCGTGACTTTATGTTAATTATTTTACCAGTTATGATTTTGTTAATGTGAATCCAGATGTTGTTGTATTTTTTAAGTACGTACTAATACTAATATGGTTAGTATAACACTGAAAATACTCATTTTAAATGTGTTAGCATATATATACCGCATTCTTGTGTATAACTCAGTTAACCAATTTCGATTTGAGTATATAGTTTGCGAAATGAACTTGAAGTAGTAAGCCGTTGAAAATTTTCAAAAATACCTTGCAGCGCGAGAGCAGTTTGGGTGACTGGTGGCGCTCTGCAGTTCATTGTGCAACCACCGATTCAACTGTAACCTTGGTTTTTAGTTTCTTTGGGTTTTGGGTTTGCGCCTGACGACAGCGCAACTAGTGAGAAAGCTTGTCCCTACTGGCGCTGGATTAATATTTTCCCATATCGTTACTGTAGAAAGGAATACTTTAATTAAAACAAAAAATAACCGCTCAAATATACGTATTAATTTTCGAAATGTATGCTCAGGCAGGTTTTCTCAAAGCATACGCACGACATAAAATTGTAAAGAGTCTTGCTTCATTAAAACGAGACCCTAGTGCCTTCAGTCTCGTTTCATGTAAAACAAAAATACCGTCGGTTGACGAGCTACCTTTGACTTGTTGCTGCCTATGACGTCACTGAAGTGCCATGTTTTACAAGGCGACCTAAATGCCTTCGTTACCGTGTGTGAATAATTTACTCCGGTCTGTGTTGTGGGGCGTCGCGTATCGCGACGATGAGGGCGGCGGTCTACGCGTCTTTCAAAGCTACACAACACTTCAAAGCTGACACTTTTGTTAACAGTTCCTGTTATGACAGATACGGCATTCAGTACCTATGTGCTGTGCTGGTATGAAAACAAGAGCAAACAAGAGCTATAGAGCTTTTCTCATAGGTTGTAGCCAGATTGAGGTTTTGTTTTTGAAGACTGAAAACATGTATGGAGGTCTTGATGAAAATTGTTAGTTCGGTAATGAAAAGTAGAATTTTTGATAAGCCAATGATGGCTAAGGAGGGAGGTTTCGCTTGGAATTGATCTTTGTAATATTAACAATTTTTCTAGGGGTTTCCATTAATAATCATGAACAAAGCTGGCAACAAATGTAATAGGGCCAAGTTGATACTAAAACTACGTGTTGTTTGGTAAACATTAAGCTAGCACATAAACAAGACTTTTGGATTCCTCATGAACTCATCTTTAGTTGGATGAAAATTTAAAAACTATTGCGAAACATGTATACATAAGTATATTTGTAGATCTTCAATATAAACCTCGGTACATGTGAAGAGGGACCAAAAAATACAACTGGTGGATTATTGGTTAGAATTCCGAAAGTTCGTATTCATTGAAAAATCTCAAAGTTTATTTTCCAGTGAAGTTGAAATTCATACTTTCTAAGATATGGGGTAAGTAGAATTTATTAATTTTTTAGCTAAATTTTTTTTAAATTTCAAGAAAAGATCAAAACTACCAAGTTGCACACATTGATGCATTTATTTTGGTAATTTTTTCCAAAAATCTCCGACCTATTTTTGAGCACACATTAAGCTAAGCTTATATCCGCGGAAGCGGATAGTCACACATGAAGCCACACACCCATAATGTATATTATATACACGATTGCGATTTTTAAAGCTCAAACCAGCTTCATTGTTAGTGCATGACGCTATAGTAATTGTAAGAAAAGTTTGCCCCGACTGGGGATCGAACCCAGATAGCTGGAGAGTTCTAGGTACCGGTGCTCTAGACCGATGTGTCAACAATCACAAAACACATGTTTGTTTCCACGGCCCTGGTAGATTGATTGACAAACGGACCGGTACTTAGAGCCAGAGGATCTGGGTTCGATACCTGTTCGGGCAAACTTGTATTACATATGCTATCGCTTCATAATATATATGTGTGTGTCATATGAATGTTATAAAATATGGTTTTTACAGTAAGACATTATTGGGTTATTATGATGTCACATGACAGAAAGTAAAATTACTGACTCCATTGGAAATCGAATACAGTACCCGGATTCACAAGAGTTTACTAAGTCTCATTTTGGTCTTAACTCCAACACGGGCCTAACATTGAACCTCACCCACTTGTGAATCCAGGCCATGTCCCATGAAGAAGATACTATTTCCTGGTCGGACCAAAGACGTAATGAACAATCCAATAATATGTTTTACAATTCGTTCTCAAAAATTGGGCTGGATTCACAAGAGGTTCAATGTTAGACCGATCTTAGAGTTAAGACCAAAACAAGACTTAGAACCTCTTGTGAATTCGGGCTCAGGTTTCTCAAACTTGCCAGGCGGCCATTTTGCTGAAGTCTGACCACAAGTTACAGGGATGGTTAATTCAGAGTGCCCGCTTGGCAAGTGGTAGACCTGGGTTCTTATCCCAGCGGTGTCATTTCTTTTTCGTGTGTAGCACACGCGCACACACACATATATATATATTTATACTAATATCACGTTGGGCAATTCTAGGAAATGTATAGTCCAAAAGTACAAATCTCATTCAAACACGCGGATTTAAATGTCTTAAAATTTCATTAGGTTCTATTATTATCTTGAGACCTTTGATTTGATTCATAACCATCTTCCTCTTGTCTCCAGCGCAGGTCACAGAGTCACCGCACACAGATAAGGACGTGACTCCTTCACCTTGACCTGCCCGTACGCACATTGATATGGCAGAACTGCGCTGTCATAAGTATAATAGCACAAATCAAGGATTAAGAGGCAATACCTTCTATCTACCAAAAACCAAAATTGTTTAGGAGAATATACAAACCTGTAATGTATTAATTGATTAAGTATATACTACAATAAACCATGCAAAATATAAATACAAATCTTTAGTTCAATGACTTATGCTAAGCGGATAGTTACTAAATATAAACAAACAAATATGTATGTAAATAAATTAATTTGAAATTCATTATTTAGTTATTCCTGATCAATCATGGTAGTGCTGCATGTAACATTTCGGGCACTTTCTTGTATATCTGTAATGCATGTTTACAGTCACATTAAACAAATTGTGTCTTGGGTAATTTATATAATAGGAATCAATATTCATTTATAAATTAAACTTAAAATTAAGTTAGAATTTGCGTAAGTGCCAAGATTTCATGATAAATATTTTTTACTTGTTTTCTTAAAGTTTATTTTGTTGGCTTTTCAATGACTATTTAACATATTATTAGGAAACATGAATATACTGCTCTATATACTAATTAAGTTTGCCTTGTTCTTCAAGAAACATAAGTAGTTAATGCTAACTCAGTTGGTGAAGGTGCAAGATATGAATTATGCTCAACTGAATTAGATTGTTTGAAAACTGATTAAGGTTAGACATATCTTGTTAAATCTTCACTACTCGCCATAATTGTCACTTTAGTCCCCTTCTTTAATAACGACGAATACCTCGGTTTTGAGCATGAGAAGATTTCATTCAACACTTAGTTGTACATTCGACGCAAACCGTGAATCAGAAACTGCTGAGACTAATATAAAAAAATGTATTTTTGTCTCAATTTAGCAAACAACTATTTCCGGTCAAACGATAGTTCAGTTCATTATAAAAAATTAAAAAAAAACACCCAATTAGTTATTTTAAAAATGTTTAATAAGTGATAAGGACGTTGACCTATCGAAGTTTATTTTAATTAAGTGTTGTCCTATAAAACGTGGACTGTGCTTTAAATCTGGTGTTACACAAGAGATCTATGACGTAGAATCGAACCATACACTTTCTAATTGATATCAATCAAGATTATAAAAATATCTTCATTATAGGCCCCTCTTAGGTCTAGTTAGTAAATTCCAGCAGCCCACTTAAATTTGCGATTCCTATAGCCCATAAAATAGAAGCGAGGTGCAAAACTTGGGTATTTCAAACTATAAAAAACGCACTCTTTATAAGTTATATACTTGAAACAAGATTAGGAATGCTAATAATATTATATACAAAGCATATTTTTATCTCCTCAATAGGCAATACGATAACCAAAAAAAATTGACAGAACAGATATTGAATCTGGCAAAGTAAAATACGTATACTACCCACAAACATTGACACGAATGAGGTATTTTGAAGGAAAACTGCCATTACAGTTTACAAAAGAATGAACCCCATACAAATAATATCACCTTCTTTTAAAAGTAAACTTCTTATTTTGTACAAAAGTATGGTCATTTGAACGAATGATGAAACTTGTTCCTGCATACGATCCCATTGTTTTCACATTGTGACGTATGTTGCATAACAGCGAAGTTTCTGTGACTTATCCACTGAAAGACAGATGGAACTCAATATTCATTTTTCGTAGGAATACCCGTTGTAGCATTGAGTTTGTTTCTCAATAGTTATAGGGTGCACACCAGCTTAACCTGATGTGCCCCCCTTCAGGTGACTAACTAGGTTATGAAGGTGTTTGGATAGCTGGTAAGGAATGTCCGAGGGCTATTAGTAGGACTCAATCGCAGCATTCGCCTTTACGACTGAGAAAAACCTCGGAAAAACCTTCAGTCAGGACTGTCGGTGGCCGGAATCGAACCGGCGACCTCCCGAATTATTCTCGCGTCTTACCGCTGAGCCACCTCTATCGGTGTACTCAATGTGGTTTGTTACAGCTGTTCGTTGCTCGCGATAAGGATCATTGACATGGTGTATGCATTTATGTAAAGAGTTGCTATTTGCAGTACGCTGTGGAGATAACGAGCTATAGCAAATTGAGCGTGGAAAAGGTTATCGAATTTTCTTCAATTCGACTTTGAGCCCCGTCGCATCCTACTTAATATGTTACTGTAAGTAATCTACAGGTCCCGAACCCCACAACATTCAAGTGAACATTTTAATCATTTCTTCGCCAAGTTGGGTTTCATTGTAATACTCTAATCGTATCTACCTGTGATACGATCAAGGTCCGTTAATCTCCTACCGGGGGCTCGTCGAGGTTTACCAAACCTCCGCCAGGGTATTGACGGACCTTGCGATAAGAAGAGCGAGTTGTACGATGTTTTCGACAGCTTTGCACTAAAGAAATAAAGGCATAATAATAATAATAATAATAATAATAATAATAATAATAATAATAATAATAATAATAATAATAATAATAATAATAAATGAGGTGATACGATTCAACGTGAATACAGGTCGCGTTGCTGCAAATGAACATTATTACGAATGTGATTAGCGGTGTTGTTGTTGTTGTTGTTAATGTCACACAGCCCTTGTTGTCAGACCACTTAGCTCAGAAGGTAAACATGGCTTGGACAATCATCCACCCGGGAGATAAGTCAATATTTACGTATCAAAGAGACTTTAATTACGAGGGAATTGTTAGCAAATTTAGTGATATGCTTGAGAACTGTTTTGTTGTATATTCAATTCGACTATTGGTGAAAATACAAATGAAATGTTCAAAATGTCTATGAATATATTTTCACTGTATTTTAATTTATGCTCATCGTTTAATGAGGATCTGTGTTCGAAGAGAATTTATAATAACCAGTTGGCCGATGAACAGGTACGAACAGATACAGTCTTTATGTACGGGACGTGTTGTCAGTACTATTCGGAACGTGTGGGCTATGCAGCGTTCCAACTCTAAGCGCTGTCACAATCCTTAAGATCACACAATCTGTATTCTGCCAACGTGATGCACACGCTACAACCCCCCCCCCCCCCCCCCCCCTCCCTGGCCCTTCCCCTCAATCCACCACCATGTCTATTACATTGAAAAAGACAAAATTCAAAACGTGCCTAGATTTCGACGAGTTTCTCCCCCCCCCCCCCAGCCCCATAACAATCATAGTTCTATTATGTTTTATACAACTCTTTCTATTTTTTACAATTCTTTTATTGTCATGGTAATGTTTGTTGTGAATTATTCAGGGAAATTGAGTTAGTTTGTAAAAAGAATTGACGTTCAACTTTCCTGGCACATAATGTTTTACGTTTGTTAAATCTCACCTGAAGTTAATCAGTTTTACTTGACATTTATTCAGTATGAAATGTAACATAACAGCAACACGTGTCTTCCGGACCGGCAGGTCACGTGAACCAATCAGAACCTTGCAGTGTCTGTCCTGATTGGTTCACGTGAGTTGTGTTGCCGTGTTGTGTTGCTATGAAAGCGCCATATTTGAGTTGTGCATACGGCGAGCATTACTGCCAACCGCAACTATTGTGGAACGTTATTTTCTTACACTGAATGATACATAAATTATTAATATCATTGAAGCAATCTACTACAATTGCACCATGATAGTGTTAAGAAATATTCGGCATTCAAGATTGATTGATTGATATTTGGGCTTAACGTCTCATATTTCGGCATTCAAGTTTCAAGTGTATAATAATAAATAATATACGCTTTATTTTGTGTTCTTTCTCATTCTTTCGCTTTCTCATAGTACGGCGTAGATAATATACCTTACCGCTGTCTCGCCTCAAAAAATAACATACCACATTTTACGGTGTACTTTTAAAATCAATTGCATACCAATCAACAATACAGTTAACAGATGTATTAGCCATAACGCACAGAAGGCATAGAAAGGTAGTCTGTTTGACCCTCCTAAGTCGAGAATTGACGTTTTTAAGCACTCCATTTTTATCAGAATCCAATCTATGTATAACACTCTTATGAAATCGGACAAGTGAAACATTTTAGATCTCTTTGCTGATTCCTCATTTCAGACAAAACTAAAATGTAGTCAGATTCTGTTTAGCTGAAATTGTTTTAATGTGGTAATGTCATTGTCTGTGTATGTTTTAATATGGTTATTGTTTTAATAACTGTCTGCCCTGTGTTGACTACGCGGTTAATTTGATTAACCCTGCTTATTGTGTTTTATGTGTGTATGTGTTTATGTTTATTTATGAGCATATACCCCGTGGTATTTATCTTTATTATATCTAATGTATTTGGGACTAATATCCTACTTACAAATATTAACATTGCATTATCCTATATAACTTATTTTATATTATACTTTCTGATCAGTTTACACCTCACCACCACCAATGACTGTTATCTAATGTAAATTAAAATAGTTAGCCCACACACAGGTTACATACATAACCTATGTGGGCTTCTCACACTATGTACTACATATTATTATTATATACATCTGTAAACTATACTATGTAAATTGTATTGTGAGAATAATAATAACAACCTTTATTGGTTTCTGCAGCCATAGCTGTTGCCGTAAGACACAGAATAACAAACAATTTATATCAAAACGAAAATAGAAACAAATTACACTTATACACAACACTTATTACAAAATACAATTTATATATAAACTTAACAAAATTAAGAATACAAATGGTGCCTAAAGATGAAAATAGACCATCGCAATACGGCCAAAACAATTTCTTCGGTGAGACTTGATGGTAATTTGAACGTCTTCCGGAATTCCTCGAAAAAGCCGGGGATTGTACCCCTAGCACCTATCATAAGACCTATAACTCTGATATTCTGATACTTTGAAATTGAAATTGATAGATGAATAATAAATAAATAAAAAAGGCCCTGAATACGAGCTGTATACAAGGAAAGCGGACAGCAATGCAACAAGTATAGACATGCACCAGAGGTCCTCCTAATAACGGGCACTGCTTCCAGTCTGTCCCAATTGGCCTCGTTTCCTTTCACATGCCGTGAATAGACGTTGTGAAAATAGGAAACCTATCCCGAGCACAGTCGGTCGCATCCGTTGAAACTGGAGCTCGCGTTGCCCATTTCCGGATGAGGGACAGATCGGAACAGGAAGTGAACCTCCGTCGACATTTTATTTAATAATTATTGGCATGTATGGTCATCCCTCTGCAGTACTGTAACCTATAATTTCATTACAGACATTTGTACGAATGTAACCATTAATTTTTCCCACACACGTTTTAATGGCGTGTCTACTAACTTTTGCGTTCATGAGTAATAACTTTATTATAGTAAATAATTAGTCTGCAAAGTTTTGTTCATTTTATCAATATATATAGACTGGCTTGAAATCTTCATTCTTATCTTATTTCTGAAAGTGATTTCTTTATAATGGATATAGCAAAGTAGCGGATTATGTTACTTGGCTTAAAAACATGACCAATATTACTGCAGATATATCTTTATTAAGTTAAAACCGTATTTTATGGCATTACAAATTTTGCATAGCAAACTCAGTATGTTGATAACGTTTCAAAGTATACTTTTTCTTTCTTACTTGCAATTCCGTAAATCACGTTTATATTCATGTTTTACTAATAAAACCCTGACGTCTGAGCAAAGAAGCTATAGTTATATTAAAAGCATTGCGGTAAAAATCATTACAACATGATCGCAAATAAATTTAGAAATAGATTAGACTTTGTTGGGTCAAGTGAAACAGAAACACAATCATGTGAAAACTGAAAAAGTAGTGTATATCGTGCAAAAAGCGCCGTGGGGCGTCTTTAGCCCTACATCCTGCGAGCGCAATCAAGACATGTCTGAGTATTGTCTAGCATTCTCCTTGTTGAGTCACTCTAGCTCAGCATTTCTGTTGTCTAGCACGACGCGGTTGTTCATTTGGTCACGTTCGGGCGCCCATGTCAAGGAGGCTTCAGAGACGTTCCTAGCGTCGCGACGGTGCTTAGTTCGTGTCGCTGCCGTGAGGGGCGCTGATGTAGTCTGCAGGCGATGCAAGCCCTCTTGTGTCACACAGATCTGCATTGATTAGACCAGGGGTGGGAAAACTATTGTTACAGTTATTCGAGGCAATCATGGGATTCATTTTTACTTGCAATATTGTTGTAGTCTTCAGGTCTTTATAGTAACCATAAATAATTGTTGAAGTTTATGGTTACTAGGGGAAGTCCCAGGAAATAATTGAGAAAATATAGTTTAAAATTTTGATAAATCCCAGGATATTGTGCGTTTCAGGCCCAACAAACCTAAATAATACATAAAGTAGTTGATATATTACATCATCTACTGAAGAAAAATATAAATTCCTATAAGTAATTGAAATCTACATTTAACAGTGTGTATTAAATAAATTAAAGGAAACAATATGTTTCACTTTTTAATATTTTGTACATATTTTCGCGTGTGTCCTGCCTTTAGCCAATCGACGGGTTGATAAAGTGTAAAAACTAATTTTACTTTGCATTATACAATACATAGGCCTACATGTAATTATAAATATGCCAACCATTCTCTTTTCAATAAGTGATGACTTAAAAACAAAATAACTCCACTAAGTAGAAGCATATCACATGAAAAAGAAATTGTGTAGCTATAGAAGGACAACCTTTCCATTTACTTTTTTAAACATGAAATATAAAAGTCTCATGAAGTCAAAACATTTCAAGTGAATGGGGAGGGGGGGGGGGAGGGGAGGGTCGTACTGCGTGTGTTTGACAAAGTCATTTAATTTTTCCATGTCGGAGCTAGTGAGTCTACAGGGTGTGTAGTGTGGCTGGCTCTACACTGAGCTAACGCCTACATCAACCTTATAAGCGACATGTGACTTGCTTCAATAAACTGAAAGCTTAGAGACAGCTGAGACTATTAATCTCAACATGCATGATTTTCCAACTGTTGCGCGAACTTTATGTGAACAGCGTGATTGTTTTTTCTTTTTACACCGATAAACGATAAAAATAACGGTGACAAACATTAGTATTCGAGTGGAGGAAAAGAAAAACAAGTTTTGTAAAAATTTTATAGAGTTGGAAATTTGCATTTTTTAAAAATATTTTGTTTGTTTCTAAAACAGACAATTACAAAAACAGACAACAAAAATACAGGAAGTTAAAAACTAACATTCTTATTTTATTACTTCAGTATGATTTGGGAGACTGTGTATGACCAAGATAAAATAAAAACAAACCAATTAATAAAAAAATGTATTTATTTAATTTAATTGTATTTATTTATTTAATGTATATTCTATTCAGTTATAAAAACTGATTTACAAAGGAGGACCTTAAATAAAACTAGGCTATGCAAACAATTAATAACAATGAAATCATAAATAACAAAAACAACAAAAACAAAACAAACCACTGTACAACATAAAAAAATAAAAACAAATCAAGAACAAGAAAAAATAATTGAGAAATAGAAAAAATAATTGATAAATCAATTTTGGTCAAAGTGGTGTTTCGTCCAATCATTTTTGAACGAAATACCACATTTTCTAAAAACATCCCCGTTGAATAGAAATCTGGTCCCTACTGTGTTACACGAATATGCTTCATATGAACCTCAAGTCGATGTTGGTCTTTCATTAGTTTTCTGCGTCTCTGCACATATTTTCTCAACTGAGTGAATGTCAGGGGTTGATTTCTGCGAGCACGCTGCTGGTATATCTCCCCTACCCTCTCTCTTTGAATTCGTTTCCATTTTACCCTTTGCACAACCATCGAGCTCTTTCAATAACACAAACCAGACTTTGACGTACTCTCTACTCTCTACTCTCCTTCCAAGAGGCCACACTCACAGATGTTGAATTAAAGTTCAGTAAGCCATTAGCTTAATGACTCGGTTTAGGCTTGAAACCGGATCTTTAAAAACGTACAATTTCTTTAGGTGTGTGAGTAGATATTTCATGTTTTCTCTGACGTTTTGAATTATACCTTCAACTGCTGGGATCTCTGAGAATATTCTTAAGAGGAAAGGTTAGTCTTACAAAAATCAAAGGTTCTAGTAATATCTAAATCTTTCGAGCGATATATAATATTAAAAAGTGGTTACTCTTACTAACATTCTCTCGTCCTTATAGCACATGTATCGTCACATGATCACGCATCTGCTCATATGACTCTAATTATATGTTGCGAATGTACGTCCCACAAGTAAATGCGCTGGATTAGGGGAATACTGTATGCTAGCTGTTCTATATAAAACAAAGTACAATTTTCGCAATTGATGGATATTTAATGGCTTTGTGGACTCTGACAAAGCGTTGACACATATGTGTGCCATGATTGTCCAAACAAACATAGAATTAGCTTGGTTAACTTGTGAAGAAAATTCTAGATAACTCTATTATTGAAAGATAATATAACAAATGGGAAAGCGGCTACAAATGCGATTTGCTTGTTACAAAAAAACACTCAACATAGGCGTGAGTAAGGTTTTTAATTCTGTGCTAATCACACTAATAGAAGGAGATGCTGTTTATTAAAACGCCAAGTAACAATTAAAATTTAAAATACATTATAACGTCCTGTTGATGGGAAAACATAAAATATGTGTACACTTATGTAATTTTAGCCAATACTTTTGCTGTGGTAGCTAATGTGTATAATATGTTATATGATTTATTTTCCTCCCTATGATGTCACGCCATGTTTTTTTCTGTTTTTTTTTTTTCCAAAATGATCTAAGGAATTTCCATCTAACGTTTACGAGCGAAAATCTTTCCTAAAACTTGATATATAAATATTTTTTCTAATGTAGTAGAATTAAATAAAACTAAGAGCGTTCCCAATTGTAGTATGTTTTCATTAATTGTTATTTCGTTATTGCTTTTTACTATTATTCAATGTCTTTTTGTTAGATTTAGTTTTGTGTTTAAATTATTTTTGTAAATGTTAGTTTACCACAGAGTAGATCTTAATTATTTGTAGAGATCAATACAACTGTAACCGTATTGAAATATCGGGCGACTTTTACGTCCAGTGTCATCGTTTTGTCAGTCAACTCTAACGTAAGTGGCTTGACTTCTAATACGTCTCTCAGCTCAGTGTATGAATCCGTGCATCCCTCCATTGAGGAGCCATTGTCTTGACTCATCCGGAGACCTGCCGTGAACTTTCTTGAATATTAATTACACGTTACGCATTGTGCCACGTTGAATATTAATCACTTTGTACGTATTGTGCCACCCGGGTGTTGCCATACGTAAATCGACATACTGTAATCTCAAAGTTACACTTGATTATTTCAAGGAGAATCTGAAGACGACGGCCGCTCTTCAAAGCTTCAAGGATTATTAAGACAAGGGGTGTCTAAAGACGAGTTTCATCAATGTTGATATCCTTGCCATAACCCATAGTAAGTAAATAAATAATACTACTGTGAGTTTACCTTGGTTTACTTATAATATAAAATAATTTATAAATTCGTGTATTATTCTTTGCTGAACATTAAACGGGCTGTGTTCGATTCCAAACAATAAATTCCTATCTGATTAAAATATCTAGTATTATGTAGTGGGAAGAACAAAATTATATTAGTTATGTTTTGACACAATAGTAAAAGTAATCGTCACAAGGAATATGAAGTCAATTTATAATGGGTTAGTTAATTCCTTTACATGGTATCAAAGAACATATACAAAATCTTACGGGAAATAAATATTATGAAGGAATAAAGTTTAAGAATAAAACATAGCATGGCATCTTCCAATGACAATCCATATGCAGTGGTAACATTCTAGTAATTAAGATATGTATTAATGGCAATATTTCTTGCCTGAACCAATAAGGTTGTTCAATAGAGTTCTCAATGTAGGAAAGTCTGATAGAAAGTTCTCACGAGCCGTCCTAACTCTTCACCCCCTAATCATTATAGAACCCGTTTAGATTCTTGATTCCGCAGTGAACCGTGGGGTGTTTAATTGAGATTATACATATATACACTTCAATCAATTTCGGACAGACCACAAGTTTTTCTTTGTGGAATCTTTGAAGAGTCTTCAATATAAAGGTTGTTAGTATTTGATCGACCCTCACAAATAGCTGACCCAGTGGAGTGTGGCTGCAGCCGTGGCCATAGCTGTATGACTAATTTGTATGTGCAGGTTCAGCTCTGAGAAAACAATATTATCCTCTTCGTGTTCAATTAATAGTGTTTTTTTTCATAGTGAAAGCCACATGAAAGCCATATATAGTGAAAGACAGTGTACATCTACATCTGTCCGTGAAGAATTATTTGGCTCGTTAGTGTAGAGGAGGTTTATTTCTGCTTCAAATTCAGAAGGTCTAGGGTTCGTAACCATGCTGTTTTATTTTTTTTATTTTGGATGTTTCTTCAACTATCTTTTTGATACTGTGAAGGCCTATACATAAACGGTGACATTGAAATCGCCATATCCCCCACTGAAAATTGGTTCTTGTAACTGAGTGAATCCACTATAAACACACACTCATTTAATATAAACATGAATATGCATTTCTATTTTTTAAATAATGTATTTTTGATTAGAGTATGCCCCGAGTGTAGGGCCTACTGGGTTGAAAAGTTGAGTTTCATTTGATAAGCACTTGCTTCATCTAGAACCAAGGTTAACCTATTCTTTCTTTATTAATTATCTATCCTAAACCGGATACATAATATAAATAATAATTCTATATATTGTGCAAATAATATCATCATTCACGAATACAAACCATTTTATTAAGACATTAGTCAACAATCTCAAAAATGTATACAAAATGAGTTCCACTTTGTATGTGCTCCTTTAAATTGACTCGTTTTGCATATACACGTTATTCGGTTTATTCTACCAGGGTGGTATTTGATGCACTATGTATTACAGGTCATTATTAATTATTGACGCTCAGGGTATAACTGTGTTCATCGAGTACACAAAAGTGTAGGCTATGCCATGAAAGGGCGGTTGGGGGTGGGGTCGTGAGGGGGGTGGGGGGTACATCCAGCGCTCGGCGTTTGTTAAGTGTTTCTGAAATATTTAGCAGCTAGCCGGTGTAGCAGTACAGCGTACGGACCCTGTTCAGTGTATGGCCAGGCCTAGATGGTTAGCGTGTGCAGTAAGAAGGGAAATCAACGTTCTAAAACGAGAGGAGGTTTAACAATGAGTTATCTACGGCAATTCTCATGGATTTTGTAATAACAGATTATTGAGTTTTATGTTTATTTAAAGGGGGGTTGTGGATGGTTGGGCGTTTACAGTTTAATCTGTTACCAATAGAAATTAAGGAAATTAATAGTGTTGGTTTGTTTAAAATTAAATGTAGGGAGTGGATGGTGAAGAAAAAATAAATGTATGTAGGATGCCAAAATAGCTATTAAGCTAATAAATAAAGAACATTTCATTAATGTTTCATTATTATGTACACAAATATCGACGACTTGTCTATTTGAAAATATAATCTCAGGGTAATTTGTGTCTAAATTCCAGTGGTTAGCTTACAGAAAATTATCTTACATTTTTTTTGGAATGTTTTGATTCATTATTTAGTGTCAAACGAACTAAAACGAATGTTTAACTATAAAGCCACGATATATGTGATGCTGAAGAACATTACTTGAACCTAGTAGTAATCGGAAAGTACATTTCATGGAAAAAGTGTCAATCCCCTTGCGGAGGTTCAGTAAACCTCAAAGTTCGACGTGCTCCCGCCAGGGGGTTTACGGACCTTGGCTCCATGCTTGAAACCGTTGCTGGAACTTGCAAGGTCACATCCTCTACCTGCCACTGATCGAAAACACAACTGCCCCAAACCCCACTTTAAATTCAATTAATTCGCCACAACAAATAATATACTTCCACTACTTCTTCTTTTTTTTTACCTTTAATATCTCGAGGGAAACGAATATCAAAACATAAATCCTGTTCATCGTTTACAATTTTATTTTGAGAATCATAAAATTTCTCAGTGGAATGGCCTATTTGTTTGCCTTAGGATAATTTGCGCCGAAGTACCAAAGAGTACCAGAGATTGCTAACTAGCCATGTGCACAGTCGAGATAGGGAGCTAATGGAAACTCGTAAATTAGTTGGAATAATTCATGGTTCTGCAATGGCCACATGCCAAGGAGAGGCAGCTAGCCAAGGCCTACGTTTGCATAACAAGTCTAATTTATAGGTTTGTCTACAGTGCTGACCAATACCACAGAGGGGTGAGAGGGGAGGTTAGAGGGGGAGGCCACCCTTGCTACCACTACTTGCTCGCTTACTGTAACTCTCTTAGAGCACAACGCTAGTGGTGTAGCATTGAGGAAGGTCTTTGAAATCATTAAAGGGAAGCTGTAATTGGATAATTGGAATGTAAGATGTTAGGTAATTTCTGACTATGTACAAGATATATAGTTCATTGTTTTGTTCTACATCAATAATTTGCGATATTACTGGAAGGCCATGTTCATGTTCAAGTTTATTGTATTGTTTGTGGTTTAAAGATCTTAAGGACCTAAATATATTAAATTCGGCTAGACTTTACTTTTGATCCACGTTTCGCCAATTATGTATGAAAGATAATGGTAAGAAGAGTTGATTAAGTGAGATTATGGAAAGCAATTGTATATACATTCTTTTAATGAAAGTAATTTTATTGAATGCCAGATTCCATAACAAGGTTAACTCTGTCAAATAACATTAAATACTTTACAGAATTCAATATGTTTGAAATATTGCTCTGAGCACATTTCTCAAGTTCGCTACTTGACTGATTGAGTACAATTGTTTAAAGGCAGATACTAAACTACCCTATTATCATTGTTTTGTTTAAACTATTAGTAAGTTCATTCTGCGGATAAATCCTTCTTCCCATCCAAACTGTGATCACCCAGTTTTCGATCAAGAATATCACTATTATATTTATTATTTGTTAGATAATAAAATACCATCGTGCCTTCAATATGTATGTGACAATTGATATTATATTAAATGGTTCTCATTCTCACATATATTTACTTCGTGGAGATGAGTATGGATACAGAACATCTCTATAGATGGTTATTGATGTTTTGTCACATGTGGTGACCTATTTTACTGAATGCATTACAATCATAATGACAAAACCTATTGGTTCGTCCTACATGTCTGACCTATTTTAGCAATGTATCGATATTTTGTTTGTGAGCTGATGACAGCTGAGTCCCTTTGGTTTTATGAAACAAGGTTACATCAAGAACGTTTAAGCATATAAGTGTCAAGATTAACAATTAATCCGCGATTTGTGCTGAACAAGCAAGTGTGGTACCAACTAGTAGGACACCACGCTTTTGTATTTATTTATTAATCATTTCCATTTACTACAAAAGTGAATGGGGGTTGGCAGAAAAGAGCACAGCTCCAAACACACAGAGTGACTGCCAACCCATTGTTATTATTGTATATTGTTGGCATAGTTTGTTGAAAACGTGTTAACAATCCGAGTTTAAATAATAAATTAACACAGCTTTGTGGTATCGGAACTATGAAGCCCATTTTCATTAACAGATTCCAAAAAGTATAATAAACACGTTAAGAAGAGTGACATTAATATATTTTTAGGAAACTGGTCTTTCTTCGTTAGCTTGTCAGTTGTCAATCAATTTACTTGTTAAACACGATAAGAAGAGTGAATTTTTAATATATTTGAGGGAAACTGGACTTTCTTCGATATTTTCTCAATCAATTTATTAGATTGGTAAATTGCATTCATTACGATCAGCTGCATTTGATAATTTTGCAAACTTTAAGACGGCTTAACCTGATTGTGATAAACTGGACAGAACTGGGTAAGTGTATTTTATGAGTTGAAAATTTAAGCACGTGTTGGATATCAATCCTACTTCGTCAACTAATAATTCATTTATAACATTCATGAATCTTCGAAACACGGCCATTATCGCAATAACAAGCATCTTGTGAAGGAGGTAACTTAATAACGTTATCTCAAATCAACGAACTGTTATTTATGATTTAAGTGACAACGAAGTGAATATAGTTTAGTTTAATGATTAGGTCTGAGTGTTGTATGCATGTCTTGGATAGACTGATAGAAAAGCGCGTGTTGTGAAGATTTGATCATTACTTCCTTGGGTTGAGATTTACTTCTTACATCTCTTGAGCTGTCGAAAGATATTTCTGCTTTGGGAGCAAGTTTATTGTCGGGCCTGACGGTTCTGTGATATCACTGTAGGGGTGACATGACAGCCGGAGTATAGGCCTAGAGAAGGGAGCGGATGCATTTGATGTATACAAAAACTTTGCGAAAAGAATGGAATCCAACAAACTTTTTGTTTTTGTCAAGGAAGACGAAGTTTCTTAGGGACTTTGTCTGTTACTGCTTGATCCCACATTGCCCGAAATGTTTTTAAACACATTAGTAGATAACAACACATTATACACTCGAATCAAATCGATACTTATTTTATGTTATTGTGTCTAGGTGTCTATAGGCATAGAAGAAAACTTCGATGAGCTATCTGTCAAGTTATTAATCGAGACAACAATATATGTACATTATTTTATTCAATATTGTGTGAATTGTTATATTATGGTGTATTGAATGTAAAAAGCGTTTCTTGGCGAGGTCAAATTTACCGTTACAGTTGTGAAGGCTACGTTCTCTGCTCGTTTCAAGGTCACTATAGTATTCACTGCATTTATTGTTATCTTTGAAATGTTAATTACTGTCGATCATAGTGTCAGCAATTACGTTGTGTAACATTAAAATTGTCCTCATTTATTGACTAAATTCTATTAATTGTTTCATTGTTTTAAATAAATTTTGAATCTTTAGAAACTATGTTGTCAATGAAGTAGGCTTTGGTCGGTTAGGCGTGTTCTCGTGAACAACGGTGTCTTCGTTCCAGGCTCGAATTATGGCTTGGACATGATCATAACGTATTAACATCAATTATCATTATACTCGTCGTCTCAATTAGCGTCTCATTGCCAAAAAATATTAAACATAAAACTCGAATTTCATTTGATACGAAATGAAGTAGGAAGTGCTCTTGTGGTTTAAAAATAAATGAAATTAAGTCTCATCCTTCTTTTAAAGATTCTTTTATAACTTTAATGTATCCCACATTACTTCTTCTTCTATCTTTCCTCTTATTACATGGAGACATGTGAGAGCAGGTTGCAATTGTGTGAAGCTCGGTAAGCAACAGGGTGGCACGGTAGTTAATTCCACGTAGAGAAACGTACTGGTTAGTGGTTAGTGAAGCAGCCCAACTCCATCCCCATTCACTATCAGAGAATAGAACATAGAATTGTTGCACAAGTAGAAATAGCATTCAAATAGCATGTCTTGTGGAACTTTTAAAAATTTACTGGGCAATTAAATATTTAAGCTTGCACCAGACCATTCAAAACTGGCACAATCCAATCAAGGTTCATACTCAATTATTGATGTTCTTTAGAAAATTAATTAAACATCATCCCCTTAGTAATAATAGAGTTGGAAAATAAAAACTTAACCTCTAATATTAATAAAAAAAACTGGTTTCAATCATTCTTTCAATACAACATCAAGATCTAATCTAAGATCTATACATTTCACAATTTATTTACGGAATGGTAATATTGTTGTGGTAAACCAATACTTTACAAATAACAATATTTGGTATGATTTTAAAAACAACAATCGTCCCGGAAAAGATTGTAGGAATCAGTTGAAACCAACGGGCGTTAAAAATCTAAGTTTTTAGTTAAAACATTAATATTAAATAGCATTTTAAGATTTGATTATTAAATATTGAGAACATAATGTAAATTTTATGAACATTTTAGAAATTGCGCAACAGATATTTTAAAGATGTAAGACAGCGTGTGAGAGATTTCCAGCAATGTGTGATTAGTCAGTACTTTGCGCGCCTACGAAACAGCGACGCTCCGTGAGAAACGCCAAGATGGTCCCCCTACAGTCTTGAGTCGGTTCTCAGATAGAGTTAAACTATTCAAAACTCAAATCTCATTCCGTTCTCTAAGACATCATCATGGCCAGATTTATCATAATGTTTCCCCCATGGAGACTAAAACTTCTCTTGGTTCTGTTATATGATCATCCGACAAGTTGTTCGCCCTATCACACAGAAATAGACGACAGGAAATGCTGTATCATTTTTTTTTTACATTCAGAACTGGATATAATATTCCATAAGAAATGTTTAGTGTACGTCAAAACACAGATTCAGCCTAGTACAATTAACAGAAAAGAAAAAGTTAGTTTATATATAGATTTATTTCGTTGCACACTAAACGCTCCGCAAGAAATTAAAGATATTTGAGGGTAATTATTCAGAAGATTGAAAGAGAATTATTTATATGAACAAAGTATCTAATTAATAAGTTGTTAATATTACTTATTATAGTCGTAGTTGTATTTTTAATATTATTAAAGTCAGTGCTTATTGATAACTATCGATAATAAATTATTATTAGTATTACACGACAACATTTAAAAGTCAAGTATAACGATTTTACATACAAACTCAATTCATTCACTAGGTATAGATTAACTTAAACTTTATTAACTATTATTGTTGGCCGTGTACGCCCTATACGTGGGCTGGGCATACACCAATCCTCTTCTGTATAAACCATGGTGATATAATAATATATTCATCACTGTTGTGCAAGTCTTTACGAACATAAACACACATAAACTAAATGCATACATTTGTATAAAGATCTTGTATTGGTTTTGGTCATGTGGTTGAGAAATGTTACAATATTTTGTATATACGTTTCTGTAGAGGGAGTGAAATATTGTGAAGAAAAGGGGTAGACTGAGCCCCCAAGACAGATGTTGTTGCCTTGATTGGCTTGGGGAGCGTAGCTGATGTTAAGCTACGGGGCTCAGTTTTCCCCTAATCTTGACCAGGATCGGGTTTTTTGTGGGTCATGGATCATGCAGGGTGGACACCATTAAAAGACAGATTCCAAAATACGAGAGTTACGTGTATTGTTCTTAAACCTTTCCCTAGATGGTCATCACTTTAACTGTTGCACTGTGTGTTCGGCGTGCGTGGGTACAATTTAATTTAAATAAAATAAATACACAATCTCACGAAACATCATCCTACCCTCTATGTAGGCTTGGAACAGCGACCCTGCCAATCCACCGGTCCTGGCACGCCCCTCGGTCGGATCCCCGGTCAAGTCCTCGTTGCCACCCTTCTGCTGTACGCACCCGCTCTCGTCTCTTCTCCGACCAACCAGCCTCTCGTTCGAACAGCCAAACCTCTTCTCCCCGTCTCGCCGTTGTCCATTTCACAAAACCAAATCTACCTGACTCAGGTGTTCTTCACGATACCCGTTCGTTGCTCGCTCCCGACAAAGTGTTGAAATCCTGACACATGCACATTCCACGGGTACACTCAACTTGTGCATGCGTCTAGTTAGGATTGCAACATATCCGGTAGAGCAGTCAATAACTTGTATCGAAAAGAACAGAAGAAGACCATAAAATGGTCTTCTTCACATGCCCGGCCCCCCAATGAACGATGACCTCATCGTTCGTAGAATCTCTTCATCCCTCGGGCACCATTTCCACCGGATCCCCCGGCATCTCATCAACACAGAAGATCCATCAGGCATGTATATGGCGTTGACTAGTTTCTTGTATAATCCCAATATGCTTCAAGTATCCTCGTATGATCTCGTTAAAGTTCGTTTCGTAGAGCCTCTTGGTTATCGGTGTCGGTCTTCCGTCTCTGCCGTCTCAGGTAGTTTCGTCGTCGTCCCGGACCAGCATCATAACCCACTCATTGTACCAAGCCTACCCTAAACGCAATACCCTACACCCCGCACTCACAATGCAACAGTTATCTCAGACTCGTACAGGCCGCTAAAATCCTAACTGAAAACAAAGACTCTTCCTATATAAGTTCCACCTGAAGGGCAGAAACCCTAACGGCGACAAATGCCCCTGAAATAGCTAACGAACTTGCACACAGGTGAAAGCAAAGAAAACAACTGAAAAATATCAACACCAAGACCTGTGTGAGAAACCAAAAATATAAAACAATGTATCCTACCTAGTGAGTCTTTGTCCGAACCAATATCAAAATAAATTCATTTTTCTTGTAGTAAATAAAGTTTTCATAGTAGTCTTGATCCAACAGAAACGTAACCCTCGTGATGTACAATTGAGCTCGCCCCGACAATTCTCAGCTGGCGGCTCGTCCGCAGGCATGTACTGCGTCTAGTCAGCATGTTAGTGAACTGTGCCTGTAACAGAAAATAACCTTGCGCCAGTTACGATTCAAGGTTACTTCTACACACTCACATACAGCGAATTCCGCTGACGCCAGACTGAGCCACGAGGATACGCACGTGTTACAACGTAAACACAGCGTGACTGACAGCTGACATTAAGAGACACATGGTAATAGTTGCAAAGAAAACCAATAATTTCAAAACATCAACCAACGACTAAGTAACAAATATTATTATTTTTATTAAATTTTAATTTGTTCAGTAACGGAAATTTAACTCAAAATAGATTATTCAGAACCGCGAGAAAACAAACTCACACGAAATTGCATTTACTTATAAAGGAACTAAAACAAATTTCTTTACAACTAAAACCATGTATTTCTTACCGTTTAACATAATTATAATTCACAGAATCAAAAACAAACTATTTAAAACAATATCTAAACTGTAAACATCTCAATCTCCACATCACCAAAATCAATCAAAATCAAAATCAATCGAAATCAAAATCATCATCATCATCATTGTCATCATTTCATCTGAACAGGACAATGCACCGAAAACAAATCAGGCAAGCGCCCTCGTTGCGTCTTTCCACCAGCATTTTGCGCATCATACATTTTCGGCATTGCAGCAAAACAAACCTCAAGTACGCTGACAATCGAGAGTAATGACCTATACCACATGTCACGCAACATGAAACACGGATTCCTTGGCCACCATCATAAAAATAAATTCCAAAACCCCGTCAGAAAACTCCTGTCAAAACATACCGATGGAATGTCCAAACGCTCCCTAAATGTACTTCCTAACCTAAGTGCCAACCACAGCACATAAATAAAGTAACTAAGCAAACTTCTCCCGAGAATACCTCAATCAGGCTGAAGGCCATAAGTCTACCTTAAACGTTAAGTAAATCTAAAATATAATATAACCAACAATGACATTCCATCGTACCCTCTACGCTGCACAAGCCCAAGATGACATAAACACCTTACACGTCATGTCAGGGCAGCCGCCCTAACACAACATATATCCGACCAAAGGAACCGTATAAAACATGCTAGTCTGAACAGAGTATAGACGGTACTCCCATTTTGCTAACGTCAAGTATCGGCCCAACAACGCCCAAAAAGCCGTCGTCAGCATTCCACCGCACAATATCCATGACATGTTTCCATATCTTAGAAACGAACAAAAATCTGCCAACAAGCAGATCCAATAAATTTCCACAAATCATGAGATAACTCATGTCCGAAGCAATCACCTCAAAAACAAAAACAATGAGGAACAACAATTTTTTCACCAAAATCCACCAAACATCAACCATCAACGACACCAGCAATATTGTGACCATAAAGTCACCAAATAATCAAGTCAACGACAACAAAACATCTCGTTCAGACACATCGCATAACGACCTCAATATTCAATAATTGTGACCATAAAGTCACCAAATAACAATTCCATGTGTCCATATCACATGACCCCAATAATCAATTATTGTGACCATAAAGTCACCGAATAAAAGTTACCTCAATAACTGCATCTCAATTTCATACATCCACATATTATGACCAATAACCAATCATTGAGACCATAAAGTCACCAGAAAAAAGTTATCTCCATAACTGCTTCTCAATTTCATACATCCACATAGTATGACCAATAACCAATCATTGTGACCATAAAGTCACCAAAAAAAAGTTATCTCCATAACTGCATCTCAATTTCATACATCCACATAGTATTATTCTAATAATCAATTATTGTGGCCATAAAGTCACCTGAATAAATGTACCTTATACATCCACATCGCGATTATCCCCGCTACCTCGGGCGATAACCTTTCATTCCGCCACACGCACAATCCACGTAAGAAACGTCGATTCATCACCTCAGTCCAAAGTTCATATCCGTCCGTCTTAGGAGTACTAATCTCGGGCACGGACAATTCCACGTGCATGAACCGACATAATAAAAATAAAAAAAAATTACAGTACCTAAATAATAAAGTAGTATACCAAATATACAGACAAATATACAACACTCAAATTAGTACGTATATATAACAATAATAATTGCTATCCTATTGCTAAGAATACAGTATGAACTAATCGTACGCCCCCCCTAAACTAGCACAGCAAGGCGCTAAAGAAGGAATAAACGGTTGAACTACACAACGTATATACACTACAAGTACACTGCTGCATCCATCCAGGAATCGAACCGACGACCCGACGTTCCCCGTCCACACCTTCCAGGTGATCACACACTGGCCCCAGGAGGCATTCAGGGCGTAAACCCCTACATTCAGTGTACAACACACCCTTTCAGTGTGAACGGAGACCATCATTACATCCTACATCGCCTATAATGCACAGCTCACTACAACACCACACGTGTATCTACACCCCTTCGAAGACATCAAGACACCTTCAACGCAATGCATAGCCTTATCCAAAAAAAACGTGGCACAAAACACATTCACCATAACCAAACCATCACACCACGTGCTAATTCCTGACTAATACTAATAACCTCGCAACCCACGCACCCTCGCAACAGTGTCTGACCCAAAAATACAACACAATTTCGAGCACTCAATTTCGAGCAGTACATTTACCAAAACGCGTAACCCGTTCCTACAACCATAATTTTGTAATCACACCTGCATAAATCCATAATACCTATGGTATTACAACCCTACAAAACCGGCGACCTCCACCATGTGAAGAAAAGGGGTAGACTGAGCCCCCAAGACAGATGTTGTTGCCTTGATTGGCTTGGGGAGCGTAGCTGATGTTAAGCTACGGGGCTCAGTTTTCCCCTAATCTTGACCAGGATCGGGTTTTTTGTGGGTCATGGATCATGCAGGGTGGACACCATTAAAAGACAGATTCCAAAATACGAGAGTTACGTGTATTGTTCTTAAACCTTTCCCTAGATGGTCATCACTTTAACTGTTGCACTGTGTGTTCGGCGTGCGTGGGTACAATTTAATTTAAATACAATAAATACACAATCTCACGAAACATCATCCTACCCTCTATGTAGGCTTGGAACAGCGACCCTGCCAATCCACCGGTCCTGGCACGCCCCTCGGTCGGATCCCCGGTCAAGTCCTCGTTGCCACCCTTCTGCTGTACGCACCCGCTCTCGTCTCTTCTCCGACCAACCAGCCTCTCGTTCGAACAGCCAAACCTCTTCTCCCCGTCTCGCCGTTGTCCATTTCACAAAACCAAATCTACCTGACTCAGGTGTTCTTCACGATACCCGTTCGTTGCTCGCTCCCGACAAAGTGTTGAAATCCTGACACATGCACATTCCACGGGTACACTCAACTTGTGCATGCGTCTAGTTAGGATTGCAACATATCCGGTAGAGCAGTCAATAACTTGTATCGAAAAGAACAGAAGAAGACCATAAAATGGTCTTCTTCACAATATTATTGTGATTTGCTATAATGGTGGAGGTGCCGGGTTAAACCGCTATTCCTAACATCATTTTTAATAATATGGAAATATGTCTGGAAAAGAAGTACACCGATAAAACTACTGTAGTGAGTGTTTCAAATTTAAAGTTTACCATTGTCGTATCACAGGACAGTTGCGTTTCCCTGTATTTTATAATAATATGTAGCACTATTTGTGATTGTATACGCACACATACAATGCACATTTATTAACTTTTAGGATTTTTTGCTGTGTTATCACATTTTCTAGTTTATGTTTAAGTGATTTTATTATTGTGAAATTTTGATTGTTTGGTTGTATTTGTGGTCTTCCTTGAATGAGGCAGGCAAAATAAATACGTCTAAGAACAATCTCGCAGATTCCAAAAATACAGCTTCATTTTTAAATAAATTATCTTGTTTGTGGGTCAACTTTAAACAAGTCAAAAAGTTATATAGTTTTAACCGTGTATTAGATTTCTGAAATCCCCAAACACCATTAGCGTGACAAACGAGTCGAGTGCACACGGTCTAAGCGGAAGACTTCCTGTGTACGAATGTATGGAAGATCGTCAGAAATCTGTTAATTTTCCAAAACAACATGCAGGAAATAGGTGATTAGATAAGAATGTGAAGTCTGTATGGCAATCGTTAGACCTGGATAACTACAAAATTTATGTGAACTGTGACAGAATAAAACATTTAAAATAGTAATGCCGGCTAACCTACACCACGAACACATTCTTAGATTTGCCTTTGTTACAATTATAAATACACCACGTGGGTGTATTGAATGTATGCCTGTGGGATATCCTATTCCAACAAATATGTTCCTAAACGTCTACAGCTTAATGGAGTTTTTTTTCATAACGGTCCGAACGATCCAATTACTTATATCGCCCACGCGAACGGTTATATCGAAAGGGTGAAATTTCCATATTAACACGAAATTCTTTCATTCAAAGCTTCTACTAATGGAACCAGCTTTCTACCAACCTGCCACGGTAAAAACAATTACTCGTTTGTCGTTTGCAATTACGTGTATTTACCTACTGTCTATGTTTTAATAATGGGCTTATCAGCTATGTCCTCTGGAAACAGGTGTTTTTCTTCCCCCTAATGGAAGCTTCAGGGTTGGTTGGATGTTTGTGAAAGGGGTTACTAACCCCCACTTATCCGCTGCAAACCAGGTGACATGTTTTCCTAGTCGTCGAACCCCTAGCAGCTGACTGTGGAGGCAGAACTAGTATTTAACAATGCACGCAACAAGTCTGGGGGGAGGGGAGGGTATTGTGACGTAGATGAGGGGGTGATCGTGTGTGCATGCTATCACCTGCACTCATTCATGTGAATGTGCGCATGCTGTACATGTGAGGAGAGACGCGCGTGCGTGCTCGAATTCACTCACGTTGAGATGGAAAGTTAGGAGCGTTTTGGACGTTTGTTCAAGAGCGCTTCTACGCCTCGCTAGGCGGTTTTAGACTTCAGATTTATTAATGTTTTAATAACATGACAATTAATTATGAGGGATGATGAGATTCATATCAGTTTTGGAAACATATTGTTTTATTATCACTCACAAAATACTTTTGTGAATACCATAACCAAAGATTCGGATTTCAGATATTGTGGCCTAAAATGTGTATATTGTTTTGTATGTACTGTTATATCCTTATCTGATATAGAAAACATTTTGGATGAGTAATATGAACACATTTAAAAAACTGGATAATAAAGTTTTTTTATTTTTTTATAATTAGAGTAATGGCAGGTCAAGGTTAAGTGAAGGTGGGCTTAAATAAATGTATTTATTACGGATAATTATTTGGAATTAATAATTAAAAAGTGGAATTGAAAGTAATTGCATATATTATACCCTCTAAGTCTAAAACATGTACATATCACCCGCAACTCCCGTTATTTTGAGATAAGTCGCAATACCAAAATAATAAGAAAAATACCGAAAGGTACGCGCCTGAAACGTTCAGTTCAGAGTTTTGAATTATTTCATTTGGATGTGCACTTAAATAGATTCACGTGAGACATATATCACTCTCTTTTAATATTTATGTTACAATGTATTTCAATCAGCTTACAAGGGTGCATCATGCCACTCGTTTCTAAAGTAGGAGGGAAATGAACTAAACACTAAACATTTCATTTAACACATGGTACGTACGATGTAATATTCAAATTGCAGCCTTTGTGTTCAGTGATGCTATAGCAGTAGCGACAATTCTCTGCGAAAAAAAATTGTTCTTTTGTATTGATTGTAATAAATGTGTTGTTGTATTTTACCCTATACGCTCAACACGCATTTCCCTTAACGCAATCACGCATTGTATTCAACATCTCATTTATAATATGGGGAAGGTTTAATATAATTTATCCTCTACTTAACTAATGAATATCTGTTCGAGTTTGTGTGTATCTGCAAAGTGTTTGGCTTAATTCTGCCAATGACAAACCAATTAAATGAGACATTTTGTCTGTAACGGCTCCAAGTTGTGAACCTGTTGTCTGAGATGTCTTATACAGGCTGGAACATCAGAATCAGTCTTCCCATGTGTTGCTGCTTGAGAAAATGTCGGGGATTAGAGAATGCATGACGTAGCGATGAGACGAAATCCAGTGGATAATGGTGATAAATTGAACTCAAATTATAAATCTCAATCAGATATAAAACGAAAAGCTTATATTCTCCATCTGTTTCGCCTTTTTCACTGATATTTGGGCAATATTTCAATCAAAGCTTTCAAAGCTTGTTAATAATGATTATTTAAATTGGAAAGCTGTTTTCACTAATTTATTTTTTAAAATTTCCAAAAAAATGTTTGATTCGTGGACAATTTTTTCTTTGATGGATGCGACCAAATGTGGATCCACTTTCTTCCCTTCGTCATAAGGATTCACATAATTTATCACATTATATCCTTCCAAACCTGAATGACGACAATGGTGTGTCTGCATTTTGTCCACGTCTTTCATAAATAAAATAAAAACTTTCCATCTTTTGTCACACAAAAATAACCATCACGGTATAATTAATTGAAATGATAATTGTTTCAAATCTAATATATCTCTTCTCCACCCTCCTACCGCCAACTCATCCCACAGTTTCCTTTACAACGCAGAAGTTATGACGAGTATGAAGGGCTGTTCTGTTATTAAAACATACAACACAGACAGCCCCCCTTCCCCCGCCAGAGATCAGCTGTTAGTAGCAGCTGTAAAATGCAAGCATGCATCCAGTCTGCACATGAAGGGTCAGCACGCCATATATAATAAGCCAGCCTATGTTGTCCGAGCTAGGTTTAACGTCGTAGCTAACTTGATACTATTTATTATAATCCCTCCGTCCCTCCGTTGTTAATTAACATTATGCAAATTAGAATGAGTTGAGATCTTGAAGGGGTGCTTTAGTTGGGGTAACGACTACTGCAAGACAATGCCGGCCAGGTTGCTGCTTATTAACGTACGGGGAAGAAGAAGAAGAAGACGTAAGGTTTGATGACACACTGGAACACCGATAAGGTTTAGCGTTCACGCGTAGAAGTTATAACAAAACCGAAATTCGTTATTTAAAGTTCACGCAGGATGGTTTCTAGTTTTATGTTTGTAGGAATATATAATAATTTGAACAAATAAAGTTATTTGAACAAATTTTAATCAATTGTTATCAATAAATATGTCGAACGAATAAATTAAAAAGTTCAAATATAATATTACCTATTTAACTTTGAAATATCTTAAACAGTTTTAAATTATTCATTCATGGTTATAATTTGGGGCCACCATAGCAACAAGGCACAAATTAACGGTATATATTTTTCTGCTAAATGTCAGTTTTTGTAACTGTGTGGTGGTCAATAAATACAAATATAAAGTTGTCATGTTCTGCTTATTTTTCGTTGGAATAAGTCCAATTAGAATGTGCCCTTTAGCAGCCTACGTATTTAGTTTCATTCAAATAACACGTCTCAAGGGTTGACATTGTATAGTCATGCATTTCACAGAGGAGCCCTGCTAGTTTGGTGGCTGAAAAAATGAAAGCCCTCAAAAATTGCTAAATTTTTAGATTGTTAAGAGCATCTGATTTCTCCACTAACAAACATTATCAAACTATTTGTCACTATACAAATACCATAATAAATTATGAATACGATTCATTTACACCACAATTCTTTATCTGCAGAAAAATGGATGGAAACTCAATTGAACTTTATTTAAAAAATAATCAACAAAATATTTTGTTTATCTATCTGAGAAATTAAACTAAATAAAGTACCTCCCGAAAGTACTCTAAAATAGCACCTAAAAATATTCAAGACTTTCAGAAATCTCTTCCTATTCTGTAATGATGATGATGATGATGATGATGATTATTATATTTGGGGTTTTACGTTCCATATTTTGTGCTGCAACGAGGCTAATCGAGACGATGAGTGGGCGATTATGAGGACGAAAAAACACCACAAGACATCCATGCCCAAGCCAGGATTCGAATCTGGTACGCAGAGACCGCGGTTTACTAGATCAACGCCTAATCGACCTCGGCTAACTGCGCCGGCCACTATTCTGTATAATTACCAATATCATTTAATCTGTATATCTAAACAAATCAGGTAAAATCATAACCCTCTCTCTAGATTAAGATCCATCTCATCTCAACAAACAGTAGATACATCCGCTACCAACCAGCTCAGATAGGCACAACAATCTCAACACAAATGTCTATCCGATACTATCTATCTCTGTGTTCAATATCGTATCCGCGTGGTTTGGCTGTGTCGTGTGCGGCAGATGTAGAGTGAGCCTGTCTGTCTGTCGTATTGTGTATGTGTGCTCTACTCCACTGGGGATAACTAAATGCAGGGAAGACTGGATGAGGGTGGTTAGGAGGGGGGGAGTATCTTACCTTACCACGGCGCTTGCGGTTACTTAACAGATGGCATATTAAATAATCTGAGCTAAAGTAGCCGAGTCAAATTTGGGTTGACTCTCGCTTGCCGAGACGAGGAGCCAAGGGCAAATATAACAGGTGGCAGAAGGGAGGATAGTCGGATCTCGAAGGGCGGTATCTTCAGATATGTTTATCGGTGTATCTTGAAAAGTATGTAAGAAACATGATTTATTTCGAGTTTAGACAGTTCAAACACTTTCGCTTTTTTCTAGCATTTTAGGTTTTTAAAACGAACGACCTATGGGGTTGCTATACCGATAGAGATGGTTCAGTGCTAGGGTTAGGAGTCTCCAATTCGGAAGGTCGCCGATTCGATACCCACCACCAGCAAGATTTTTCCAAGGTATTCCTCAGCAACAAGGCGAATGCTAGGATTGAGTCATGTTACAGTGTTCTCGCTGGCATTCCTTCCCATCTATCACAAATACCACAGTATAGAACAGTATATAACAGTTTTAGGCGGTTGTAGCCGGTTGTAAAGGAGCAATTTGCAACCAGTTGCATCCATCTTGCTTACCCGATATTAGGGCCCTGAAGAGGGACATAAATTGTTTCTGGGCGGGCTTACTACCAAAAATAATTGTTATATTATTTATTACCTTCAGACACGATTATTAGTGTATCTAGAAAAATATGTATTTACAAATACAAAAACATGATTTATTTCAAGCAACAATGTAACATATTTTCCCTACAGTGGTTAATATCTGGAGTGTTTAAAAAATAAATTATTTGACTTTATCAAACATTTAAGGAGACATATTATTCAAACTGAGCTGAATACCTGAGAGTGTAAACGAAGGTCGTACCCAAAGCACTTTACCGGCGGGCGGGGAGGGGCGTAGGAGGGGGGATCATGTGTGGTTGCATTTTAACTTACCAAGTCTTCATCAGTTGATTGCGTGAGAGTGAGACCTTCATTACATGGAAATTACAAACAACTTTTCGATTAAACATAATGCACTTCGTCACGCAGAAACCTGTGCTGATTGCTAATTATTGTTGACTCCACTCAGCTAATGTTATTCGGTACTTGGGTGTTGCTGAGTGATGCGCACGGGATTATCAAGTAGGAAGTGCTGGTTCGATCCCCGCCTCCGACGAACCTGGTTGAGTCTATTCTTGTTGAAAATGTTGTAGAGTGGTTTGCTCGCCGTCAATGTTGACAAATTAATTAATACATATTTTGTTGAAATGTCGTAGTCAACGTCTACTTGATCTCCGCCTGGCGGCGGCTCGTTGAACTAGTTTGACGAGCCTCCGCTAGGCGGAGATCAAGCGGACCTTGTGTCGTATAGTGAATTTGTTATCTGTGTTACCCTGTAACGGTTGTCGTGACAAAATTTAGCACATGTTTAATATCCTTGGGTTGTGGTGTATTCGCATTCGTTCGCACTAAAAATGATATTTGCCCTACATACTAGACTTTCACAAGTTATGGAAATTGTCAAACTAAACAATTTATCTTTACAGAAAGATCTTGCATGTTTTAAGTTAAGTTTCTCAACGAGCTAAAAACCGCGAAATTATGTTGTTTCTTTCCACACTTAAATTTAACGCGTACCATTCGGTTTTTACAAAAACTCGAATCTAACAACAAATTATTTCTCATAAATTGTAAACTTTATTCTTTTAAAAACGTTAAACTACTTCGCGAGAAGAAGGATGAACGGTTGTAAAAATAAAAAAATTATGAAGCATGCAAATTTTATTTCCTGTTTTTATGAAGTTGGTTGTAAAGTTTGGGTCTGCGAGAGTCTAGCTCGAAGGACTGGATTTATGATGGAGGGGGTGGGAGGGGAGGGGGGGGGGGTGATATTAGCGAACTACAACATGCAGATCGGATCAGACAGCTCAGGGACTGAGATCCTACTGGTAAGGCTCAGTGGTGTAGGGTTACACCAGCGAGCTCGCGTGGTCAACAGATAGGCTACACCAGCAATCGGAAATTGAAAAAGCCGACAGTCGCACTATAGTGTGAGTTACTCCCGCTCCCGAGTTGAGCGCTGAGTGTCCGGAAATCTATCCTACACGGATACGCGACTCCTTGCTGAAAGCAGAATATGTGATAAATGTGATGTGACCATCGGATTTAAAATCATTCCTGAAGTCTACCTCGTCTAGTGTGATGTCTACTATCTAAATTTCATTCCTGAAGTCTTCCTCGTTTAGTGTGATGTCTACTGTCTAAATATCATTCCCGGTCTTCCTCGTCTAGTGTGATGTCTACTGTCTAAATATCATTCCTAAAGTCTTCCTCGTCTAGTGTGATGTCTACTGTATAAATATCATTCCTGAAGTCTTCCTCGTCTAGTGTGATGTCTACTGTTAAAATATCATTCCTGAAGTCTTCTTCGTCTAGTGTGATGTCTACTGTCCAGTCTATACCTCGTGTATTGTATGTTAGCATGAGGGCGAAGATACACAGTTATCGGTATAGACCTAATACAATAAAAAATGTTACTTCTGAAAATAAAGTTGTCTTCACTGTTTGTATTCAAGCTTATAGTAACATTCTGACGATTGATTAAATGTTCACTGTTTTATAACATTAATCCCAAAATTTGCTTTATGGTACTTATGACCCTTCTTTTAGGATAGCCATTTCAGGAATCAAACCCGACACCGTAGTAATCATAATCAAAACTCCTCTGTTACCATGCACAGAGCTATCACCTGTAATATGACCTCATGAACATAGTAAATAATTGATGGATGCATCCAATACACTGGCCGGCGTGCTCGCCGTGTGTGATCAACAGTTCGTTAAAAACAAAACAATCCATTTTCACCGGGTATGAACTTTTGAATAAATAACGACTCGTTGCATGTAGAACTCTGTCCAGTTCTAAATCACACTCAGTGACAGAGGCAGACCCAGTGAAATGCGGGGGTTGCTAGTTTGGTTCGAGGCGCATTTTGTATTGGTAGACTGAATGAATGTTTTGCAAGTTTCACGATTGATCCATTGATTAATTGATGAATTGATATTGAAGACTTATTTCGTGTTATACGGCTACTTTACTTTACTTTATTGTAATTAAGGCAAGTGTAGGGTCTTTATCCTGATGACCGATGATTTATGAATGATAATGAGGAAGGGAGGAGAGGAAGCCTGGTACTGGCACTTAGCATACTCCTGTCGAAAAGTACCAAGGGGACCATCGGCTTTACGTCCCATCCGAATGGGCGGTGTAACTTTGACCAGTCATATAGGTTCCTCCACTAACCTGGACTGCCGAGAAGAACGAAGCTGTTGCACAAGCTTTCGAACCCTCCAATCTGTTCTAACCAACGGTAACTAGTGTTTCAGAGGAGAGTGGTCACCCAGGTTGTTGCTTGTATAGATAAGGGGTGAATGGCAAATAATCGTGGTGATCTTTCTTATCTCCACAGATGAGATGAATGACAATAATCTACTTTGCATCGACAATGTTATAAAAAATTATAATAATACAAACAATACATATTTTAGGAATACACATTTCATTGTAATATAACCAAAATTATATGTACATGAAGTGATGGCAATTCTCATAAAAGTTTGCCCCGACTGGGGATTTTTTTATAACAATATTATCTATATTTTGATACTCTATCAATAAGTTGGATTTTGCTTTGAAAATCGTATTATAAATATATGCAAATAATAAAAATAATTAAGTGGATACTGAATGTTGACTTACGAAATGAAATCACAATTGATATTTCCCGGTTTTAAATTCAATGAAAGTGTTACAAAATTAAATGTTATTCTCGTGCGGATAGGTCAGTTGATCCAAGTTCAACTGTTTATTACATTTCTTGTACAGTCACGTACGCAATTGTTACACGTTTAAAATTGAACGAGTTGCCACCATGAAAAATTGGCCTTTGCCTTTGTTATATTCCCCGCTCGCAATCAACGACTGAATCAGCTCCCACGTTTGTATAACAAGGTATATCACCATCATCGTCGGCGACAAAATTGTGATAACACATTATCGCCGTGGACAACATCACCATCGCATCGGCCTTACCAGGTGATAATGAAGGACGGGTGAGGGTATCGGATCGGGTCCCCTCGTATTACCTGTATTGTTCGCTACCTGCGAGCCAAATAACACGCATAATGGAGCGCACGCGCCGGCACACGCACACACACGCGTACACCCTGACCGAGAGACAGATGTGGTCCATTTTCACCGGGTGATCAAAAAGGAAGAGGTTTATGCTTTCATGTAATATTTTGAATAAAAGGGGTTTACGTTATGGAAAGGAACTTTTCATTATTGGTTCATGGTTAGTGTCATAATGAATATGTGCATATGGTGTGTGGGTACTCGTCAGATTTAAACTGTGTTTTTTGATAATGTTCAAAAACTATTTTGGGAAAATATTCTATTGCTGTGCGTGCTTATTCATATACCGTGTTTTCTAATTTGTCAACATGTGTGTTCTACACACATAGTTTTCTGTTCACGAATGTTACAGTTATAGCGGTAAAACTAGGTTTGAGTATTAATTATTAGTTTCTCAATTATCATGTAGAATCAGACTTACAATCTAAAATCTAGATTCTAGATGGTCGGGGTTCCTCTCACCTTACAATACTTATTTATATTTTATGTTTTATGTGTATTACTTGTTTATAATTATTATTTTAATAACGAACAATGAATAATAACTAATAAATAGTACAATTTAATGAAAACACAATTACTTGTTTATTATTATTATTATTATTATTTTAATAACGAATAATGAATAATAACTAATAAATAGTACCATTTAATAAAAAAATAAAATAAAATAAACGAACTTCAAATGCACATAACTCCATATACAATAATTATTTAAAACAATACTTTTATAAAACACAACGTATTTCTCTTGTATTAAAACATCCTTAAAAACAACGCTAATCTTTGGCCAACAATGTGTGACGTAGCTTCTTGATCAGCCGTTGTATCAACAGTGCAGCCGCTTGTTGCGTACTCGCTCACCGCCAGCTGTTTCCTTGGCCGCCGACCATGCAGGCCCCACCTTGCGTCGCCAGTTGATCAGAATGTAAATGTATGAAACGAGAAACCCCAGGGAAGAACATGATTTAATAACGCAGAGCAATGTGGTGAGAGCACTCCAGATGGCGAGGCAGAAGGGGGAATACAATATCACTGCAGACCTTATAAGGGATACGGTTGATAAACAAAACTAAAGATCAGGAGATTGTCCTTCAATTCAATTTTTTCAATTTTAGATCATTTTATTCCCACACAACCCAAACATACTTCCACCAGTCATACAAACAATAAACATTCATGAAACATAAGAAAATAAAATTGAATATATGAATACAAAAAACTGAAAACCTTGTTATGGGAAGCTCTCGTAAGGAACTGAATCCTTGTGGTCGAGCTGACATTGTAAATTAAATATGTATACATAACAGAAAGTCAGTGGAAAGAAAGTAGTAATCATAATAAACAGCAAAACCAAACTAATACTAATAATACATCATAATTATAGTTAGAAATAGGAACGATTATTAACGAAAATTCAGTTTCAATTAGGTACGTAAGTATAGCACCTGCGTCTGTAGATTGTATGTTTATTATTTAGTCTGGGTTATGACAGTCGTGTTATGTCAGTATTGTATTGATGATGCTTGTTGCTTCCTGTTTCTTTATTGCAAAAATATTATTCGAGACGATGAGTGGTGATTGATAAAGATGGACCATTACGAAGAACCCATGCTTAGCGGGATTTGAACCCATGTCCCTAAGAGTCATACTCATACCATTAGGACCTGCGCCCCACCCGCGTGAGCCACCACATATATATATATTTGATTTCTTAGATTTTGTTGGTTGCAAAATGTAAAGTAAGAAAACATGTTTCGGTTAAACCAATCCAAATTTTATTTAAAATAATGTCAACGTTTCAACGACTTTAGCGTAAAATTTGGATTGGTTTAACCGAAAAATGTTTTCTTACTTTATGTAGATATATATATATTATATATATATATATATGTGTATTTATTTATTGTTGTTTAACCATACCCAGAACCAGAACGGATATGGAAGGCTACGGCTGTTAGACCCTCTTCAGCCTCACCACATATACGGCTGGCATTATTATGTTAGCATAGTATATTGTGGCAGTGGTATGTGGAAGTATGTGGAAGTAATGTATAATCATCAGTACCCAATTTTGGCGGCGCCCGGTGTTGCTAAGGATTTGTTTTCTATATTATGGGGGAAAAACATGCATGAAACTGTAGCCTGGCAACATCAGGCGCCCCCAGGGGTAGGGGACGACTACAAACACGGACCCTACTACGGTATTTGAAATAGTTGGAATGGAATGTCCGGGGCTGATAGTATGACTCAATCCCAGCATTCGTCTTGTGACTGAGGAAAACCTTGGACAAAAGTCAGGACTGCCGGTTTCCGGTATCGAACCGGCGACCTCCCGAGTTAGAGTCTCACGTCTTACCGCTGAGCTACTATTATCGGTTTGATAAAGGCAATAATAAGTTACAGCTTAAATCACACCACCAAACCATATCGTTTATAAATAGTCTTGTTCTACATAAACGACATAATTATTTTTAATTACTGTGTTTAAAAAAACATAGCATACTTTGAAAACAATTTCTAAAATGGTGCGTTCATCCTTAGGTAAAAATTCTCATGTAGGTCTCATAACTTGCTCTTTTAAATATTATCTGCATGCTAACAATACATGTTTACCGTCGTGAAAGGTAATTTCATTTTACGACTTCTACTTTTCCCGACTATGCAAATTGAACAAAGCTGTTTACTTCACATACGCCCTATTAAAAGTACATCCCGTGACATCATGTTTGTTAAACAAAAATCATGATGTCCCCTTGTTAATTCGAAATAATGATAATAACAGGTACATTACACAAACATGATTCTGAAGTTGGAGATTTTGATTTGATTTGCAGGAGCAAACGTACCTGGTACGTTTATTTGGAACTCCAGTTTGGTGATATTTTGTTTGAAGATGTGTGGGGAGAAGTTGTCAGTATTGATGCAGAAAAATGTTTAATCAGAAACCCAATTATGTTATATAAATGAAGAGAATATTAGTAGGTTTAATTTATTATTAAAGTTCAGTATACATAATTTGATTTCAGTTATTCATATTTTTCTTTTTCAAAAATTACGAATTTGTTAAAAGTTGATCAACCCTGTAGATCAGAACTCTGTAACAAGTACAATTAATCTACAATTTTTATGCGGACGTTTCTATGTGTTTTGGACAATTCTAAGTTTTGTAGCCCTGCAGCCTTTGAACGATGGATGCAGAAATGACCGGCGATGTTAAGACTGTGCGGGCACGGTTTTTCAGTTTGTTAAAATATGTACAACGTACCCTAGTTAAGCTTGGAAATTGAAACCAGAAATTCTGAAAGTTACAAAATTATTTTTTTCGTAATTTTGATTGTACCGGTACCGTAGATATTGCTAGATGTACGCCGCTTCATTAAAAACATAACTTCGCCCAGAAATACACATTTGTGATAGCCAACTTTTATTGTACATAATGTACATACTTTGTTCTAGGACGTGAGGAATTTTCAGTTCCGTAATGTAGTAATGTAATGTAGTGTAATGTAGTAATGTAGTGTAGTCCGTAGTGTAGTGTGTGTGTGTCAGTTCAGTAATGGTATGTGTGCTATGATTTTTCTCATCTACCGGTACAAATGAGCTATTTTGTACCGGTAGATGAGAAAAATCATAGCACACATACCATTAAAGATAACGAACTGAAAATTCCTCACGTCCTAAAACAAAGTATGTTAATTAACTACAATAAAAGTTGGCTATCACAAATGTGTATTTCTGGGCGAAGTTATGTTTTTAATGAAGCGGCGTACATCTAGCAATATCTACGGTACCGGTACAATCAAAATTACGAAAAAAATAATTTTGTAACTTTCAGAAGTTCTGGTTTCAATTTCCAAGCTTAACTAGGGTACGTTGTACATATTTTAGAAAACTGAAAAACCGTGCCCGCACAGCCTTAACTACTGGAGATGAGAATCACGCAGACACTGTAATAACATTGGCGGTACATCGAGGCGATTACTGATACATTGCAACGTGTGAACGCTGAACAGTTACAATACGACTGAAACATGTTTTGGTTTAAACCCCCTTTATGCCATCTATTATATGATATTGTATTTTTCATCATATTTCTATGATAACAATAGAATTTTTTTCACCTATCAAAATCTTTTTCCAGCTTCAAGTTGCTTATAAAAAAAAAAAATCGTGAGTTTTTAGACTTGAGTCAATTATTCTACACCACACAAAAGAAAAACCTTCCACCCAAGTGAATTCCCAATTCCGTAGGGCAATAACGACCAACTGTTCAGACAAAACCGATCGATTCGGGTCCCCCCCCCCCCTCCTTCCCCCCACAAACAAAGGTGTGCCATGATTCCTTTTCGCGGGCGAGAATTGTCTTTTCTTCGATCTCTCTCACCCTTGAGTCTACTAATTACGCATCGCGTGCGTGACATTGTGTGACTATTAATTTCAACCCGTTGAATGGCGTTGAATGTTGAATGGCGTTGAATGCGCCGCTTCGGATACGCGGCCGTGGCAAATTAATTCGCGCCGGACACAACTGACCGTCAACAGCCGCCTAGGAGATCAGATTAGAGCCAGACCACGAAACTCACTCTGACAAATAGGCGTTCACTCTTTGTTGTTTCCATTGGAGAAATGAATATATTATATCATACAGGCGTTAAATAATGGGAAAATGAATAATGGAAACGATCACCTATCTAGGATGTATCAGACGTGTTTTTAAGTAGACCAGTGTTAGTATATATATCTTCTGTCATAATTAGTTAGTTATTTGTTTCACTCGATGTTCGGAGCGGTGACGTCACACTGGTGGCAGCGGAGGATTCCCCGCGGTTCGGCCGGCCAATCAGAAGCGTTGCCTAGTGGCGCGACATTCAAAACCAGCCCGTGATGATTTATTGGGAACATCGTCATACCTATATTATATTTGAATGTTAAATTACATGTTTCTTCTACTTCTTAAAGCCGTGTCACCATAAAACTAGAGAAATATTTTTAAATAATATTTAACTTCTTAAGATTAATACATATAGGTTTGCAAATTTGTTATATGTTCGTTAGAAACAAATGTTTAATGAAGTAGGAACTATTTTACTGTGTGTATACGTCTTTAAAATATTGTTTCTTTTAATAAATCAAAACAAATAAATAATCATTAAGAGTATGCACATTATCATAATAAGGAAATTTTGGCCATTTCGGTAGTAGACGAATGGGGGACTCCCTTTGATGTGTAGCGCTTGTGAGTTTCCCAAGTTGGGCTTCAAGATTCAATAGGCATGTTTGTCTGCTAATCTACGCATTGAAACAATGACAGCTATTAGCAGATAATTATCACCCCCCCTCCCCCACATACACTCAAGTTAAATGACGTTTTAACAAGTCTCGTTTTAATACTTGTTTCATAAAACGTGTTCAGTTAACTAAAATTCCTTTAAACATTCAAATTGTTTAATCTGTGGTTGGTGGCTCGGTCCGGATGCAACAAGGGACCACAGCTCTAATCTCTCTGCACATAAGATGATAAAGAGAAATGTATCTCTAATTATTGTTGTTCATCCATCGACGTCAATGCTATGATAGGGAACCAACCTTGATTTCAACATCGGTAAATATATAGTATGTAAATCTGAAAAAAATCATCTACAACTCCCAGGGACAAAACTATATAATTTCTAAAGTAAATCGTTTAATTTATGTTTAGTTATAAAATCCCAATATTTAATTTATAACTGTAGCAAAATTAAATTGTATAATATGTCGCCATCGGGATGTAAAAATGGCCTGTAATAACAGCAAGCATTAGTAAGTAGTGCGGTGCTCACCTGTGGAGTTTCAAGGAGGGAATCGCAATGTCAACATTGACAAAAAGGTCGGTAGGCCTATCTTTTCATCGTCATCGTATCAGGCAGGGCTGCTTCTTACCGTTCTCCTCCTGGCACTGTGATGACGTAACTGCTTCGTAGCATCTCCCCGTCCTGAATTATTTACTTTTATTTACCTCCCTTCCGTCTGTTAGCGGAGATAATCATGATTATCTTATTAGTTATTACTGCATCCTCTCGTGTATGAGCTTTGCAGTAGCCTCCAGCGCTCATGTTTGCTGGGGGCCACCGCTGCTGTGGTCACCAACAGATGTTGCCCAAAGAACACCGCGTAAGAAATGGGGTTAGTGGCGGCGGAAAGGGGGTGCAGACTAACAGACCGTTATGAAGTATGATTAAAGTTAATTCACCTCTGCCCTCACTAACCTCAAGTCCTAACCCTCGACTTGAGGCCACCAAATTTAAAATGTTAATGTTAACGAGTTTAACGAATAAGTTGCTAATTTTTTTGCATACAGAATTTTAATTGGCAATCTTCTGGATGTTTTCTTTTTGTACAAAAACAGGTAATTTCGTGGAATGGAAACAAATATCTCCTTAGAAAGCCGTCATGATGTCTAACCGTACGTCGTACCTCGAGTCTTTCATCAATTTCATCTCCGCCGTCGTTATTATGCTCGTGTTCATATGGGCCTACCCCCCCCCCCCCCCACCCCTCCCCTCCATCCCCTCCCGCCGTTCGCCGCGTCTCTTCCGGATTTATGAAACTGATTTATTAATTATTTAAGTAATTAATATCAGGCAGTTCTATGCAGCTGACGGGAGGGGGCGGGGAGGAGAGGGGGGGGAGTATAGGGGTGGTAGCTGCTGTTCCAAATTCAAAAGCTCACAGTTATAATAAAACATCCGTGAACTCATATCTGCTACAAAAACCTTATCATTATTTCAAATGGCTGTTAGTCAAAATGCAGAGCGAAATACATCAATGTTACATCTATTGTAAATTGTACAACTCGAATGGAATACAAGAGTTTGCGGTTTTTGGAAACAACATTTTCGTTGAACAGACGAGACATAATGTGCAGAAAATAAGTTCATCGTACCAAAGTTTTCCCACCAGGAATCGAGCAAATTTCATTATAATTGTCGTTTAAAAATGTAATTAATAATTCTGTCTGCCAGTCTATAAAATTCTTGTGAAGATGATCGATAGATAAACAGCCGACTTTTAATATAGAATGTCAGAACACATTATTGTGACTAACTCTAGTTAAATGATAAATTGATGTTTTAAGGACCCCTGTAGGGAGGAGTTACTGATATGGGAGGATGAAAGTTAAAAATCCATCCCCGCTGGAGTTCAAACCCAGATCACCTTTGACAAGTGTTAACCCTCCAAGTTCCTCGGTTCGGTGGATTTCTGACATCCACCTCTATCTCTCCTATAATATGAGATAAGGTAGAGTTTAATTTGATAACTAAATACAAAATCCAATCAAAGTATGTAAGATTTGAGTTTTTCACTCCTTATTTACACATTTTAACTCAATATGTGTTTATTTTTTCAAATGTTTACTTAGGTAAAACGGATTTCATTATGGTTTACCTTGACAATTCACTTTGTGATACATTGTGTATTATTTGATCCGTTTTTATTTGAAAGTAGATCTTTCATACTTTTTCTGAGTTTGTAATACTTAACTTAAAGGTGTATTTGTTTTGTAGGAGATATTGGATTGGAGATGATAATTGGGTATATTAATAGAAGTAAACATATAATTAAATGCTTTTCTACACTATTTATTATGAAAATATAATACAAAAATTACTATGTTGTATTATAGCAAATTACAATAATTTCTTCATGGTGGTCATTGACAGTGACTGGTTTACGGTTGTGACCTAAGTAAGGAGGCGAGGCTACATAATAAAGGCTTAAATCTACTAGACTCATGACTAGGGTATACTGACTGACTGCTTACTATTGGTGTTCAATCCGTTACGGAGCAGACTTCTACATACTAAGGTAGAGAATATTGGAAATAATTGTATTGTTATCCGTTTTTAAGCCATCCTTATACTCAGATGTACAAGCATAATGTTATATTAAAAGTGAATCAATTTATTAAAAGTAAAATCCGAAATTTATAATACATATTTTGCAGACAAATTTGGATTACGAAAATAGCCAAGTGACATATCATTTAAAATCATCTCATCAGGAAAAATGTATTTCATTATTTAATCTCGAGCAATAATTTTGTTACTCTTCAACAGTTCCGGTAAAATATTCCTTTGAAGAATATTACGCACTATGGATAGATACGTAAATTAATTATGGAATGTATTGTAATATATATATATGTATAGGATAAGGATGACTCATGACTGCTCCATTGAAGAGACGGTTCTTAATCTTTGAGACACGTTAGGCATGTCTATAAAGTTGTATTATTCAAATCGGGTCCAAAAAGACCGCGAATCTTAATAATTTATTAATAACTTTAAAGAGCAAGAACCGTAACTTCGTACCCATCAACATATTGTTATCAACAAAGCCCTCTTAATTTTAAATACTCTTAAGCATTTCTATATATTAATTTCTTATCTTATAATAACTCTTTATTCTCTATTGCTATAATATTATTACTGGGCGATTGCACTGAGGCAAATGTTATTAATGGAGGTAAACTCCGCCAAGGCCCTACTACATGTTTTATTGCTTATGAATACCCGGCATTTTCCTGGGTGTACCGCAAAGATGTCCACACAGAAGTCTTAAACAACTTCAAAAAAATATTCTTTTTAAAAAACCTCCATTCATCCTTGAACATGACATCTTGCGAAAGAAGGCGATACTTCCAGAATCAAATTCTAGCCCATGGAAAAGCCAAGAAAAGTTTTAACTCTGTTTGTGTACAAATAAGAGATTATAACAACACACTTGAATTTATGTTTTGAAGTATTAAAAAAGTGTTACATTTTATAATAAATAGATTGTAAATAAGATACTAGACATTTTAAAAACTCTGTATTTGTAAACTATCACAAATTGAATCAATTAATATTTTAAATATAATGGAATTCATAATGTAATGACTGATATAATTGTAAATTAACAACTAAAGTATGTATTTGACATTATTTGGTATCTATTATATGCAATTAATATTATCAATTTTTCAATAAAACATTGTAACTACATATTAATAGTTTCCTTGCAAAGCATTTTAATTGCCTTGCGAAGAGATACGGTTCAGTTTTTCTTATATAACTAATAGACATAGTTAAATTTGTATTGTGGAAATATCGAAGTTCTCAAGTTAACGCCCCAGTTATTGCCAGTTGAATGGTTAAAAAAAAATACTTATACATATTGACTTAGAATTACATTTCCATTCATTCATTCATTCATTCACAAACCTCTTCGTATACACTTCCTTGCACACTTACAAATTATTCATGTACACATAATGTTTACCACCTTCACCTGGCATATTCTAAAATCATTATTGCTTTGACGAATTGCTACGCTTAGCAATATGAAAACATGCTTATGCGTAACCAATATTGGAATATTATTGCTTTATATGGAATTTTACTTATTGATGGTTGAATAAGTATTTCTCATTATTGGGTAATTGAAAGGCGGAATGGCTATAATTGCTATATTATATCATTGTTATTATTAAATTTATTACTTTATTGTTAGAATATCCATCAACATACGGGCAATAAGCGCCAAACAATCGATAATAATAATCTATTTTTATTCAGGCTTTACTTTCAACAACAATACTAAAATTTTCTGTTGCGTTTAGTTTTTTATATATCATTCCTAAATCAATCGATGCCTTTGAAATACATTTATACACTTCTCATCCACACAATCACTCTCATACTATAAATACTAAATGTAACTATTTAATACTATTCTATACCTAAAAACACTTTCATAGTTTATGTGATGACTTGTTTGTTACAAGAAGATGGTAATAACTTTAAACACATCGCTATTTAAGTAGGCTTAGCCGCTTGGAATGGAGACTAGATGATCACTCAGACAATCCCGCTGGTTCTTACTCAGAGGAATTAGTATTTACAGGTCAACATAAAGCAATGCATGGTAAAACTATGTATATATATGACTGGTGTCAGTTAGAAGTCTTGAGTATTAGGTAATGACAATTGAATACTAACCAAAGAATTATAGGAACTTTGTTAGAATGCGTTGCACCGAAAACCACGTTGCTTTAACGTTACATCATGAAATTTCTTCTATCGTACGTGAGCACAATATAACAGGTTGAAATATGGATTTCATTTTTAGATTTAGCTTCAAAACGTGGACAAGAGGTGGATAGTGAGGGTTAAACACGCGGTCAGCAAGAACGGCTTATGTTTCGAACTAGTTATGCAATCCTCACCCCACATCACTAACCTCAATGCCCTTCATACCTCCATAGATTTATCATGTCCTATATGACGTCCGACCACTTTAATAAATGTGGTCTCTAAGTTTTCCAATACCTCTTTTTATAGATTCCAGCGTTTGTTTGTCCACGGCTAAAAGGGAAAGAGAAAATAATATCTTGCACGAGCGCAAGGGAGCTCTCAACGTAGAATCCCAACGGTACCATTATGTGTTTTCCGGCGATGTAGCTAAGATAACAATTCGAGGTGGGCTTCCAATGCGTTTGCTTCTTGGTTGCCAATATAACTTTATTGAGAAGATTGACTTCGGTATGGATTGTTGACAGAGGAACATTGGCTCCGTCGCGTGATGCTGTCTGCATTCGAGTTTGTTTTTCTTCAGGTCACGCAAAACATGAACAACAGTCACCTGAATTTCGGTCGATACTGTAATATTTACGAAGGAAAGCGTAGTACATGGATTAATTTACACTGTTTTACTTTTGAAAATATTTTGTCCAAATTTCGGTTGACAAACACGGAATTGGTAATTCAATTTCTAGTAAATTTTAGGTATTGATCGATGTTATGCGATTTAGGTTTTTGAGTGAAAGGGAAATAATTTGTCCAGGTAGGAAACTATTATATCTCGTGCACAGTCAATGAAAATACAGCTACTTCACATGGGTTAAGACAGCACAACACCAGGTTTCACGATAGTACATGCTCTAGGAAGTAAATACTACAGGATAATAAAAAGTGCATAATTTTAGACAACGTAACCGGCAACATTGTGCAGGTTGCAATAAAACATACATTCTATCTTTGAAAGGAAACACATTGTTACAGAAGATACAGCCTTGAAGACAGAACTAGTTAAATACAATCTGGAAAGGTGTGCTAACTTAATCGGATGGGAAGTTTACACCACGAGTTGCGCCAGTCAAGCAGGAAGAAAGGATGTGTTAAAGATGCATCACATAGGATAGAGTGTAGACAGGGAAGCGGCGCGATAGGATGACAGATTGAAGGCACTACCGTACTTTAAGTTGCAGCCTTCAAGAAGTGGGTTGCTAATAAGAGGAAAATTGCTTAATGCTTAATTACAGAGAAGATTGAAGCCTGGAAGGAGGGGCTTGTTAACGACCGTATAGGCACACGCACATGTCGGACTTTGGACGAAGGGGCGTCAGGAAATAGAAGCACTAGAACAGGTTAGCATAGAAAAGCGCGTGTGGCATAGAAGCAGTCCAAAGCTTCGAAGTAGTTTCTAGAAAAGAGTGAAGCTTAGAAACACGTGAATGCAGAGTGACTGGCACAAGACGAAGTAGAGGCGTGCAAAGTAGTGGGGAAACCGAAAGAGAAGCGTGAAAGAAGGGAAATGCATCACAGGGGCACTGTTACAAGTTTGGGTCAAGAAGAACGACCATGGAAACAATCGGGAGGATAGAAACTGGCACAAGTTGATGGTAGTAAGAACAACGATGGCCTTCATTCGAGAAGAAACAAACTAAGAACGCTCCGACTTCTGAGGCTTACAAGAAAGGGCTAAGCTTTGTACGTGAAGTTTTTAACATAGGCTGAAGTATGTGAGAAGAGGATCACTCAGAAGAGGGAAGCATTTACTACATGTAAAAGCAGAGGTTGTGGTCTAAAAGAGGAAGAGGAAAGTTGATTAGACTTACTAGCAAAGATTGAAGCATAGAAGGAAATGCATGCTAATTATGGGGGTTAATAGAGGGACTAGCATAGGTTGTGGCGCAGAAGTAATTACATATTTATCTAGTCATAGAGAAGCCAGGTTAGCATAGAAGAAGGGGAAAGCTAATTATCCAGGAAAATTGAGATGTGAGCACATGTGTTTGTGCCATAGATGAACGCATGCGAGAAACTAGGGAAAGGCCAACGAGAAAATGTTGAAGCATAGAATGGGTTAGCTAAGTAGTGTAGAAATGACACATTTGTGTAAGTTCTTGCATAAGAGGGAAGTATGTCAGTTAATGACAGAATAGAGCGATTGAGACATCGAAAAAGAGACAATTGCTTACTAGTGAGGCATTAGCACATCGAGATAGAGAGAAACTGGACGGATGCTGTAGTTTAGAACAAGAGGTAGAATAGAATAGTGATTAATCGTGAGATCAATATCCAAGATACACACAAATTACAGACAACACATGACAGGACAGGACAAGTCACAAAGCTGCGGCTCTACACATTGAAAGTCTCAAGTTGGAAAGAACATTTATATGGAAGGACACACAACAAGGTTTGAACATGCTTACATGCAAAAGCTGCCGGATGAAAGATCCCAACGGTCAGTGCTTAGACGATTCACATTTGTGTAGGTATAGAAATGAAGAAGGAACAAAGAGATTGAGTGTACAAATACACGTCCAAATACAAAGCAAAGATACAAAGAGATAAAACATGTAGGTAACTACGAAAATCAATGAGGCAGAATATACAATAAAGGAAGACACCGAACATCTAAAACGTGGAAGAAAGTAAAGGCGTAACGCTTTGTAGATTTTATCCAAGAGAGAGAGAGAGAGTGAATCCTTTAGTGTGGAAATTCGAGAGGATAACAAGTCCATCCATATTGGAAGTAAATACTGTATATCTGTTGTCAACTAGTAGCTCGGGAACAAAGGGCGGGATTGGAAAGTGTGCGATCATAAAAGAACGCGCCTTCGGATCCATGTGATGATTTATTGAATTCTAGGATATGCACGTGCGTTGAAAAGTTTCTTTTGTGAACCTATCAAAATAGAAGAATGAGAATATTGAAAATATCTTTTCAGCGATAAACCAATGAATTTAGTCATTGAAAAATGAAAACTCCTAAAGTTTGGAAATAAGTTCGTTGAAGATTGATTGACGCGGGCGGATATGAGTGAAAGAAGTTGAAAGGAAAAGTAAAGTGAAAAATATGAGATGAAATTTCAGTTGAGGTAACCTGGCTTAAGGGCGACACATTCTTGAAAAAAGGGAAGTTTGAATTGCATTCATGTTGGTTGGATCAAGAACCTTTCCTTTCAGAACCAGCAGAGGTGTGAAGAATTGTAAATTCTAAATAAAATGGCAACTATGTGCAATTAAATTAGTTGGCATTGCGCCAATTTCCTAATTTGACTGATCTACCTGTGTATCTAAATAATTAATTGTGATAAACCTTTCAAAGTGATCGGTAAATGGTATAACTTATATTTACAAATACTGTGTTTACATAGATCAATCCATATTTGATTAATTAGCTTAAAACGGCGTATTGTACATACAACCGTGTTCTAACTTTATTTACACAATACTGAAATTGGGAATGTAATGAGAATGGTGAGAGCTTTGCCCGACAGATACGAGATCTGTCCGAACTCGAATTGTAAACTTGTCGTGAGTAAGAAGAAATCGTTTTCAACGGTGATTTGTGCAGCTTAATAGAAATATTGCCGAAATCATAAATATTATGAGACGTTTACAAAATTCTTCCTTAGGCCTACTTATAAATGTTATATAAAATGTGTTGCTGTTGCTTCATATTATATTATGCGACGCTTGTTTGTTTTTATTAATTATTAAGCCTAGTTAATAATTTTTATAAGTAATATGACTAGACAAAGTCTCACTAGTATTTATGTTTCTTTATAAATTTTTATACAGTTCGTTGTTTATGAAACGCTTCGATCTTTTGAATTCGATGCAGAGAATGTTTAAACAATATTAACTACAAATAATACGGGTGTTAGAAATATTGACTTGAAACAACAATTTAATAATAAATAACTTCTTATGTAAATACATTGTTTCATCTAGACTAGAATAAGTTTTCTTTGAAGCTGACTTGAAACATCCATGCTTCCGTTGTTTTCTTCACGAATCACGACGCGATTTAAAAAATAGTATTCCGAGTAATCAAATTGCCATAAAACCGGCGTAATAGTTTTAACCAATTTAAGAAAATATGCCTTAGCACTATAGTTTTTGGAAAGTTTTGTTATAAGTTATGAAACTTAGCCTGCTTTGTCCGATTTATTTGGCTTCAGAAAATAGCTTGACTGGTTGACAAGCTATTAACTGGTAGTTGTTTTGATTATTGCAGAAAGAGTGTAGTGGAAAGCACGCGAAGAACGTGAAGAGTATGGAAATAATGCATGTTTAAACACTATATGAATAATTAAATACAATATACCTATATTATAGCTAACAAAATATTAATTCACGAATAGTATTTGGGCTATAGCTGTCTCCTAGTAACATTTTTACAATATGCTGTACAATTGTACATAAATAATTCATCTGTGACTAGCTTGTCTATAGGAAACTACACAACTAAGTTGGACGTTAGTGTTACACAAGATACAAGAGTCACATTCGCCGAGTTTGTCGGCAAAGACTTACAAGAATATAAGAGGAATTCTTCTTAGATTGGGAATAGGTTTAATGTCTCATTTGAGATCAGCACGAGTGGGGGTGGGCGCAAAGTGGTGGCGGGGAGGGTGTGGACGCCAGGGGTGGACACGACGACTCACTACCCTCCTTGAAGCAGGCAGACTCGAGATGTTTATTCAGGTAGGACTTGAGCGCGAACGACTTGTTACATCTCGTGCAGGTATAGTTCTTGTCGGCCGAATGGGTCTGCATGTGCGCGCGCAGGTTAGAGCGGTCGGCAAAAGCCTTGCCACAGTGAGCGCACCCAAACGGTTTCTCCCCCGTATGAGAGCGCAAGTGACCTTGAAGTAGCCAAGGTCGGGAGAAGAGTTTCCCGCACACGCCGCACGCGTGGGACAGCTTGTGCGTGAGCAGGTGCATTGCGAGGGCGGGCATACTCACGTAGGCCTTGCCGCAAGTGATGCACTTCCGCGCCGCCTGGGAGTCGAGACTTCGATGCGTCTGCTTGTGCCGGGATAGGTTGGAGGAAGTCGCGTACTGCTTACCACACTCGGGACACGAGTAGCGAGGTCGGTTGTCCACTATCGGAGCCAGTGGGGTGATGTTGGCGGGAACACCCGGAGCCTTCACCGGACTCTTTCTCTTCGAGCGTCCGTCACTCACGAAGAAGGCCTCATATGTGTACGCCACCGTCTTGCCGTCGTGGGTGCCGACCCGCACCACTTGCGTGGACTCGCCCGGCGATTGCGGCACCGACGGCAGCGGAGTGGGAGGTGGAAGTCCTGCGGTTGACGCACTCAAGTCCAGGATCGCATGGGCTGCACTTAGATCCTCCTCCGCCGGCGACTTTGCTGGCCTGTCGTCGAGGGAGTACGGCCGGTAGATGTCCTTCTTCTTAGGAGGCAACGATAAGGCAGCGCCGGTGCTCGTAAAACACATGGCATGGGACTTCCTGTTTCGTGGGGGTGGCGGGGACGGGAGAGGTGATTTCACTGCCCAGGAACGACGTTCCTCACCCACCTCTGGACCGGCGGCGGCGAACTGGCGCGCCTCGGCGGGCGTCTGGAGGGTGGCGTACGACGGCGCCTGGGGGTAGTTGGCTGTCGCTGAGCCCTCATGGCTGCGATCAGTGCGGGAGAAAGCTGTCAAATGGAAGGAGGACACATCCTGGATGTAACCTGAAACACGAGAGAATAATCGTCAAGTTGGGTGAAACTCAGTGCGCCGTCACTAACGCGTCTGAGAAATTGTTTTCAAGGTATTTTAAACAAGATCTACTAGACAGCCTACAACAAAATAATCATTACTTTACAAATGAGTTTGACGGAAGTTCGCCCCTTTAATAAGAATAATGTGAACACGTCAGACAATGAGTAAAGTCCCTGTACAATGGTAGCATCCCTGGGTGGCTGTGAGAATTGAAGATAGTTTCACAAGCAGACAAGAAAACTTGGTCTACTGAATCCCGTTACTCTCAGGAATTGCTCCAAGTTTACACAAGTTGCCACAGTCATGCCGCCGTGACTCTTGGCCTCGTACCAACGCCAACGAAGCAAACAGAAGACTCTAACTTGCACGAGACTTGGCATGCATGGTTCTAAGTTAGTATTACAAGAAGGGTGTAACTAACGACTTTATCTGTATGAGCTATGTGTATGAGAACTTGGAGGAAGTTTAGCAAGAAGAGGGAGGAGGTTTAACAAAGCAACTGCCTACTGCTAGATATAACAGTTATGAAGTAAGATGTAGAAAGTAGGGGGAAGGTCTACATTAAGTCAGAGAAAGGAAAGCTAATTTTCGAGATCCTTATTCCAGTCGGGTTGGCTACATCCCTTGCATTGTAATGCAGAAGATGAACAGGGCTCCACGAACGCTTTGATTTCCTTGGCTCCCCCGAGTCCAGTTGGCAAACACTCTGCAGCGCCCAAGAGGAGCGCGAGATGGGACTTTCAAACGGGGATAGAGAGGATGGGCTGAGCTAAGAGGGGAAGGGGAAGGGGAGAGGATATTTGCTCTCAAAACACCAGCTTTCAAACTCCTAAACTTTGAATAGCTTTATCTTGAAATGTTCCGTCAGTCGACTCTTCTGAAAGCTACTCGAGAGCTGTTGGATGTTTCTTCTTCGCGTGTCCAACTCGATTGGAGATTAAACGGGAAGCGCGTTTGCCCCTACAAAGTCTTGCGCACAATTTAAATAATGGAGCTTCTAATCGTTTACATCTTTTTCATGGCGTTGATATCGCGTTCACTCTTATATTCCTAAGGGCCTGACACGTTAACTGTTGATACCTAGGGAGCAATAAGGTCAGGAGGCGATCACTCAAACTCATATTAAAGGTTAAATCGCTCTTTTAAGGGCACGAATAGCCCTATTATATTGTTTAGTATATATATATAATCCATGCACATTTTGTGTGTGACTAGAGTAATGCATGGTTGTACTTTATTTCTGTTATGAAAATTATCCTAATAAACATTTCCTTCAATAAATATTTTTATAAGACGAGTACGGGTACATAAAGTAGATACTTCCACTATACTTGCGTGAATGATCTTAGGACATTATGAGATATCCAATTGGATATTATTAAACGGGGTATAGTGATGCCGTCTTCAAACATAGGTAGCCATAACACTATCAGTGATGTTATCATTTACATTTTTAAAACCGGCGAAGGTGAAGCGTAATCTTACTCTTTTCCTCATTCACTTTGTTTCATCTTTTTAATATCTCATTAAAACATCACATAATGCAACACAACATCATTCTCAGGATGAAGCCTATCTCAGCGATTATGGACATTGGCAGTATGACGATTGACGTGTCCAGATAATGTATCTTAGTTTCCTATGAAATATGCACACATCAAACAATCTAAAACCCCCACTCTTCACCATTTAGTGTTAGACTGTTTTGTTTGTTTGGCTGTGTTTACGTTGTTTGGAAGTTCATCTCTAAGGTAAATATATTTACATGAACGTTCTTAAACAAGTGTTTCTGTTGCTTTGCGATCATCATGTTTGTTTTCTGTGTGAAATAAGGCAAGTATAAATTCATTATTTTATCAAGAGCTTTACACTGCAGGCAACTCAACTTTGTGTATACATAAATATTGACATATAACATCTTACGCACTCAACTTAGTATTTACCGAACAGTACGAAGATGCTTCGCTTTCCCATTCGAAAGTTAATATTCGTCCTTAAGTAAAGTCACCTACAGTCATTTACATACGCTCTTAATTTACAACCTCTTTGCTAGTCTTAATCACGATTGTTTGGGCTCGGCATGGACTAATTAAACTGCAGGGGGTTTCATTAGAGCAGAAACCATCTTCGCTTAAGCGAGTGTTAGTGCGCTGAGGAACTGGTGCGGGTACAGAAAATTAAATATCCTGGTTCTATCGTACGAAACGCTATATATACGCAACCTCCGTGCAATGTGTTGACTTAGCCATTAAGTTTCGTGGAGGGTAGATAGGAACTTGACTACTTCTGCGACTGTAAAGCCACTGCTGTGAAAGGATAACAAAAAGGAGTAATAATACGAAAACGAGTAATACGAGTAATAATACGAAAGAAATATACGAGATTGTATGTCATCATTATTACTGTTATTGTTATCTGAATACATTGTCTGTTCTTAATTGTTGCATGTGTGTGAAATTTATATTGATCTTGTATTTCGTAATGTGTAATTTTGTTTTCGACACATAAATTAATCAAACTATAAATTATTAACGTGATATTATAACTGTATTAATACACTTAATTTGCCCTAGAAGAGAGTTTTGTAGCGGGAACTCGTTGTTAAAGTCGATCGATGATAACTGCACATGTGATATAAATCATTCAAATTGTATGTACTGCAAGTTGAGATTAAGCTTGTGAATATTGTAGAAAAAATATGCACCTACCGCTTTTAGTTTTTTATTTATTGAGTGTTGAAATGCGTTGGAATTCCCCATGTTATACATTGTAACTGAACAAAAACCTACACTTTCAATCGTATAACTTTGCGTAGCACCTTCAAAAAGTAATATATTGTAACAAATTTTCGTTCTAAATGTAGATAACTTCATGACTAACATGAATACGTTTGAAAAAGATGATCGAACGCAATCCGTTTTCGAGATATTTGCGCTGGTGTGTCAATTTTACCTCAAATCTACTCAAATTAGAAACTATAAATATACCTACTTTATTAATAAAAAAAAATATATAATTTCAAGACGTTCAGTATTAAATGCTACTCACATGTAATAATTCTTGAAATTCATAATGTAGAATAAAAAAAAGTATTTTTTCATGTCCATTTAATTTGAATAGTTTAGTTGTTGTATTGAATGGGTAGTTCACTTCATCGATCGACTTTAATATTAGTGACAACTATTGAACTTAATATTTTCTACTGATAGGTTGGGTCATAAACTTGGGTGTAGGCTATGATCGTATATTTTATTACTTTACATTTGTATTTAAGTATACATTGTATTAATAATTTGTTTAAAGCCTCGAATCTTCTTCTACGAGTCATTAATGTGTACCAAATTAAATGTTAACAAATATGTTTTTTAAATGATTCCTCAACTATGAAATTAAAATTATTTTCGTTGTTTTCGTCATAGTGATTAAAAATCATTTTTCAAGTGTTTACTCATTTAGCGTACTCATTGTATCCCATTGTTGTCTACACTGGACATAGATTAAACTTACGAAACACCGATTCTAGATAAATAAATTATAACACAAATATATAATTTAACTAAATGAAATAATAAGAAAAAGCAAAAGAGATAAGGATGTCCTGTCTCATTGACAACTCTAAACAGTAGCCAGATAATTTAAAAAAATTAACAGTGTAATCAACACTATATTATTCTTAATTTGAAATCTTATCCAAATAATATAAAGCTTCCCTGGTATTTGGTAAAGTTTACACAAATGTGGCGATGCGAATGCTTAAGCCCCCGTTCAGTGCGTTGCATTATCTCCTTATGTTGGTTTATCTACGGCTTTACGCCTATATCTTCTAGTCTATTGTTCCTAAGATTTGCAATCTTAATGCCTCCATTGGCGTCGCTGCAGAGTAGAGAGTAAAGAGTAGAGCGCACTTGCCTAACTCGGTTCGTGGTTGTATTAATAGGGGCAAGGGTAGACGTGGATCCTATTAAAACTTCCTCTAAGACTGTTGTGGTGGCTTAGATTAACTTGTTGGGGCAGTGTAGCAAGATCCATGGGCTTAGGGTCTATTGTCAGGAAGATATATACCTAATTGTTTACTGACTTTAGCTACACACACCAAATCAATGGGGAAACTAAGAAGTAGCGGTTTCAACTCGAACTTTTACACATTTTATTTCACATTTTCGTCCTATATAATGTAGGCCTATTTGTTTGAAAAGTTCACTTTGATTGTATGTTCTACAAGTACAAATTATTTGTATATTATATCGTGGCAGTTACATATCGGTATTTTATAATATACTTTATGTAATAATTTATGTATCAAGGATGATGGAAAGCATTAACGAAAGTCTGTAACAATGGCACCACCTGGCAATGGTTTATTTGTTGAATTATGTGGGAGATATTTGTTACACCACTAATTCACACCAAAATAGTCAAATTATCACATTCGATACACATTTCGATACCAGACTAGGTATATGTCGATACCAGACAAGGTATATGTCGACACCAGACTAGGTATATATCGATACCAGACTAGGTATATGTCGATACCAGACTATGTATATGTCGATACCAGATTAGGTTTATGTCGATACAAGACTAGGTATATATCAATACCAGACTAGGTATATATCGATACCAGACTAGGTACATGTCGATACCAGACAAGGTATATGTCGATACCAGACAAGGTATATGTCGATACCAGACTAGGTACATGTCGACACCAGACTAGGTATATATCGATACCAGACTAGGTATATGTCGATACCAGACTAGGTATATGTCGATACCAGACTAGGTATATGTCGATACCAGACAAGGTATATGTCGACACCAGACTAGGTATATATCGATACCAGACTAGGTATATGTCGATACCAGACTAGGTATATGTCGATACCAGACTAGGTATATGTCGATACCAGACTAGGTATATGTCGATACCAGGCTAGGTATACGGACGTGGATTACATAGACGATAATGAAGGGAATTAATAACTTTCTTGAAGACCGTTCAAGCTATGCTTTTTTTATTTTGATGTTACTTTTTTGTATATTGTTATGCATTAAATCAATACATTTCTGCCTACGTATTATGACTGTCCAATGAAAGAAGATCATCAGGTCTAATTAGCTAAGCATTATTTTACAAGAAATTGACATTTTTCTTTCTAACACTTAAAAAGGTAAGTTCTCCAAATTTTCGATAGTGAGATGTAAGGTAGGGCAAGACAAGAAAAAATACGTTTGTCACTTTATGCTGTTCAGGTATTTTAAGCTGGTTATCACTCATATTGGTATCGCAATAATAAAAAATGTCTGTTGGACTACAACCAAAGATTACTGAGTCAGTAATCTTTGCTACAACCTACGGAATCTAGTTGCCATAGTAATTGATGGTAACGAAGTTACTATGTGTTTAGATGTATATTTTATTTTTCTTCCTATGGTTGATAATGATGAGGAATGTACTCTAATGGGCTTCAGAAACCGGTGTATAGTTTCATTCTTAATTTAAGGCTGTCAATACATTTCCTCAACAGATACTTCAACGTTGAAATATTATTTCAGAGTTCTTTCGCATGTAGATATTCCTACAGAAGCTTCACGTAATTATAATATTTTGGATAATGTAATTGAAACTAATTGTTGATTTACAATAATACGGTTGATTTCTGGATCAAAATCAGATGAGGGAGGTATGATGTTATTTTGTAGACTCAATTCAATGTATTCACGTTGTGAGTTAAGAAAACTTACAGCGGGGAACGAACTAGAGACTTTCCTTATCAGCGTTCCACACGATAGAACTATCCTAATATATACGTGATAACCACACACACATATTTACTTTTAATTACTATTACTAATTTATTACTAATTAGAAGCAACATTGACAATGAGTCAAGTGGCCATTATCGGATGCTATTACTACAAGTAGAGCCACGTTATTGCAGTTTTAAGAGCCCTTAACTGTTGATGACTCGACTATCGTACGGAATAATCCCATTGAAACTCTAAAGTAGTAAATGCATTCACATTTTCTTCTTTCAAAGATAACTAACAAAACTTCTCGGTTAGAACCAACGACTTTACAAACATTTTCAGGAAATGTCGGAAGGGCGCTCTTATAATACGAAACAGAACGAAACAGGAAAACATAAAACCCACCCATAGTCCAACAATTACAAACTCAAAACACAATTAAAGTGATTTAAGTGTTTCGTGTGGGCTCAAGCAGGAGTAAAAACGAGAATAAAAATGAACTTTATTGTCTTGCCGAAGCTGAAAACGAAATTTCGAAACGAATTAGGTTCTCTCGCTTGAGGAAGAGGGGTAGAAGAAGCCCATCAGGCATGTTTGCACAACGAAATGGACTGCCCATCTGTAAATATTCGGAATTGTCAAAGGAAGTTAGGCCTACTCATAACGAGCGAAGGTGGCTCAAAGATAGCGAACCGTCGAACGTAATTCTTACACGAAAGGTTCCAGTTTCTACTCCAAGTAGGCCTAAGAGTAATTCTAGATCTAGATCTAGTTCTCGTTTTGTTTTTGTTTTTGTACTCAGGTATTTCTTCGTAAGAAGATTATTATTGTGATTTACTTCATGAAACATTAAAACTGTGGACTTCGCCATAGTGAATCACAGAACATAAGGTTGAAATTCATAGTCGGCCCCTACGATTGCATATTTTACAATCAATTGCCCTTCTAGTTATTTGTGTATAGTGTCCCAATGGTGTATTTTGATACAAATCTGCTATTTGGTTATGCTTTTGGAAGATACTAGTCTATAAAGGAGATTTATTTGATATGAGTTATTTTACATGAATGTAATGTATCAAAAAGCATCAATCAATATTCATTAATCATAATCAATAATTCATTCATCATCATTATCCATCGCCGTTTCCTGCTTCTGGCAAGGTCAGCTTGGGTAAATCAATCATTCATTATTAAAGTATTTAGGCCTAGGTAAATATAAAAACTCACATCTTTATTAATGTCTAACCATAGGTCTACGTCAGCAATATGAAGGCTGTGTAGGCACCAGTAGGCTCTAACACTAGTATTGTGTATGAACTGAAAGTATAAAAAGAATAGGCCCCTAACATGATGTGGAATTGAACCCGGGTCACCTTAAGCCGCGTTCACATAAATGACTAGTGACTATTGACTATTGACTATTGACTATTGATTAGTGACTAAGCGAATTGAACCATAGGCGATACGTGCTGACGTTCACACAACTTTACTTTTGACTTATGACTATTGACTATTGACTAACGAATTGAAGATATCTGGAAGTCATAGTTACAACCAATCACAACGTTCGCGTTCAGCCAATGAATGTGGAGCAACGGAAGTCAACACCACTATTCAATTACTGTCAAGTGTATATTTGTTTTTGACTATTTCCGGCAAATATTATTTATTTATTATTTTTATGAAGCTGTCATACAATAAAATATTCTTATTTTGAAAACAAATCTTCAAAACAAACAAGAAACATACAAAACCTTCACAACTTGGTTAAGCCCATCATTAAACGTTTTAACTGGTGAACAGTTACTATCGCCATACCTCGTTTTCTTCATAATGTTGCAATTTTATTATTTTGACAGCTCGTTGTTTGTCAATCAGTTTGATTCATTTGTTCTAGGTGGCAGATCATACGTGTCAAAGAACTTAGTTGTGTAGTGTTCATATCTTTCTTTGGGTAGTCAATAATCACTAGTCAATAGTTTTACATGAGATATACGAATAATTCCGCACGACCAACAAATCGGTGCTGTTGCTATTGCGAGGGAAGTACACAGGTTGCACGTGAGGTGAGACACCTCTTGGACAAAATCAACATGCGGTTTCTCAAACTTACAACTGAGAGATGATTGCATTTTGCATTCTACTACCTCGACTATTCTATACTGAATATTGTAATATCCTTCTTAGTTGTGCACGTTATGTTTGTTGACCTCTACTTCCGATTCCAGTAAGTGCTCCATATTCAAAGATATAGGCCTAGGCTTACACCACGATTCGATTGATCTGTAGGCCTATATGAGTGATTGATAGAGCATATACTGAAAGAACATCACGACTTCGTTGGCCTAGCCTACTACGGTAGGCTAGTTAGTATAGTTAGTGCTAACCATTTTGGACTGTGTTTACTGGCTCGGTGATTTTACCGAGCTGAACTTTGATTGTACCGAGATGTCCAGACCAATCTAGTCCGAACTGAGTACGTTCCGGCTGGTCCGGACTCGGCACCCATGGTAAACCTAGCGCCTATTTGTGTTGTACTGCGTACGGGCCGTGTACGGGCCTTTTGCAGTATTAGCTAAAACAAACTCAACGTAGGCCTAGCCTAGGCTATCCTTAGCACCTTAATGCATTAGGCCTAGGCCTACTACTGGGCACATTATCAAGAGCTAATTATGTACCTCGCTTATTCATAAGCCTACCTAGGCCTACATTACGTGGACCGGTTGGCATAATAAAGTATCAATCATCAATTTAAGCCCAAGGCAACATTCATTATGTCTGGCGGCCACATAGAAGTAACGAGGAAAAGAGCCTAGCCTAATACAAGACCGTAGAATAAAATCTAGGCCTGTATTAGGGAGTATGAAATATCATAAAAAGCAACACGTTAAACCCTGAACGGCAAGTGCGGATTGACTGACCTGTATAAGTAATAGTTTGGCCTCCAGTCTTCTTTTCTAGTACCGTAAAGTTGATTTTGTCCTTTTCCATTATTAACTGTATTATGTGTTAAAACTTAACGGGTAATTTCTTTGAGTATATGCCCTAAATTGAACTACAGATCACAAACGCAAGTCGCGGAGAAGCAACAACTTAAAATGGCGGACAATTATGAAAAGTGATAATGAAATACACGGTCTTCTAGATAATTTAATTTGTATGTCGATTTCAGTCACTGCAACCAAAGATATTGGAATAGTACTAAAGTTGATTGCAAAGATCTTGGTAAATAGATTATTGTGCAGCAGTCCATCACCACGCGTCGTGGGTGTGTGTGGGGGGGGGGGGAGGAGGAGGAGCTAACTGGTTGCTATTCCAAAGATCTTGGAAATATTAATAACCACATAAAAAATCATCGGGGCTTTACGATGTTTGTGACGCTTATCTGCATTTTTATCTTTCATAAAAATATATGAACTATGAATTGATGAACATTTAAATGATCTTAGGTTAATAACTAATAAACCTAATAAACAATAAACAAACAATAAAGTCTAATAAACAATTTCACAGTGTGTTACTTTGAAGGGAATGAACTAAAAACATTACTAAAAACTTTTTCTCCTTATTTCTATCAGGAGACTAAAGACTACAGCTCATTTGGATACGGATTTGAAGTAATGTCTTTGTGCATGAAATAATATAATCTTTAATGATTGTGTCAAGCACAATAATATAAAGAATTATTTTCTAGAATGAGGGAAGCGTTCCGAATGGTTCTATTTTTCTCCAATCGAACGGATAAGCGAGCAAGGGTGGCCACGCTGGCCAGCCTTATACATTTTCATTTATTTTCATTTCATTTTTACAACGGGTATATTATTTGTCCTCGTAAATCTGTTTTACGATGCGCGTGCGTATTATTTTAATAACAATGCGTAGTAAAATGAAGTAACGCAATAAGTCGAATGAACTCATCAGATATTAAATTAGAATAATTTCTGTTCATCAACAGTCAAGTTAAACATTGAAATTATTCTGTTTATCCGCTATTTTATAAAAAGGTTTTAATATACTTATAGCCTGAGACAAAACGGATTAATGGCCAACGGAAACTAATTATAGAATATTTTAATTCTTATAGAAAGTATACAGTATGACCTTTTCTTGATAATATACCGGTATAAAAAGACATCAATATAGTGTTTACCACACACTCATATTTAATACAGTCGTGTTAACTAAAAATAGGGAATAACTAACATGAATTCTAAGATGAATAGAAAGTCGCTGCATACAATATATTCAACAATGTACATAAATATTTCTTAATAATACAAACACAAAGACCTGGAATCAACGAGTAATCCTAAAAACAAGGAAGCAACTCAAAGCACACCGAGAATTCTAAACAGTCCATGAATCCGCCATCTTGAAAAACTGTTTTGTTAATAACTTGGCTTCATAACTTCCAAACGTAAACTCACTAACATTGCACACTTGAAATTAACTGCCATATTTATGTTTAAACTTTATTTTGTTTCAGAACCAAGTGAATCATATGTAGTTAATATGGACAATATATACAACACAACACAAAATCAATGTACTAGTATTGATTAGGATAACTATAATGTTTGAGATATTTAACGAAGTTGGAAAAATGATGTGTTTTAATAATGTTGTTCTACATTGTTGATGGTTTTTTGTTAGAATTTTGGTAGGACAAATTCAAATGCAATACTCCTACTCTTGCTCATAACTATGTAACTATAGGCCTATCCAATAATTTTGATAAAATATCCACTTTTTTACCTTTATACAACATTCTATCTTGAAATTATACGTATCAATTACAAAGCGTTAAAAAATGATACATACAAATAATTAACGGGAACGTATTCTACGATTTACGGCATATCCATGATTAATTATTATATTTGTACCAGAAATTTTGGATTGCACAATAGCTGTATAGACCTCCCATCACTCTCTTAAAGAAAAGAGCTGTAAAATTGTAACTAAATAGTGACCATTGCTAGAGGTTATCTCAAAAACGGCAACTTTAATCATGTCACAGGAAAAATTTAGCAATGTCGTTGTGTGGTATGATAGTCACTTATCCACAGCTATCTTTATGCATCACATACATTTTCAAAATGATAGAAGTCTTTAGAAAAACTGATGAACTGACATGATATACTCAAGACTCGTTTGATTCTTACTTCTGCCTACACGATCGATGAAACCGGATGAAAGAGTGTTATCTGTCTGAGCTCTTTGGGGTGATTTACCGAAGTCCGAGTGCTGACCATGCAGAGTTCCCTCAAGCTCAAACGCACGTCTGATTGACATTGCTGCGTTTGCTGACAATAGATATCGACATTTTACCATTCGGGCTTAAGAATCAATCCGCAAGTAGACCCAGTTGATGATTCTCTAGTCGGATGTGCAGGAAAGAGAACTTGCATAGCCACTCCCAATGTTCGGCCATTGCGGTCTGCTATATATATACTGGTATTTGGGTAATGGCGTCCATGGTTCGCTCAATAGGTTATCCATGTACGTCACACATATATCGAGGGTTCATCGCCTAAAGATGAATAAAAACCTGTTCTGTTATTAATAGAATTGATTTTTTAAATGTCAGCTCATTTTATAGTTGTTTGTACCATCCTACATTTTAGGAAATAGACTTATCTAGATTTTTTTGCAAATAATCGATTTTTTCTCTCAATTTCCTTCGCTGAGGTGTACGATTAATAAATAGTTGTGTCCCTGATGTACACACTTAAGGACACAGTGTCCCTGATGTACACACTTAAGGACACAGTGTCCCTAATATTTATAGTGAACCTTTAGGGCCGCGAAGCAAATGTCGCCAACATTGACCTTTAGGGGTCTCTAGAGTAAAACGATTTTTAAAACCTTGAACTTTTGAGGTCGTACTGGCTCATTTTCGACTAGTTTTATCCCCTTGTCACCGCGAGACATGTCCGTATTTTTCGCGCTCTCGTGTGTCGGCCCTTCCGCCCCCCAGTCAAGTAATGTAACTATAGCAATCTTACCCGCCGGGCCAGATCGACGTCCGCCTCCATGCCGCCCCCCGTCGCCACCTCACTGAGAGTGGAGAGGTCTCCGGCAACCGAGAGGATCCTCGGCCGTCCACAGAAGTCGGAGCGCGACTGCAGAGATTCTTCGTACGGGCATGCGGCCAACTCGCGGGGGCGGAGGGGGCGGCGGGGGTGGAGGGGTGGGGGTGCTTTCGAATAGTTCCACTGCAGCTGTGACGTCACAGTAAGGGGTTGGCGCCCGGCCCGGCCCCCCCAAAAACCCCGGCCCCGGCGCATCACACCATTACGACAAAATGGCGATTTCACGATCGTTATTTTGAAACATTATAGGAACCACGCTGGTATTCTACTGGTTCTGGTTCATGTGTGATTTGGTTTAATGGTCTGACTCCGATAGAAAAGAATGACCTCATAAGATGTCAAAGTTTAAGTTATTTAGACTCCTGTTGGACCGGGAGATAAAGTCCTTGCACTCAGGATCAAGTCCTGACGCTATAAGCGGGATGAAGAACGTCTTCTTTATGGGTTGCTGCAAACGTGACAACAGCAAATACCACTAGATGCTTTTAAGCTTCAATGAACGTCTTGTCCTTGTATAAGGTTAGTAATAAAATAACCGACGCTTTCAAGGAAGATTGGTTCACTTCTCAACTAAGGGAAATAATTACGCTCTTGCGCTCAAGATAGGTTGAATGAAACGTTTACCTGAAGGAATGGAATATGTTGCCGTTATTTTCACACCACAATACTCTAGCATTCGGGTAATATTTGTTTACTGTTCTTAGTAGTTGGCTTTGAAGCGATCGAGGCGTCAACAATACTCACATAGCATTAATATTTGTATACAGCTGTAAACTCGTATACAGTATATAGTAATCAAATGTGCCTTTCTTATGCATCACTTCACGCTTCTCTGGTAATGATTCATTTAATTATTATAGATCGTTATCTAGGAGAACCGTAACAAATATATTAATATATTTGTAAAGTGTGGTGTATACTGTTGTTTAATTGCAAACTGTTACTACTTACTATTAAAGTAAGCAGCGTAATCAATAGATGACAATATAAACGTGTGTTTGAAAGTTCATGTGCAGAAAATATCGCTTATTATTCCGAAAAATATATGAATAAAGTCATGCAATTGTTCAGAACGTGAAAAATATCCTTAATCGTGACGTGGCCGTGTAAATGTTACATATTTTCGTAGTTGAAAATAATAATACAGATCTCCGCGTGTTTTCCGCACAGTGAAATGAACTGATATCACAACACCTACTACTACTAATTGTCCAGATGTAACCGCGAAGGTTTTGTTATACTCTCGTCAGATATCTTCAATACTAATCCGTCATTAAAGCATTTGCATACAAAACGGGTAACCTGAATCGATAGCGTCATTTACATTTCGCATAAACATAAATAACGGTATTTACCCACAGATAATCTCGACGGGACATTGTACATACATCACAATAATGGATTACTATTGTGTTGCATGCGAGCAATAGATTGTAATTTGAATTTCCTCCCAGATAAACATAAGCGGGATTGTGTTCGGTTATTGATGTATATAACAAACATCATGGCGGTCACGGCAGATAGTGGTGGCTCAATGGTGGCACACGTTACTCTAATGCTGGAGGTAGTGCGTTCGATTGCCATCATAGTCAATCCTGAATTAGTATGATATGCTTAGGGTGTTCTCTACTGGACGCATGCCATGATAAGAGGGGTTGGGGGATATTGTAGTGTATACAATAGCAGGCGAACTACAATACAATTGTAATTCAGTTTTGTGTGAGTTAGAGTGTATCCTACATGTTAAAGAATTTAGGTAAGATAGGATTAAGCAAACAAAGATGAAAAGTGTAAATTTGATGTAGTTTGATAACCTTACTTTTTATGGACTAAACCCATTAAAATGCACGTAATTATAGTGTTTTAGTTATATTATTTTGCCCGAAATAATTTCTTAATATTCTATAAAGAATGTTATTACAATGAGAAAGAGATACAAAAATTTATATTTTCTTCGTTTTGTACCTGCGCTTAGAGAGTGGAGTGGGTCTCACTTTTTTCAAGCATGTAGTACATCCATGAAATTATATAGGCTATCCATAAATTACTAAATTAAAAATGGTTATTTTTATTTTTACAAATATTAAATTCGTTTTGTAAATTATCTATTTGTTTTTAAAATTGTATTTGTTAATAATAAATCACATCCTATATTCCGTTTATAAATTGAAAAAATCAACAGTTTTAAGCATTTTATCACAAAAGTGTCGCACAGTTCCCACTTTCAAATAGTTATTACTATGTGTTTATCATCAAACGCATTTATTTAGTAACATTTATAAATCTTAAACATAGTCGATCCTACCACTCACTATCAGACACTAAGATCCAGTCTTACAATATCCCAATAACTATTCGTCGAATAGCTTGTTTTCTCCATGGCAACCACCAATCAAATCCCTTGAAATCCTCTAAATAGCTTAATTGCGACAAATAACTTTATTATTAGAAGATTGTAAGACCGGCCCTAAGCTTAACTTCAGCCATCTATCGTCCACTTCATCCATCAAATCAGCGACCCAATAATATTCCCGTATAGCAGCAGATCTTTGACCTAAATGGCAGCATTCAATTATACCGATATGGACTTCATAACGCTAGGTTAATATTGGTGATTTAATCGGCTTACTTCGAACGCTGTTGGGATCTGGATTATTATTTCATGGTGTGACGATCTCGATGCAGCTTGATTTTACATAATGCACGATTAAATCAAGGTATTAACCTCTTCCCCATGGCTTAGTCTAATGAGCTTCGGTGCTTTTAAATTTCGCTGCTGGACTCAACGATATAACCCACCTATCGGTCGGTGGCAACACAAACGGTGTCTATGAGGGCGATATGTCGGCGTGGAAATTGTATAATTGCTCTATAAACCGATATTTTTACCGACTGTAATTATCTTTTAAGTCAGTCTAGTCAATACCCTATGACTATACCTTGCCGACCGGCTAACTGTGAGTTAGAAGGACGCTTCACTATTGTACATTGTACAAGCTTGTTGATTTTGTGGGCTTCAATCTAAAAGTGGAAGGTAGAATTGGAAGGAATGAGATGGTCCAGGGTTCAATTCGCGGTTAGGGCTGGACTTATGGAACATTTGGAATGATTTATTTAAAATTGATATGGTATTGGCATCAGCACACAGATTGGCAATATTAAGGGTGTAAAGAGTTCATGGTAAATGTTGCTCACTATGTAGTTTTTAAGGTGACGGAAAATGTATACGGCATTTATACCATGTTAAAAATTATTGTACTACAAATTTGACCCGCGGTATCTTTCAGTCTGAACAAAATTTGGGTAGTGAATAATCACAATATGTAAATGATAAGATCATATTTGTCAAGATGGAAACGATAAGTAAAACGCGTAACTCATTTTTAATATTTACATATGTCTGAAGAACGAACATGATATATTTAAACAATTTTGCATTTGAGAGAACTATGAAGCCAGTTAATTAGTCAATTTAGTGAAATATTGCCGTTTTTATTCATTCTTTAAAATATAAAAATGTAATTGAAAGTGTTTCCGTGAGGCAGATAAGATCTTAAAATGCCAAGACCGTTGAATGTCTTCGACAACAGCCTGTTGCCACAGCAAGTATGGACACTGCGCGGGGCTACTCGCCTCAACTGACCGGCAGCCTCTGCATGCGAACCGACCATAATGCATAAGACGGCAATCGATCTACGCCGGCTCAAAGCTTGTGTTTGAAAGTCAAGTCAAGCGAAGAAAGCTTGACGGAAATTATTGGCATTAGTTACGAAATGTGTAGGTTATGAGGCCACGCGTTTCGGATCGATTTTCTTGGAACTGGACGATTTATGACTAGAATAAAAGCTCTCTCTATGCTAGAAAAGACGAAGGACGTGGCTATATCTATGGACATTAAGAAAACGTCAACAAATACGGTACCTTGTACGGTTGACAAACAAAATGCTTTGGCTAATTGACATCACTGATACAAATTTGAGTCTTAAAATGTTCATTCTGCAGAGGATTTCTTCACAAAAAGGACGTTTTGACTTCAATTTTAGATTTTCACAAACAGCATCCATTTCCATTAGTTAACACCTACTGGTGTTTGACTTGTAGATGTAAATATTATACGCACATTATTAATATGTAGTATAAAGAACGCATAATTAATGTTATTATATGAATTGTACATAACATACAATACAATGGACCAAAGATATTAAGATACACGCGTCTTGTCGGGTAAACCCCCAATGGACTCTCCGATTAAATTCTTAACAGTTCTGCATTAATTAATTCCAAAGACCCCGATTAGTGGTTAACATGGTGAAAATAAGTTATTCGAGTATGAAAAATTAAGTGGACAGTGAGTGACCGTACTAGTATATAAATTTTTACATAATAGGCTTCAGTTGGCCATTCGCCTTAATACAAAGTGTACATATTACGCAAAAGATCTTGACAATTATTATTCTAAGGGCCGGTCTTATAATCTCCTAATAGGAAAGTTATTTGTAGCAATTAAGCTATTTGGAGAATTTTAAGAGTTTTGATTGGTCGTTGCCATGGAGACAACAAGCTATTCGACGAATAAGTAGTCATTGGGACATTGTAAGACTGGACCTAAGCTGTATGAGTAACCTGTGTATGGGCTACCTGGCTATGACTACTACCTCGGTTAATTTAGTCGTGCGCTTGTTCGGTGAAGCGTGGCGGCGCATGGTGGGGTTCGCGTGCCCTTAGTGGCCAGCTGCAACTGTGCACGCGTTGCCTTCACAGGCCATGGGTGCACCCGTCCCCACAAGTACCCTCGGTGTGTCACAAACGATCTCAGAGTACACAAGTACCCTCAGTGTGTGTCACAACAAGTGCTAACGATATTACAGTATGGTCCGAACATACCTTCCCAACACTAGTACACATACTTACATAAGTAAATACATTTGTGTTTATAGTGTACTTACTAAGTTAAAAGAACTGATTTCTAGTGGGGGAAAGTGCTCAGTGAAACAAGTACTAAATACTCCGAACATCACTTCATTGAAATACTATCAATGATTTTACAATTAAATACACTGATATATTAAAAAAAAAAGAAAATGTACTAACAAAAACTAAGGATGTTCTAACGAGCAAGTAAATTTTAACTATGTGAAATATTCTAAAAAATAACCTATTTCTTACACAAATTATGATTGATTGTAATTATTTGGATTGTATTTACACATACACACATTTCTTGCAATTATACATTATAGAGTTTAATACTAGGCGGATGATGTTGGGGGTTGGTGGGAGGGAGGGGGGAGGCGGATTGAAATATTGCTATAAAAACATATCTGTCAACAATGTTAAGAGGGAGGAATAACCCTACAATAAATAAATGTGAAGTTATTACCTACCCGCAAACGAATGTTTATTGCGGCAAGTTAGTTAATTGTATCAAGATAATGTATACAGAGTCAACCTGAAGATGACGGCGTTGTAAGTCGAAACGACGTGTTATGTATGGATAATGTTAATCTTCTTGCGCAGTAACTCATTCTAAACGACTTTACCTGCGAGCATGTTTACACCGATATGTATACGCACATGGTCTGCACACACGCACACACGCATACACGCACACACGCACACACGCATACACGCACGCACATACGCACGCAATTACACGTATCCAAACACATGTTACGCATAAGTTTCGGTCACGGTTATGGGTGCAAACACTCGGGCTGGCTTGGCATCTCTAGCTAAGAGCAATTTCACAACAGTTTTATACTTTCCCACATCAATTCCCACATCATCATAGGCCAAGATACTCAATTACAGTAGCACAGATTTCAAACATATACATACAACATTATGCATGTATGTATTACGAAGAATATCAATCGAAAAATAAGTGCAAGCGTGTTTGCCAACAATAAATACATACATACATTAAACACTAAGCAAATAATAGTATAAAAATGTCCACTTGAAATACTATACGGCTTCCTTTCCGTGGCATATTATTTATTTTTTAATTGATTATAATTTCGTTTAAATTGAACTGATTTAATTTCTATAAATTGCAATTGAATACTAAAATTTGTATTGGCTTGAAACTAAACATACTTTGTGACAAATGTTCCCCTGACTGTTGTGTATGTGAGTTTATACAATATGACGAGTCTGTGCAAACAAGGGCCTAGATCCTAATGCGGTTCATGGATGCCAGGAATTTAAGCCCTTGTCATAACCACCCCAGCCACTGTACCCGCTGCGTTTATCTCTTGTGGTTAGGACGGAAGATTAATTGTCCGCCGTTGGCTTTTTGTTATAAAATCGATGTTTCTCTTTTGGTTACATTTTACCGTATCAAAAAGGTTTGTATTTAAAAATGTAGTCTAGACATAAAAAGTGGATGGTTGGATATTTTGTCCTCGTCATTTTATTGTTAACGTTATATGTCGATACCGTTCATAGTAATATAAAATAGTAATTATCTATATATTTTCTTTCTATTTTTAGTGAGAGGAGCTTTTGTTGGTCATAATATGCGATACTTGGTTCACGTTAATGTACCAACATTAGTGTGAGTCATTTTGAATGTTCAGCTAGTGTATGTATTCTTTTTAACAATGTGTTCTCAAAGAACTCTAACTTTCCTATAGTGAATAATAATAACTTCAATATATTAAATATTTACTAACATATTATTTAACTACTTTTTGATATTTTAATTGATCTGCCCGGCATGTCCGGCATTGGAACCGATTTAGCGAATAAATATTTTGAGAAGAAAAGCCTACTTTATCCCAAACTTAATTAAAATTCAAATAGTTGAAGTAAACGAGTGATTATGGTTGATAAAACAAGAGTTTTTCAAGATTACAGCGAATAAATTGACGCATGAGTTACTATCTTGGGAATATTTACCAAACGAACATTACTAAACCGAGCATTTTGTGTTTTGTTCCTTTTGTTTTTAAAATACAAGTACGGGGTTTGGTCTTCCGCACGTTTTCACTATTATTCGCTATAGAAAGATGTGAAATGTAATTTTACATTGATGTCGAAACCCATAACCTCGTTGTAAAAATACGTGCCGGTCCTGCATTCAAAATTCTGCTCTATTATTTCCTCTGCTACCTGAACAATATATTTTATTTTACCGCACCCGGTTTCCAAAATAAAAATTATGGCAGTACCTATAGTATGATTGAATAATTGAATGATTTTTAAATAAACTATATATTTAGGAAGATTTTAATAAATTAACAAGACACACATATTAAAACACGGTTCCCGTATGTAATCAAAAAGTAAACCGACACATGAAATAATTATACAACCTAATTATAACTACTGCTAAGTATTATTTTTAACACGGTCGCAATGTACTTTTTTCCTTGTTGCAATTGTATCTAATTGTAGTACGGAAGTCATAAAAACACACACATTCTAAGAGACATCGAATATAATTGTATATAATATGCTGATTCCAAATTTAGCTGGTCATAATAATTTACAGACGGCATCTACATTGATTTGGTATTGAATTAGCCACGCTGTCACATTTTCAACGCACTCGCAACTTGGCTGAACGTATGGTTACTCTACAATACATAACATGCGGTAATTGAATGGTAATGGTACTCACTGTTATAGAGGACAGTAACCCGGGCTTCCGCGTGGTGCGGAGGCGGACTGGGGGCGGTGGCCCCCGCCGTCGGACTAGAAGGCCCCCAGCACGAGGACGGCGGCGTCCCCTGATGACTCGACGCCGGTGACTCTCCCACGACGTCGATCTCTTCCTCGTCCTCGTCCACGACGACAGCCGGGTCATCTGCGGGCCGGTCCGCCCAGGGATACCCCTTCCACTTCTTGGCCATCAAACACCTCGGCATCGTGGTCCGCTCGCCGTCTCCGCCTCAACACCGGAAACCTCCTTGTTTGTGAGTGTGGACGACGGTGTGACGTCGTCATCCGGAGGTCGAGAGGACGCGACGGAGGTGGCCGTCCTGGGACGAAGGAAGGAGGAAGCAGAGTGTTGAGCGCCAGGCGAAGAGCATGCCAAACACTGACGGACGGACGAGACCACGTGGCGGGCGGCACGCGCGGGGCGGGTGGGGTGGGGAGACAAGAGGAAGAGCCCAACACCGAAATGAACCCCCCCGTACAACAAACCTAGCAAAACTAAACCAAACCAACCCCAGAACGGCTTTTGAATCTCTCCAAACCTCTCCGCTCCTTTTATATAACCCGTAATCGGGCTACTGGTGGTGGTAAAAACCAACACGTAGAACGGGAAGGGGAATGCATCTGTACACTCGAGTTCTCATATTCATCCCCCCATCCAATATTCCCTCCCCTCCAAATGTGCGCGCGCACGCACATCGATTGCTCTGCTCCGGCACTCGAGGGGGTGAGGGGAGATTTATGGCGGTTAAGGAAGGGATAGGTGGGGTATATAATGTTGAATACCCACCCAAAAAATAAGAGCCCACTTTGGCTCCTCCCATTTGCCCCTCTGGTGTCGTCTGCCCCCCCTTGGAATTGCCCCCCTCTACGTCTTTACCACCCCCACTCCCAGTTATCACACCCCTTCGCCACGTGCTCGGCTTCTGAAGATCACCCTATTCGTCATAACAAGCTTTTGGCCCTTAAAAATAAATTGGAGTAGCCCCTTAAGCGTCTTAAGGGCCAAGTGGTCTTGGAGAGTCTACCAAGTTACTTGGGTTGGGTTGATTGAATTCAACAGCAGACCTCTTCATACCGTCTCCTCAAATCCCTTTATTGTCATTCAAGTAATATTTATTTCTGTTTGAACTACTTGTTAACGATAGGGGCGCATTCATCTGTGACGTCACGTGAGAGCTCTTCAGGTGGCATGGTCGCAAGTAGGCCCACATCCGCGAGGTGTCGCGTTACACTTCCGGTCCCCACCAGATGTCACGTGGGAGGAAGTACTTCCTGGCAATCAATACTGCTGGCGATCAAAGGTGGTCGAATCGAGGATGGATCAATTATTTTATTCGCCCTTTAACACTTTCCTAGAACACAATAGGCTCTCGTAAAACCGTTGAAATGCGAAATATCCTCCGTGGGGTACAGTTACGACCATGACTAAAGTAGCATGACACACATCAATCATCACAGTTATTTTTATATTTGGGACAAACACGAAATAAAATATACCGAATTGTATAATTGGTTAGAGAACTGCTTTGCAAAACACATCCAATGAATTAACGGACAGACTATAGCGGGGAGAATAAATGTCTTCCTTCCATCAAATTTTGATGAGCATGAGAAAATAACACCCATACAGCTAATAAGATTTAGTATTGGTGTCAGTATTGAAGAAGGCAATTGAAAATGTTACCTTGCGGTCACATCAAATCAGATATATGAAGTTTTCATGAAGCAAGGGATGGATATCAATACATGGATATTATATGTATAATACGAGATTTGATTACAATGAAAATAACAACAAAACAACCGATAGATCCACATTATTTTTTAATTGTTATCATTTATCCTTAGTGTAAAGCTAAATCTACACATTAATAAAAGTTTTCTGAAACTTTCGTAATTTTTTATAATAATTTTTCGTAGGGTAAGAAACCCGCCTAGGGACAATCATGTTCCTATTCAGGTGGCTAACTAGTTATTGCGGTATTTGGAATAGTTGAGGGCGAATGTCCGAGGACTGACGAGATGACAATCCTAGCATTCGCCTTGTGACTGAGAAAAAACTCGGGAACACCTTTATAGTGAAGACTGCCGGTTGCTGGTATAAAACCGGCAACCTCCTAAAATTAGAGCCCACGTCTTTCCGCTGAGCCACCTTTATCGGTAACAAACAAATCAGTTATGCGTTTTCGTACAGCGAAGAATCGATACCAGTAAAGGGATATATTATGTTGTAGTTTTTAAGTAAAATAACTACAACTCGAACGATATATATATATACACAACACAGTGACATAGTGTCCTGAGGACAGAGCACATACGTTGCTCAGAAACGTCGACTAATATGACAAGTTAGATGCAATAAACGTGACTTAACAACCCGTGGTATTTATAATTTTAACAATATATATATATATATTATTTTTTGCATATACATTTGCATATGCATTATTTTTTTAATGTTATCATTTATCGTTTGTGTAAAAGTTTTCTGAAACTTTGGAGCTTACTTATCGAACCAAACCGATCTGGCATGATAGTGTATAGCAGGCAGGTATTGTATGTGGTTACCCAGGCCTAGCGGCGTACCGTGTGTATATACCTCTCAACAGCTTCATCACCTGCCAGCCTGTTGAATGGTTTGCGGACACATTTGAAGCATTTGTCTCCCAACAAACAGATGGCAAACGCATGTTATTGTTAAACCCCTACGTTTTGCAAACTGATGTGGAAAATAACATACACTATTATCAAACATGTTGAAGCTGTGTGCGTTACCCTTATAACTGGTATCATATAATTAGTATACGCTAATTAGCAGTATTGCGTGTATTTCAAGGACAGGGGTAGACTACATGCTTGGCCAAGCGATTGCACTGGGTACTATGGTTGGAGCCCCAGCCGGTAACTCAAAAATATTAACCGCTCTTTTTTACAAGAAGAAAATAATAGCCCTATTTGAATTCCTAAGGTATGAATAGTTTACACACGATAATTAAATAATGTGAAAATGAACCATGCACCATAATAGTGCTGTTAGTTTAAGTTAGTATTTGCTTTCATGTTTTTATTGAAAGTAAATAATAGGTGCTAGTGATTCTTGTTTTGATGTATTACAACCACGTTTATCTTTGCGGTGGTTTTTCCAAGTATTTCCCTACAATGAGTCAAAGGTCTGGATGGACTCCGGACACATTCCGACCTCTCAGTACCGTGTTGTCTATTGAGCGCTGCACACATACGATATTTGCCGTGAATACAGCATACAAGGTAAGAACGTATACCACACGTTTCCTTCGAACAACATGGTATTATAAGTCCATGGATACACAACTATCGCTACTGACTTCAATGCACGCTTGTGTGAGTATTAATAATAATAATTTTTCGTAGGAATCCCTGTTTTTGGGTGCACACCAGCTTAACCTGATGTGCCCCTCTTCAGGTGACAAACTAGGTATATTAGGGTGCTTGGGTGGCTCAGTGGTAAGAAGCGAGACTCTATTTCGAGAGGCCGCCGGTTCGATTCTTCCGGCCACCAGCAGTTCTTACTGAAGGTTTTTTCCGAGGTTTTCCTCAGTCGTAAGAGCGAATGCTGGGACTGAGTCATACTGTCAGCTCTCGGACATTCCTTCCCAACTATCCAGATACCCTAATATACCTAGTTAGTCACCTGAAGAGGGGCACATCAGGTAAAGCAGGTGTGAACCCTATAACAGGGATTCATACGACAAATTATTATTATTATTATTATTATTATTATTATTATTATTATTATTATTATTATTATTATTATTATTATTATTATTATTATTATTATTATTATTATTATTATTATTATTATTATTATTATTATTATTATTATTATTATTATTATTATTATTATAAGTATTATTATTATAATCAGCCTGTGTATACACAATCATCGTTACTGCCATCATTTTACTGTTGTGTGTGTATTGGTAATAATATTTTTTCGTAGGAATCCCTGTTGTAGGGTGCACACCAGCTTTACCTGATGTGCCCCTCTTCACGTGACTAACTAGGTTGTTAGGGTGTTTGGATAGCTGGGAAGGAATGTCTGAGGGTTGATAGTATGACTCAATCCCAACATTCGCATTTACGACTGTACTGAGGAAAACCTGGGAAAAGACCTTCAGTCAGGACTGCCGGTGGCCGTAATCGAACCGGCGACCTCCCGGATTAGAGTATCGCATCTTACCGCTGAGCCACCTCTATCGGTGGATGTGTATTGAGTAGCTACGGCCACGCAGCGATGCAATACGTTTAAAAGCTACCTCTATGGGTCTTTATTATAACTGAAGAGGATATAGTAATGAAAATTAGAAAACGAGAATTCAGAAAGGCTCACCTTTCAATTTGTTTAAAATACTATACTTGCTTGCACGTAGGTCAAACATGTTATAATATCCCTTTTATAGTTCTTCGGATGAATAATCCCTTCAGTAAGGACATCATTAGTTTTACCCCGTGATTGCCCTCTTCAGACGTCACTATCTGGGTACATTATGGAATGATGTATAATATCTTGGGAAGGATTGTCTGAGAGCTAATGTGAGTCATAACTGAGTTAGTTATGACTGAGGAAAACCTTCGTTAAGGATTGTCGGTGACTTAGAACGAACCGTGAACCTGTTATATTAATTTAAATGTAAAAGTGCCGCGTGTTAGGCCTACTGCTAAGTGTTGGTCCACCTACATTGGTTTTAAAACATGAAAACTAAAATTATTATAAGTTACAGTGAATAGGAATTTTATTAACGGGTAATGTGTATATTAAAAAAAAATACTATTGTCCTAGGCCTATGTATGTACGTTTTTTTATTGTTTATTTTGTTTGTTCCATTTTGTAATAAATGATCTCCTGTTTTACGGTTTAAGCAATCAATAATAACGCTTTACGTTTCAACCAGGAATAACCCTGTCTTTCTCAAGATACAAAAACAAACCAAAAATCACAACTAAAAAACATTCTTCTAATAACACAAATGTATCAAAGTCACTGTCACAATGAAATTAATACTGTACACTTTCAGGGAGCTTAGGAAAGACAGGACTACTCCTGGTCGAAACTTTGATTCAAAACATAAAAATAAAGTATTGTTATTGATTGGTTACACCACAAAATGTAATATATCCACATTTCAAGTGCACATTTACTTGTGTATGCATAATCCTCCCTCAAGGCGGCAATATATCCTGTAAAGTCGGGCAGTTATAAAACAAAGTTGGCCATGGCAAGTAAATTATATAGGTCGTAGCGAAGTGATTGCATGTGTGTAACTGAGCGGTGAATCCCATAGCATCGGTATTAAGAATTAGCATAGATTAACAGCTGATATAAACCAGGGTTGGCCACAGCTGTTATCTACATCTAGAAGAAGACAAGTAGCCAATCTAGACCGAGATAACGTTGTGTGTATTGTTTGGTGTTTGAACCAAGCTCTCTAATGCAATGCGTATAGCTGTGAAACTATTCACATGGAGAAGAATTCGTCAGACTAATAAAATACTGTATGAGACTAATACGTATAAATATTTACATGTTTAAATGTATGTATATATGTAAATTCTTTATTAGCATTATGGCTATACATTTCACATATAAAAAAGACAATTTTACTCTTAAATTCTCACAAAGCAATGCTTTAACTAACATTTAACAGTTTTATATATATATTCATTCTTAAAACTTTTAACATTTGTCATTCATTACAACTTATTCGGTAACTGGTTATATTGACGAATACCCGTATAGAATATCGACTTAGTTGTTAAACCCTTTTTGATAGAAATGTCCCCCACTGAAAAATCAGTTCTCTTCTTGTAACTGAGTGGGTAAAGACTATAAATACAAATGTATTTATTTTTTGCCAATTTTTTCTTATGATAACACCCTATGTACATAGGTTTATTTTACTTGCGTAATAGATTTACACCCTCCCCCCCCCCCCCCCCTCCTTGTTGCTACGCGCCTGTTTAGCAGCCAGACCGATCTAGGACCCTACAGTTCACTCTGTACTTGAATCCGACTAGACAGGCAATTTCCTACGTAGCGCAAGTGTCCAGCTTGACGCAGTACTGATACAGTCTCGGAAGTACGGCGCAGTTTGACAGACGTCTGAGGTTGATTGATGGATTGAATTCAATTGAAGGCTCTGATCAATTTATTGCGTTGATGTACTGATGTGTATCAATGCAGGGATTGAATGTACCAGAATAATTAAATACGATGTATTGTAGCACTTTGTTTGAAGTACGAACATTCCGAATTTCGTAATCATTTTAAGCATTTATTGTTCATATTTTAATTTTAAATATTTAACTTTGCATACTCAAGGGTAAAATAAGGAGAATTTATTGACCAATAAATAAAAAAAACTGACCAGTTGAATTAATAACAGTTTCTAGATTTCCTAGTTTGCTATTGAGAATCTGCCAATGCAAACATAAAAATAAATAAGCGTCTACCGTAAATCGTATAAATATGGCTTTCACTGATTTTGAGATGACTACAAACTAAACACCATAGCTTAGTTTTACTTGGATAAAAACATAACAAATAAATGGAAACATAACTCAACAACATTATATAAGCATTAACCACCATTTTAGCTTATAAACCAAACAACAAAACACAATTGAAATTCAATTGCAATCGAGTTAGGCGGATAGTATTCTGTTGAATGAAACGGAATTGAATAGTACCGAACTCACTTCTAATAGTTAATTCATTAGTCAGCTTGCGCGCTATTATGTTGATGTTGGTCATCCTTGCAAGACTCCAGCATACTCACTTGGTTAGAACGAAGACATTGTTACTGAAGCTCCGTAATAATTAGGACAAAGGAGTCCCGGCCGGCGCACACGAAGCCTCGCCATAAATCACACTCGCCGCTCATTCGTATGCAGATTAGGTGTTATTTTTACAACAATGGACCAAAATAAACCACTGTACGTTCATGAGCCCTTATAGCTACAAGGATATCTAATGTGATTGTCGAGGGTTTAGGATAATTAGATACATTCATCAAATTAACAATGACACTCTGCGTACCTGCTGTAGGCCTACTTACTCTGCGTAACTGCTATACTTACTTTGCACTTAGACCTAATTATGAGATGTAATTATGATGTATGTTTTGTCAAACCAACGTAACCGATTTGAGTTTAAGCCTCTTAATCATAAATCAGACATCAGACGTTTTTCTATTCATAGTAATAAGTTATGGATGATTTTGATACACAGTATTCGTGATGTTATTTTGTGACAAATGACTATGTAGCAGTCGCGGTCAATTTGATGTTGGTCTGGTAAACCGCGGATTCCGGATCAAGGTTTTAATAATCTGGCTTGAGTATGGACATAGTGTGTGTACACTAAATATTGATAAGTATCTTAGCCAAAATATGACATGTTAAGTATTAATAAAACTTAATAATACTTGCAAATACACGGTTATGAATATTGTGACCTACAACTATCCGGAACAGTAGTTTAGGAGTTACAAAAACGAATATCAGTTTTCACATGTTTTCTTGTTTCATGCTTACTATGGTGCTCCAATGATTTAATATGCACATTTGTGAACGTAAATAGCTCACCTTACAACATAGTTTATTCTACTTTGGAAACAACTAGAACTAGATTTTAATAACTGATAAATATGTAAAAAGAAACAAATATGTAAAAACCACAAACAAACAAATAATATGTAATAATAACTGATTTCAAGATAACTTTCCTGGCGATTTATAATGATGTATTGTTGTGAAATGGACTGATTTACATAATATATTGATTATCTTTAAATAAAATATCCACTTTACAAATGATGTAGTGAAAAGCAACAGTCAATTCTTAGTTGACTGTCCCATCCAACAAGTAATGTTTCAAAACTGAGATTTCCTATTCTCTCCATAGGATGTCAGTCACAAACATGGGGTGAAACGAAATGCGAGTCATCAGCCAACCGTCTGTGTCTTCTGTTCGAATAATTTAGGATTTCCAAGAAATCAGCTTTACCCTAGAACACTGGTTGTGTCGGAAGTCGTTAGTATTCTCTTTCACTCAAACTTCTTTGAAGTTAGATTAGTTTGCGTGGCCGATTAATCCCTGGTCTGTCTCTGATCAGTGGCGTACGACTCTTAAATTATGCCGCACATAACCTTCCACATAATCGATTTCATTTTTTCGGAAGAATTACCTGTTTTCTTGGAGCAACTGGTAGTTTCGTGTGTACGGCTTTGTTTTGAAGCAATGTTACTATAGGTAACCAACAGAAAACATTAAATTATGTAGTTATTGATGAATTTTTCATTTGTCATGTCTACGGCCCGGCTCATTTGTTAGGACACCCATTACCTTTATTGGTTGCGCACGACATCCGAAATTGTACGGATATACTTATGGAAATGCAGTGAGCGCTGCGACCTCGCATATCTTGGAGTCGAGCAGTTCAGTTATAAGTGAATGGTCTGCATCATTTTCGAGTTCAGTTTGTTCATTTTTATTATATTTAATCAAAATGGGTTTTAGGGCTATTTAACATTATTTTTAGTTACACTTTATTGAATTTTTAATTTAGTCGTTAGTTTGTTGGTTCGGTAATTTAGGTAGTAAATTCAAATGGTTTTCTTTAGAATTTTTCAAAATTTTTCTTTGGTTGAAATTGAATTATTTTTTATTTCTTATGTATTCATTCATGTTATGTATTCATTCATCTCCTAGTTTTAAATTTGAATGTCACACATATCAGTCACAAGGTGAATGCTGGGATTCGGTCATACTACCAACCCTAGGAATATTCGTGACCCCCGCATACACTGTCGCTATGGAGCCCATGTGCCTTATGCGGGATTCGAACCCACGTCCCTAGGTGTCATACGCTTAGAGCCTGCGCTCCAACCGCATGAGCTACCGTACCCGGCAATATAGCTTCATACGTGATGTAGAATTAGTTTGAACATTTTATGTTAGATGTGCCAATTTATTGTACCAACATATACAAGTATTGGAAAAACACCACAAAAAGATATGTATATATTTTCAAATTTAATTTAAGTTAATTCTATACATGAAATAAAGACAACGCACAAAAATGGAATCGCAATAATTGTTTACGCCCATCAAGAATCTTCAAAATCTATCGATAGACGTGCCAGTTTTTTTGTAGTCAAGCAGCTTTCTAAATTAATGCGCATCGCACCAACACCGAACAGTCTACGAATAGTCTCTATAATAAAATAACATTTTCTAGTTTATATTATGAAGCGGAAGCGTGCGTGTGTTTTTAAATATCGCTATGTACTTTTCAATTAACATTACAAACAATTCCAAATGAAATCAAACAAGCTGCAGAGAAAACTTTCATTATGAAACCGCATGGGTATTCGCATTGAAATGAAATAATTCTTTCCTTTCTTAGTGTAGGGAATAGTTCCCCTCGCGTATTTCCGGAAAACTTCGTTTGCACTTCTCCCTGGGGAGCCGCGTTAGCTACATATATGCGGTATTATTCGTCATATTGAAAATATGAAAAACTGATTTCAACTTTGACAATATTATGGAACGGAGCGTCTTCTATGACTTCCATTGCCACAATTTGATGAAAAACATATAGAACTCGTTCGGAAGATAAAACTAAAGTTTAGATTAGATAGAAATCCAATGTAAAAGTCTCATTTTGAGAATTTCTGAAGGAAAAGCAAACGGCAACGAGATGTGACGTAGAGTCAACAAAGAGACGGTAATCAAGAAGTAGAATTATTCTTCCTTTATCAGAAAAAAGACAATGTTCTCGATGTATCTCGTCCTCATACAAAACTTTTATAAAAACTGGTTATTTTTTAATCTCCAACTTTTGTAAAGCGCATTTTGAAACTTTCCACTCCCAACAGTGATATTGGAAGAATACAGACAGCATTTTGAACAAATCATCTACAAGCATACGAGCAAATTGAAAATATTTGATTCTGAAAACATCAAAAGTTTTAATATTAGGTATATACTTTGTTGTTGGATTCACATTTCCCTAATAATACGCATCAATTCGTAGAATTGTACAAAGAGAAAATTGCTTGCAGAACGCTGGTCGGAAAATTGTCTCAATCGAGATGAGCAAGAAAGTAAGGGGGGGGGGGGGGTGCTCGCGAGATAGAGCCACAACTCACGAGTTGTCCCTCACTTTCGACAAACTTTCTTTCTCACTCCTTCGCCGTTGCGCTGATAGGAACACAATAACGCCCTAAATGCAATTACTGTTGCTTTGAAGGTTCGGACGCCTGGGTTATTACCATTAGCGTAACTATTGGGCAGGCCGCGCCCCGGGCTGGTGCCACCCCCCCCCCCCCACACATCACTCCGCTCCACCGCCGTCTCCAACAAGTGTGTTAGACAATTTCCCTTTGGAAGATTGCTTGGCCAGCTTTGAAGGCGGATACTTGAACCTGTGCTTGAACAGTTTGGCTCTGGCCACGCTATCCACTGTAGTAACTCCCTACAACTATTTCCCTGTCATTAACCAAACTAGTATAACTTTACTAAAACACTGTAATTATGCTCAGGTCAACTTTGTGGTCAACCACAACTTTGTTGTCGTTTCACTGGAAGGTATTACAATAATTCGAGTGAATTTATTCGATGTGGACTATCAAGATGTGGTCTTGATTTAAATAGAGCGACGAGTACGTGTGACTTTGTATATCTTGTATAACTTACATCGTAACACGCACTCATGGACTCAGTTCAGGATTTTGCTTTGAGCAATTGGCTCTTTTCACGCTCGCTGTTTCAACGAAAATGTGCATATTCCTATAAGGTGGTAATTTCTACTCAGTATAGTGCGTTATAGCCTCACTAGCTCACTAGTCACGCCCACAATAGTTGGAGATTACAGAATTCCAGTCTACGACACAATATTGTCACGACTAGACCTGTTTCAAGGAGATTTTAGGAGCTTGTTAAGTAGACAATTAAGTTAGTATAATTTAAATAAACGATATTAGTATTTGAAAAGTTAGTTTAGTACGCGTATAAAACAAACAAAATTAGCTAGATACAATTTTTGTATGCCAATTTTGTGTTTGACATAAATCGTGTGATACAGTTTTACTGCGGTGTAAACTACCCCGAGCAATTGGGAGGGGAGAAAGCAGACAAGCTGAAATGGGAAGTATAATCTACAGATTTTTCAAACATTCCACATGTGGCCAAGGGTAGCATCAGGAAGGGGAGAAGAAGAGATGGTACTAACTGTACAACTTAATTTTCTTTAATTCGGGTGTTATCATCTAGAGTTAGTTGTGGCAGGATTACTGAACGTACAAGAACATGATAATACGTTTGCTTTGGCCTTTAATTATATGTTATTTTATTTTATTACAATTCTTATCTACAAGCTAGCACTGGTGGATGTGAACAGTTATTTTCTCACTCTCCCATCTACAACTAAATAAATAGTATTGCTGTTGCTCAGCACCAAGAGTGAAGTATACCGTACTGGTATCTGATATCTTAAGCTTCGTATCATCTTAGCAGTCGGGGTTCACGATTAATTTATTACTCTTAAATCCTAACCCTACGACGTATGACCTAGTTGTCGAGTATACGTTGTAAAGTAAACGAAAACTCTTAAAACTTACCAACGTTTACGAATAAATAATATTCAAACGGTCTCGCTTTAAAATAAACATTAATTTTATACCATCTTTGGATCGATCTTTTAATTTTTAAATAACATGTTTCATATAGTTTAAATCATACTTAGTGTAATACAAAATAGAATATTGAGTATGCTAGAAACTTTTGAGATACAAACGTATTATAATTATATCACATATATTAGCCTTAGCTGATACACTTTCGTCGTAATTCAACCATTTTAGTTACGTTTATTAATTTTACTCGGATAAACGATATTTATTTATCCAATAATCAACTTAAATTGTTCACGTTGTCTGGCATATCAGTTCCTGGTTTCAGGAATCAATATTGCCGAGATTGATTCTCGATTATAAGAAACCATAAGCTTTCTTTTTAAGCTAATCATTTTATATAGAGAATTGTTTTTTTGTAAGTATAACCAGACTCCATTAAAAAAGTTGCTCGTATGACTTGACTTTTTTCAAGTTGTTGCTTTGTCAGCATTGGATAGTTGGGGGAGTTTTGTGGGTATGTTCCCCCACCCCCAACCCCTCTTCCTTCTTATGTGGTGATCTTGAGTGTAAGTTAGCGGCGAGAAGGGGGAGGAAGCTGTAGGCGCGGCACAAAGATTCTGGCGACGTGGCAAAATACGGGGGGGGGGGGGGGGGAGAGGAGAGAAAGAACCAACCTAACAACAAATCAATAAGTAATTTACTAAAAGATGAGAATGTCGATTTTTAAAGGACCTCGTTATAGCTGTATGGGAGTTGTAGTCACCTGTCATGAGAGTTGTGAACCTTGCCCAGACGTGGCGAGATCTGGCAAGACTCGAGGGTTTTTCTTCCGTTGTGGTTTTTGTATTCTCGTCTCAGTTTGTTACGGAACCCACCCCAGGTCAGAGGCTGTCAATGTTACAATCGCACTGTTTCCTCAGATATGGGAGGAAACCAAACATTGAGAAGAAGCTTTTTTATGTATACCTTTGAACTTGCTGCCTACATAACCGGGAACAGTACTACTCAAATTATAATAACAAATTATCAACTGTGGTGATAATTCTGCAACCGTTTTTGCAAATCATACCAAAATAAAACAATAATACCTTAAAAACGAAAAAAAGGTCCTTACAAAAAAGAAAAAGAAATATATTAATTTTTTTTCACTTGAAATATTTTAAAACTGGTTTTAGGCATGTAGTTACCACTAAAAAAGTATAAATTATGAACATTTGTGCCCGGAATCATCATCACAAATCAACCAATACACAACATGGTTCAACGATAGCGTAGGGTACAATGCTATAATTCTAGAGAATTCACTTTGCCAGCAATCATGACTAAATAATTTTGTGTTTCCTCAGTCATAAAGTGAAAGTTGAGAGTGAGTCCTTTTAACGGCCCACGAGCATTTCATCCCAATCAATCAGATCTCGGAACAGTACTGTGCATTGGCGGTGCTGTCGCGATTGCAAAGCCCCCCCAATAGACTGGCAATATATAGCTTTACTCTCCAAGCTTTCAAATAACCACACCAAGATGAGCATATGAACCCCTGAGCACTTCCTATTATAAAGAAGGTAAAGTTTATGTACGACACTACGCACAGTATGGCAATCTAAAAGAATTAAATATATTTAAAATCTCTATTGACATCAACAATAAAACTGCAAATACAAAAATAGGTGTGAATGTAATTTGTTTCAATAGTTTGTACTTTGTATATATTATGTGGAATAATGGTATCAGTCACGCATAACAATGTAAATTTTCATCGTATGGCTCTAGCCATACAACTATTTTTCATAGCTGAGGTTAAATTAGCTAATGCATTATACCTACTCAGTCACTATCAGATGATTGGCTAAAGCCCAACAACAAATCTGCAGAATCCAATTTATAACTGTACGTTGTTGGCTGTTGAACCAAGAAACATAATGTTCTGCAGTATTTCTATGGCATTATAATACATGAGCGACTGAATTTTCTAAAACTGAAATTCTCATGAAGACAAACATTTTTCAGGGGTTTTATGCTTCATTATATAACTTTTGTATACCAATAATCATGCTAAGTTTGAATATTATCACAAAGAAGTTTGACTGCTCAATGTAACCTATGAGTGTTCCTCCTTTCAACAATTTAACAGCATTAAAATGCTGACCAAAAACGTGCTTTACCTATCTATATAGGGTAAGCATTGAATTGACCCTTCTAAGTGACAAAAATAGGCAGGTAAATTATACTTTATAACACAAGAAAAGGACCTTATACCAAAACCATTGGATTTAACATAATTCACAGAGTCCTATGTTTTAGTATATGTTAATAAATAAATAAAATTAAAAATTAATTTTTTTTTTGATTAATGTATTTCTACACACATCACGACGTTTATTTTCCGTTGGCATTGAGAGAGAGAGGGTAGAGTGGGATCTAGCAAACAATTGCATTACTCGGCTCGAAAATTAAGCATTTTTTTCAATCCACAGCCTGGCTCTACTTGGTGCGCAAACCTCTAAGGAAAACATTACCTTTTGAAACTAATACTACGTTTTTGTTATACCAAATGATATCAAAATAGCTCAAAACTACCTACAGACTCAAACAAGAACCTAATTTCCCAAATAATGTTTTTTAAAAAGGCATTTGCAGTCAAAATAAAATTAACATCAACCTTCTTGAAACATACTTCTGTCCACACATGAATATGCCAATATAAGCAAGTATGTCGATAAAATTCTAGCACTAGTAATATCTGTCCGTATGTCACCAGTTCGTTCGTGTGACACTTCTCATGTCGCCAGCATGTCTGTCCATCTATCTGCCAGTCCGTCCGTACGTCCGTATATATGTATAGTTGCATCAACAGTTATAATCATTACGGTTACATTAACCACAACGCGTTGTTTTAAGCATTGATTTCAATTGACTACTATAGTACTTGCATGCAGCAACTATTTGTTTATAACACGTTTACATTTGTGCGGTTATTGATTAGGTAAATGGGACTTACTGCTTGATTGGCTTCTGTCGTGTGTATTACTATACCATGATAAATGTGTGCATGGCTGTACAGTAAAACATGCACCACTTGTTTGCTAATGCTGTGTCAAGTCACACATTGTCAACTGAGCTGTTGTGAAGGAAATAGTAAATACTCTCTACTATAACACGAATAGTGATTTTAAGTAATAACTATCGTAAAATATTTCTCACCGAAATACATTCTTGGAATTCGGTGATTAAAAATAAATGTTCAAAATTTATATTTGTTTTTATTTTTGTCTGTATTTTTTTTAGTAGAAACACAATTTATTAAATTATAAACAAGCTGGATTACATACATTCTTCATAAAATTTCCTAATTGTGATAAATTTTAACATAAAATTAAGACAAAAGCATAAGGGTTAGCAATTCGAACATACAATACATATTATATAACATGAGGAAAAAAATATGAAAAAAACCTCTTCGGAAATTTTTGTCTGGTAACAAAAATGAAATAATATACGTTTTCTTTGCCTTACGTTTTCATGGGCATTTATTTGTGTGGGCTGTTGAAGCCAACTGAAAGACGCGTACATGCCTTTATAAGCAGAATTAATTTTCTAGTCTCTCTAGTTTCTCTAGGATCTCGCGACGCTTCGCTAAGAGAAATTATTGTTTGGGGTATTTCGTCGTGGTAACCCGTGATTTCTTTATAACACATTCAAGACAATACCATTTCACTTAAATTTCAAATTATCCAACTTGACTATCAGCATTACAGTAAACGTGATTTTAATATTCAAACCTCGTCCATAAAACTGCCACAGAATAACAATCATGATATAACATTAAAGCAATCCCAGTATTTTCTAATGGGTCATGTAGATAATAATAATTTAACATAGCAATCCCAGCATTTTCTAATAGATGATGTTGATGAAGTTAATACATAATTAATGTATCTGTTTCTGCTGATCATAATCATTTGAATAATTACACTAATATTCAGGGATTCATTAGTGGGTAATGAATGAGTTAATTGACAGTACTAATAGGATACCGGATACATACATTTGATAGACGGTATGTTATACAAATTGCCTTGAATGGAATACTAGAAAAAGAAAGAAAGATGTATGTAAAGTTATATTATACTGCTTTTACTAGGACACAATTTGAGCCACAAATGAATACCAACGAATACAATTAGTCAATAATTTGTAAAGGGAAAATAGTTAAAGCAGACCAAATTGAAATACTTGCAATAGATACGCCAGGAAGTGCGTTCTAATGGGTATGTAAAAATGAAAATAATTACAGAAAAGAGAAAAAATTGGAGAGTTTTTTTTAAACTAATCCACGAACTGAATTTGAAAACGTGATGGGAAATTGAAACTCATGCATGAACCACTTTAAATAAAATTATAAAGGTAAATGAAAATAAAAACAATAATAATATGTTATTGTAGATGGTGCTTATGATTTATAAATCGTCTCAATTTGTATCGTTATCAGAACAGGTGTCCTTCTCGCCCAAATGCCATCATCACAGAAATAAATAAATAGCGAATGTTATAACGTGTTGACTCAAAAGTGAAAAGGTGTTCAACGATAAATATTAACAATTCCACCGCAGGAACCCCCCTCTTCACCCTCCCCTCCTTTAAAACGCCCAAAGCTACGAGTTCGCTGCCACCATTATACAACCAGCCGCGATCAAAAACACATAATATACGCACTTTTATCTCCCTAATTATCCACGGTCACACGAAGTCAAGTTTGAATCACAGTGACGTACACGCACACGCACACGCACACGTGCATGATTCACACGCATGGGTGACGTATCTGATGTAGTACGCGCGTGTGAGCATGCGCCCGCCCGCTACTGTTGCACACACGCATTCATTCTCTCTAGCCTAGCGCGGTTCCCACAACGAGGTCTGTCCGTGTACTAAATCTCCCACATGATTATCTGACAATGCGAATGACACACACACACTCACACATTGTATGATGTGTAATTTTAAGGCGGGGATTCAAGTAAGTAGTAAACGGTGCGCTTGAAGTGTTATATACTCAGTGTAATAATTATGTGCCATTACTCATCCGATTGTGATGTATAAATCAGTGTTGGCATAGGATCAATTCGTCATTGAAGAAATTGAAGGTGTGGAAGGGATAAACAAATCGATGTTAACCATGTGTGGAGGAGGGCTTACTTTGCTATTGTGTTAATTTTTCATTGATTACCGGTTGATGCTAATTCTAGACGAAAGAAGCACCAGAATATATTATACAAGAAGCATTCTTTTTCAAATACATATTATAATATTAATTTTTTTTTAAATGTTGAAAGAATTAAATTGTGTTAGAAAATGAAAACAAACGTTGCTTGGTATAATCCATTTACGTTAACGAAACCCTCTTTAAAGCAGGTGTCAGGCTAAATGATAGATTAAAATAAACTTTCTCGCTGTTTTTATATGCCACGAAATGGGGTATGTCAATGAAGCTAAGTTACTCGGATGGCATTTATATTATTCATAATCTGTTTATGATAAGGCTATCAAATAAGTTGTGTTATCGAAAAGCAAATAGTGCAATGTATATTTTTCACTAGTGATAATTGAGTTCATTTAATCACAAAATATATATTTTCTTTAGTAGACTATCGTGAACGTTTGATAATCCACTCGTTATTATTTATGTTTACAGAACTAAGCAAGTGATCAATGCTCAATGTAATTAATCGTTTGATTAATTTTGATTTTTCGATTTCGACTTTCATAAAAAGTTTGACATAATATTGCATTCATGAAACATTATTGTATATTATACAGAAAATGACACTTTGTCATCATCTTCTACTCTATTCTCACAACTGTGGATAGACAGTTCAACAGTTTAGTCCTTTGCATAACGAGAATGACGGTATAAAATTTGGGTCAAAGGATGACATATATCAAATGAAAGCTTGAGACAAGCACTTTTCAAAGAACCATGATATACCTCTGGCAAATCCAGCTTTCTATGTCAAAATTAGGGTCAAAGGTCAAATTTGTAATTTGTTTAATAATTTTTAATTAAATAATGAAAAATGTTTGCAAGTTGAAGCATACACTTTATGTAAGGTAAATGTATTATGTTCATTAAAAAAAATTAAATTACCTCTTTAACGTTTTTTGACCTTGATTGGGGTCAATTTCCTCAAAATGGGTAAATGTTTTAATTTTCTTCGATTTATTGGCCAATATTCATTATATCAACGTACTTACTCATAAATACGTTAAAATGAATATTTCTTATTGTTATCACATTGTTTGCACGGTATTCATTCAAAATGGCGGTCAAAGGTCAATAGGTAAGTATCGTCAAACTAGGTCTAGTAACTAAAATAGTACTTGTGGGTACTCTAAAGACGCAGAATTTTAACTGCAATTACAATAACGAATAATATTATTATGTTGTAATCGTAAGAGAATGTAATTATCATATAACTTATAAACTACTTAAGATTGTTACTGAATTTCTAATTAATGTCCTCAGACATCAGGGTATTCTTGAATGGGTGTGCAACTGCAACAAAATATATTTTTAGAAAAGAACATGACCATGCTGAGATACGTGATATGATAGTATGATATGTTATCTGTTCTAGCAGTCACTGTCTAGTCGTCAAATTAATCAAAATTGAAGTCAAAATCACTCAAAAGTTTAAGTCTTCAGATTAATCACCTTCAGATTCACTGGGATTCTCATACTGGGTACTGATATTTAGACAGTCTTTCAGCTTACAAGCGTGGGTACACTTCAGCTGATTGGCCAAACACTCATAGGTCGGCATCTTGCAAACACGGCAACAGTTACAGGCTAGGAGATCCATAACGGTCAAAGGTACTGGAGTTCCAATCATCCACTCGTTGCTCAGATCTCCTTCTGCCGTGGTTTTCCACCCATAGCCACGCGGATCAGGAACATCAGGGTTGGCTTCCAAGCAACGTATCTATAGATCGTGTTTGGTAGATAACTCCCAGTCGCAGGATATGAAGCAGTAAGCAATCGTTACAAGGTGGTAGATGATTAGACTTGATATCATCACACTTACTTCTAAAAAGCTGGTTGACGCATGACAGAGTCGTGGTCAAAGAGCACAGATTACAGACAAACTCTTTGAGTTTTTTTTATGACATCAATAGAAACTCTCCAGTCCTGACCTTTCTTGCTTAGCTTGACACAGAAATGCGTTTTTTTTCTCATGATATTCAAAGTTCTCTTTTTCCCTTTACCACTTAATGAGCTCACTCAGGTTGGAACTCATAGTCGTCCCCTATACCTAGATGCGCCCGTTGTTAACAAGGTAACAGTTTCATACAGTTTATTTCCAATATAGAAAACATATCCATAGCAACATTGGGTGCCTCTAGGTGAAGTGGCCGACTATGAATTCCAACCTTTGTCACAACCAGTGCATGGAGATCAGGGAGGGTATTACATACTTTGAATCCCAACGAACTCGCTAGTTTTTACACATCTTCGAAGTGTGTTTGATTTTTGGTAGTCAAGCGTCAATTCAGCTACCCTACGAGCTTATTAAAAGTAAATGTGATGATATCAAGTCTAATCAGCTACCACCTTGAAATGATTGTCTACTGCTTCAAATCCTGCGGCTGCGAGCTAACTACCAAACAGCGGTCTGGATACGTTGTTTGGGCGCCAACCCTGATGTTCCTGATCCATGCGGCTATAGATGGAAAACCACGGCAGAAGGAGATCTGAGCAATGAGTGTCCGGTTGGAACTCCAGCACCTTTGGCCGTTATGGATCTTTTAGTCTGTAACTGTTGCCGTGTTTGCAAGATGCCGACATGTGAGTGTTTGGCAAATCAATAAAAGTGTACCCACGCTTGTAAGCTGAAGGATTGTACAAATACCAACACCAGTACCCAGCATGAGAATTCCAGTGAGCCAGAAGGTGATTAATCTGACGACTTGGACAGTGGGTGCTAAGGTAGATATAACATAATAGTATCATATCACGTATCTGAACATAGTCCGGCTCTTTTCTAAAACCGTATTTTGTTACAGTAGCACACCAATTCAAGAATATCCTGATTGCTGAAGACATTTAATACAAATTTAGTAATAAACTTAAATAGTTTATAAGTTTTACGACAATTACATTATAATACGATTAAGACATAATATTATTATTCGTTTTTGCAATTGCAATTAAAATTCTACGTCTTTAGAGTACCCACAAGTAATATTTTAGTTACTGGACCCAGTTTGACGATATTTACCTATTGACCTTTGACCGCCATTTTGAATGAATACCGTGCAAGCAATGTGATAACGAGAAGAATTATTCATTTTAACGTATTTATGAGTAAGTACGTTGATATAATGAATATTGGCCAATAAATCCAAGAAAATTTTAGAAATTACCCATTTTGAGGAAATTGACCCCAATCAAGGTCAAAAAAGGTTAAAGACGTAATTTAATTTTTTTTAATAAATATAATACATTTATTTTACTAAAAGTGTATGCTTAAACTTGCAAACATTTTTCATTATTTAATTAAAAATTATTTAAAAAATTACGAATTTGAACTTTGACCCTGGTTTTGACATAGAAAGCTGGATTTGCCAGAGGTATATCATGGTTTTTTGAAAAGTACTCGTCTCAAGCTTTCATTTGATATATGTCATCCTTTGACCCAAATTTTATACCGACCAGGCCTTTTTCGAGCGTTATGCAAAGGACTAGTTGGTTACTTATTCATGTACGTACACCGGGTTTTAGAGGCAAGTGTTTTTACAAATTTATATTTAGCTTCTTTTATATTCCCTGTTTGATCATAAAATTATAATAGCCACTTTCGTATCATAATACTCTTTAATTATAGAATAACGTAAGAACTTAGAAGTTGAGTTAACCACATAAATAAATATTGCAGGACACCACGAAGGGAATTATCTTCCAGGTACTTATTTATAAAATTTAGAGAATTTTGTCCGTTATCCACAACTATCTGTCTATACCCGGCACTACCACCAAACGACTGGGACATAAACGTTATAGGCTATTAACATTATGCTTATTGCTTACTATCATATTGTTGTTAGGATAGATAGATACTGGTCGTTATTAAAGGCGGGATTAAGGTCAGCAAGGCCGTATCTTCCATCCAACCTTATAACAAATAATACATTTTCGTAATAAGTTAAGCGGGTGAAGCGAGCGTTTTCGACTCTAATCGCATTCGATTTGTTTTTTGTGTTTTGCGATAGTGGTCGAACGGAGATTCCAATCAAGTTGAAATTAGGGATATGCTTAAACTTCGATGTGGGTTGAACGTCAATAACTTTTTTGGCAAGATCAAGAAGGTATTTAAGTAAGCATCATGTGTGTTATTTACTATTTTGTTCATATTTTTATTACCGTTTGAAATGCTCGCATTTAAGTTTAAATACTTTTCGTTTTGTTTTGTTTTATATTTAATTTCTTAACATCAATTACATACGAATTTATGTACCGATATGCCGTTATTAACACCAGCTAGTTGGACAATTTTATGTTTCTTGTCAAGATAAAAATTACTCAATATTTCGATCACTACTCAGCACTCTTCGACAGGTTAAAATCAATGTGTTAATATGACGGCAAGACGGCAACAAGTATTGTGTAGTATGTAATACCGGGCAGACGCTCTTCCTGTTTTTCTCAAATTTATCAGTGACATACTATGAAACATCTACTTGTAATACGAATGTAATTATATTAATAATAAATACATACATATGGTATCATTTCACAGTTTCACAATCGGCGAGCGCGGGAGACATCAGTTGGAGTTCGACGCCCTGAAGAAAGAGATCATAAGGTTCCTGAAACGTCGGCGCAATATGGAGGTAGGACGTGGCGGAATAACCCGCAAATATTCTAATTTTATTGACATAAATATGTATAGAGTTTTCTGTAAAAAGCAGCTAGAACAAATGCTAAGGTCCAGTCTTACAGGTACTTGTCCCAATAACTATTTATTCGTCGAATAGTTCGTTTTCTCCATGGCAACCACCAATCAAAACCCTTAAAATCCTCCAAATAGCTTAATTGCTACAAATACATGTCTTATTAGGAGATTGTAAGACTAGTATATAGTTTATACTATTTACTATATATATATATATATATATATATATATATATATATATATATATATATATATATATATGTTATTCTGTAGGTTTTCGCGGACTGAAGAAGATGTAGTAATAGTTTCTCGGGTTCCTGTCCACGTTACTTGCTCTTTAGAGACTGGTTGCTGGCCCAGAAATGGGCCATTGATTCGGTTCTCAGCCTCTGAAACCAACGGATCATCCTGAAGATGGCAAATGCGATTTTGTCGAAACGTCGAGACATTGACAATGGCCCATTTCTGGGCCAGCAACCAGTCTCTAAAGAGCAAGTAACGTGGACAGGAACCCGAGAACCTATTACTACATATATATATATATATAATAATATAGTCTAAGTGTGGTTATTTTACGAAGTCATCATGTACGGTCTGATTCTACAACAATTTTTTTTAGACCTACATAAAAAAAAAAAATGAAGATGAACGGAATGCCTCTGGAGATTTACTTCGGCGCACTGTTAATTTTTTCCTCGACATTCCCTCCCGCCCGATGAAGCTACCCTGCACCCACGTGGCTCTCTGCTACATGTTTTGAACGTGTGAATGCGCATCCCCACTTCCGACCTCTGACCCCCCAACCCCATCACTCACGTCCGTTGCAACACTGTCGAGCTGACCGCATATTATTCACATTTGCTGCCGTTGGCAAAAACTTGTAATAAACTTTATCGCCTGTGAACCTCACTGAAAGCGTTGATACGGTGCCTAGGTCAGCAGTAAAACATCTGACTTATCCGACTCTGTGATTCACAACTTGGTAGCTGCGTGAGTGAATGGCAACACTGTAGCACAACAGTGTAAAACATAATATAAGTACAAAAATTAGTTGCCTCGCGTCTGAGGATGGCGACGGATGTTGCCGAAATCTAACGCGGTGAGTAGTGCGTGAATGTTTTTAACCGTCTTTGTCCGAACAATGTTTTTACTTATATTATCATCTTCCGGTTATTGAGTCCTGGTGTGTGTTATAAGTGTAAAACATGATATGTACAGAGCTGTGATGCACAACTTGGTAGCTGCGTGAGTGAATGGCAACACTGCAGCACAACAGTGTAAAACATGTTAGGTACAGAGCTGTGATGCACAACTTGGTAGCTGCGTAAGTGAATGGCAACACTGTAGCTAGGTTAGAACAACAGTGTAAAACATGTTATGTACAGGGCTGTGATGCACAACTTGGTAGCTGCGTGAGTGAATGGCAACACTGTAACTTGGATAGCACAACAGTGTAAAACATGTTATGTATAGAGCTGTGATGCACAACTTGGTAGCTGCGTGAGTGAATGGCAATACTGTAGAAGAACAGTATAAAACATGTTATGTACAGAGCTGTGATGCACAACTTGGTAGCTGCGTGAGTGAATGGCAACACTGTAACTAGGATAGCACAACAGTGTAAAGCATGTTATGTATAGAGCTGTGATGCACAACTTGGTAGCTACGTGAGTGAATGGCAACACTGTAACTTGGATAGCACAACAGTGTAAAACATGTTATGTATAGACCTGAGATGCACAACTTGCGGTCTCTCTCGCGACAGCGGTCGAATAAGATTTCGGTCAAGTTAAAATTGGTTCATTCACAAACTAAAATATGGATTAAACGTCATTAGTTTCGTGGCAACATCGTCTGAAGTTACTTAGTTACACCTTAGTTACACGAAATAATATTCCAAAACAACATGGCGGCAAAATATGAGCTAGCCATATCATAGTATATTTTCCTTCCCTCACAGAATTGTTAATTTCAACGTGATACGATAAGCATTGTAGATAGGAATGGAAACACGACTGACTGACTGTGACGAACGGAGGCAATGTGACCTTGCCGTCCCGCACCTGTCGTTCACGTGCTCGCTTATCATTATCAACGCCTCAGTCAGAGAGATTCCGTAATATGCATAATATAATATCCCACACAAAAATGACTCGATAAATAGTTACCGTTGCTTATTGACTTCGGTGTAATAATTCACGAAAATTGTCTATGCATGCGTATTTCCTTTCCATTGTACGATTTGTTTAACTAACAACTAAAAAACTAAAAAACTATGCACCTGTTAATTCGCCGTTCTTCGAGTTTTACTCATTTGCAATTTTGTATGTTTGTGAAAGAATAATGTAAAAGATACGACTCAGGAAAATCAGCTTGGGTTGCTGAAAACTAGCTTCTAATGTTTGAATGGGTTATCAAATTAAGCAAGGTTCGACGGTTCTAAATGCCTAGGAATAACAGCGATGCATGAATTGTGTTTCCCGAACCAGATGAATCGATTCGTTATCCGATGGCAAATCATGACTGTGTTTTGAAGACGAGAATATAACAATGTATCCAGCGAAGTAAAAGTAATTTAATCGGATCATTATAATAAATAACTGGCTCGTAAGCGATTTACAAATCAATCGCTGTTTGCTGCAGACCATGAAATCAGCGAGATAAACAATTAGAATGGGCCTAATAGATAGATTGCCAAGGTATGGTCTGTTCCGAAAACGTAGGTCCATTCTGTCTTTCGACTACTACTGCTGCTTGAAATAAACTTTCTTGAGGATGACGTATTTACTATGAATTGTTTTACGACATGAAAATAAACTTGTCGTTAGTCGTTTGTTTTGCTTGTGCACAAATATATGTAAATTCACCTATATGAATTCTTTTATGGGGTAGCCACGTTGACTTTCAATTACGTCAATCCTAAGAACTCTCTCGGCGTATTAACGTTCCCCAACTCCTAAAAACTTAAGCAAAGTGAACAAATTGTGGTACCAACCGCAGCACACATCTATAAGTTTTTCTTGTGTATAAATGTGCATACATTGTGGACAAATATAGGCTAATATGAACCTATCAATTATTTTATGCGGTAGCCACGTTAACTTTCTACTACGTCTATCCTAAGAAATGCTTATTAACATGATCATCCCCCAACTGCTAAAAACTTAAGCAAAGTGAACAAATTGTGGTACCAACCGCAGCACACATCTATAAGTTTTTCTTGTGTATAAATGTGCATACATGGTGGACAAATATAGGCTAATATGAACCTATCAATTATTTTATGCGGTAGCCACGTTAACTTTCTACTACGTCTATCCTAAGAAATGCTTATTAACATGATCATCCCCCAACTGCTAAAAACTTAAGCAAAGTGAACAAATTGTGGTACCAACCGCAGCACACATCTATAAGTTTTTCTTGTGTATAAATGTGCATACATGGTGGACAAATATAGGCTAATATGAACCTATCAATTATTTTATGCGGTAGCCACGTTAACTTTCTACTACGTCTATCCTAAGAAATGCTTATTAACATGATCATCCCCCAACTGCTAAAAACTTAAGCAAAGTGAACAAATTGTGGTACCAACCCCAGCACACATCTATAAGTTTTCCTTGTGTACAAATGTGCAAACATTGTGGGAAAATATAGGCTTAATGAACCCATCAATTCTTTTATGCGGTAGCCACGTTAACTTTCTAGTACGTCAATCCTAAGAACTGCTTATTAACCTCCCCAATTCCTAAAAACTTAAGCAAACTGAACAAATTTTGGTATGCAACCCCAACACATATCTATAAGTTTTCGTTGTGTACAAATGTGCATACATTGTGGAAAAATATAGGCAAAAATACACCTATTATTCTTTTATGCGGTAGCCACGTTAACTTTCTAGTACGGGGTCAATCCTAAGAACTGCTTTTTAACCACCCCCAACTACTAAAAACTTAAGCAAACTGAACAAATTGTGGTACCAACCCCAGCACATATTATCTAATGCCTCCAAGATGATTACTTTTAGCGGTGTTGTTGGCGGGACTGTTATTAAAACTCCCTCTGCCCCAGCAGACGGATGTGGATTCTATCGGCCGGCTGTTGGTAATGGATCGTCCACGCTCGCGTTTCTAGCCGCGATCACTGTGTGATATTGCGTGCGTGAACGGCGTAATGATACGTTTCCCTTGATGATAGACACAAACCTGGTTGGACCAATTCAAAAACCGCAGTATTAGAGATAGCCGACGAGTTGGCCCGCGCTATGTTGTGCAAAAACTGGGGTTTTGTATAACCCAGGCACATGCAATGGACATGCATTGCTAGTGAAATTGACTGCTTTAAGTTGACATGTTTATCCTAACGTAAGTATTTGGGTACCCTACGTACTTTCATGTGACTTTATTATTTATCTTACAGACTTCAAGGTCCGTATGCATAGTCCAGACTCAAGTCTTCCTCAACTCAGCGTCTCCTCAGTCTCGCCCAACCACCAATCACAGTAAGGCATTGCCATGTGGACGGCTCTGTGATTGGTGGCTATAAGTTAGGCTGAAGAAAGGATGAGTTAAGGAGGGCTTGAGTGTAGACTATGCATGCGGGCCTTATAGTTTTATTTTGGGTCTATGACATAACGGTTTTTATCAATGGATACCATAGTAAGGGCCGGTTTCACCAACTTTTTAAGCTCGAATTAGCCGGTAATCTAATCCATGCATTTTGAATGTGATGTTTGCTAAAACCATCGTTACTAAACCGAGCTTACTAAATCGTAGCTTAACGAAGTTGACAAAAAAATTTCACATCTCATCGACTTCACTTACCCACTTTCTGTAACCATCACAAAACCACCAACCAAAATATAAAAAAATATCGTACTCATTTATGAATAGTTAACCGAATTTTACAACTCGAGTACTATTCCCGTCATATTATATAATCAAGAGAACACGGTAAAAAAAATTCATTTCAGCAGTGAGTTGTTTCTCCCTTCTGATATTTGCATATATACCCCTAGGTTCTGTGGGCGGTATATTGCCAAGGTTTCTCTGTGTGGCTACTTCCTAGCGCAATCTCCCCTGGGGGTAGCGCGCTCCACTTCCGGTGTCGGCAGACAGTTGCGTTATTGCCACTGCCACACAGATTCACCCCTGCTGAGCGCTCACGGCCGAGTTGATACGCGTCACACTAACGCTCATAGAATCACACACGTCATATACGCAAGCTATCAAAACACGAAAGTGATTAAGTCTAAAGCTACTCTCCAATCTGAAGCGGCGTTTTAGGTGAAAGGGGGACAATTAAAGTCAAAGCACGCTATTAGCTGGCTTTTTTAGTGGATGGCTAAATTATCGAGTGTGTTTTCGTGCTGCAACCAAATATCTAGATGGATTAATTTTGAATGCAATAGTACCTGCTCATTTGGATTTTACGATTCCTGTTTTTGCAGAATGGAACACATGCATAGTATAAAGCAAATCGTAGTAATTTGTGTATAATTGTATGTAAACATAAATTCAAACAATTCAGAAATTTGGGAAAAATGTACATAATTTGAAGAAAAATACTAGTTGATGGGTGAAGACTATAGCTATTACTTATTATTATACCACAATGGGACGTGTATGACATGTACTCTAGGATGTCACTAGTTTCAGACAATTCTAGACACTCATTCTAGACACTAGTTTCAGTAAACAAACATCCACTTATCTACAATATCAGTTCACACTGTAACACATTCATTAATTATTATGCCTTTTATAACTTTTATAATGTGTATAATTCTTGCTGTTAGCTGTCATGATAAACGATTTTATTGAAATGTTTAGCAAACAAAGCTTGTTACCTTTCTTACTTTGGTGTTTCAGGTTGTATAATGACTTTTATATTACATTTCTCAATGTTTTATTCCTCATTCTTTAACTGTCAAACATTTAATTAAACGGAATAAAGGTAAACGTATCAATTTTAATTAACTTGCGACATAATTAATTCTTAGGATGACTGGCAGGGGTTTTTAATATCTCAGAAATAAAAGGACTTTCTAAGGTTAACATTGAACATCAACAGGTGCCCGTGTTTTGGGTCGTTTCAGTATAATTTTTTTTCATTTTTGGACTTTTTTCTGCATAATACATCATTCTTATAAACCTGCAAACTCATACATCGCTTCTATGTTTCTGATATACATCAAAACATCCAACATGGAACACATTTGATTGTTCCTCTAAGTTTGGCGTACGACTGTACTGTTTCTGAATCCCCACATATCACTAGTCTTACGGCTGCATGGCGTGTGGACGGTCGAAGGTTGTGATAACAGAGGGATGAACCACCCCCACCCCTGCGGGGGGTACCTGTGCTTCGCCAAGATAACGACATCATGTGTAATCCACGTTTTAATGCATGCGTCTAATTTTATCCCACAATCGCGCTCTATTCTAGGGGGCAATTATTCTTTCAAGTCTATATTTTTCCCCGCTTTATTATCCTATTCGTAAGATAGTATAAAGCCAGCGTCCGTTTGCTTGTTTGGATGAAGGTTATATTTTACATAGAAAAATGTCTTGCTGAATTTTCGAAATACCAAGAATATATATGACGTATAAATATAAATTATGAAATGAGAAAGTTGCATAAATTTATCGAGCGTAAAGATCTGATGATAGTCTCTGGATGAATGGAAATTTAGGGGGCTACTTTGAGTTAGATATAATTAAATCAAATTTACAACACAGAAGTATAAATGTTTGGCGAGAGAAAAAATGTCTGGTTTACTGCGCATTCTACAAGTGATAAGTTTATCGCCCTAGAATCATTCGGCACGAAATACCGTTAAAAAAGGCGTTACTTGCCCTCTTGAATAATGCTGATGGTAAAAATATTCAAGAGAGATTCTAGCTGAGACCTAACTGGAATATCTTTATCGTCTACCAATCCCTGCCGGGCGAGAGGAACAATGATAGAATGTATAATGAAATCTAGATCCTTCCTTATTTAAAACATTAGTTATCTAACGTATGGAGATTTTTATTGAAACTAATGAAATAATATATTTTAACAACCGTGGATAAAAAAATATATTAAGACCACCACCAAATTATGGTGGTTTGAGAGGTCGTTAGAAAATTATTTGGTAAAATCTGAATAAAACAATTATGCAAATGTGTAGAACTATTCCATGCCAGGAAATTGTTTCACTTACGGAGCTCTTGCACGAGCAATCTCTATTACCTGCAATATAGCAATATTTGGTGAGCAATTTATCGAACTACAATTGAATGGTCCTATAGTTTATATTGGTAGAAATTGACACTATAGTGTTCATCCATTTGCCAACTGTTATCATAATCGCGAGCAGATTCCTAATCTCAGCAATTATTGCTGGCTAAGTCAATTTGTTAAAGGCGTTTAAACGCGCCATGGAGAATGTGTGTATTTAACATGTCGACAATATATTGCGGCAATAATGCATTGGCAATAATCATGGCTCGTGTAAGGATCGTTTCACTTTGTAATTAAATATCCCAAGTAGAGTAGTAAGGCATACTTGTTTTAGGTGATCAAGATTGCTTCGTTGTCTATGACTCGCGTTTCTAGTGTGGCTCGTTTTCCTTCAATGCAGAAGATACAGGGTTTATTCCTGGTTCACGCTGGAGTTTTTGGCTTAAATCTGCCTTTGAGGTACTGGTGAATATGTCTGTTTGTCTGTCTGCGAGGTACTGGGGCATATATGTTTGTCTGTCTGCGAGGTACTGGTGAATATGTCTATCTGTCTGTGAGGTACTGGTGAATATATGTCTATCTGTCTGTGAGGTACTGGTGAATATATGTCTGTCTGCGAGGTACTGGTGAATATGTCTGTCTGTCTGTCTGTCTGTCTGTCTGTCTGAGAGGTACTGGGAAATATATGTCTATCTGTCTGCGAGGTACTGGTGAATGAACGGTGACCATGGAACCGCTATAATAACAAAGCACATTAAATAGTATAATGTCTCTCACTGAAAATCAGTTCTTCTGCGTGATTCGACTATAAATACAGACGAATTTTATTATTTACGATACGATACAAATCGAAACGGTGAATGGGTGATACTTAAAGAAAAAGATCAACAGTCATAATATCACCAATTCCAAAAGTAACATACGTACCGTGACCACAGAATCAATCATGCTTTCATCAATATGCTTATTTGCATTTTTCATGCTTTAGAATGCAACTGCTAATTATTCACAATTACAACAACTATAGTGACTACGATTCGAAGCCATATAGATATGAGCTTTGGACATCCATTAAAACTTCCGGCGCCATCGTTGGTCACTAATTCATATGGTCTTCTGATAAATGTATTCAAAATTTATGAAAACTGAATCAAAACACAGTCTAGAAAAAAACATCACGCTATGAATCTAGTGAACAATTTATGAATCAAGTCATTTAAAATCGTATGAAATGTAATTGCAGGTTACTTCCTAGAATAGTTCAAATGAAGTTTTAAAAATAAATGTAGTCGTGGAGTATGATCAAACTTATCATTAATGAGAAATTCTGACTTCCGAGAGTCACTGAGACATGATGTGAATTGTCAACACAATCATGGCTTTAACATTTGATCAAGCTTATTTTGCCATCTGCCAAAATAACGTGTTTGATCCATGTTGAGTAATTTAATTCTCGTACATAAATAAAAATGTATTTATTGTGTACCAACGCAGCTATAAGAATTCATTTTCCGTATGGAACATTATAATTCATTATGTTTCGTTGCTGTGACGGCTCAAAAGTCATAGATTAAATTAAAGCCAATTTCGAAAAACTTTCATGATTCATTTTTAATGTGTTCATTAAAGTCGACCTCTACAAGTTTTATTACTGAACTACCGTTGAGAAATTATTCACATCAAAAGCGAGTACATATATGGGTTTCTGGGCTAAATCCAGCTTTATGGATAATATATGGAGCTATGGCAATTGCAATAAAAGTTTGCCCTGATTGCATGAAAACGATTTGCGGGTATGCAGTCTACTGTTCGATCGATCATGTTTCAACACTCACAAAAAAATAGATTTGAATAGAGATTTGTTTTCGCGACTGCGGTAGATCAAAATGGAAAGAGAAACAGTACGCTGAGCTGGAGAACCTTGGTTCGATCCCCAGTCGGGGAAAACATTTGTAACAATTACTCTCTATCTCTATACATGTTAGTGTTTATGTTAGTTTGGTTGATGTGTAAGAGGGAATAAATAAAGTTATGCTATTCGAGTCTACAACAGGCGATTGATTAGGACAAATTACAAACATGCATGCCTCCATAAAACTGTGAATGCTTTATAGCTAATGTTCTTAATTATTCGTCTGTATAATTAATTAAAATTTAATGTTTGTAAACGGCATGCTTTAAAACTGTTTTAATTTTCAATGTTTTAACATTGAAATTTTAATTGAGAAGAAATATTGTTAGATAAGAAGTATATGTTTAGTAATAAATCTATAAATGAGAAAAGAATGCATGAATATGAAATAAAGCTACCGAACACAATCAAAGTAGTATTGATCTTGTAATTATTAGCGTCTGACCAATAATCATCGTAAATACCATGGAAGTTTTGCACACCTAAATCTTAGGACTGGGAATAATTATTATTTTCATTTTCAAATTTATTTGATTTTTTTTTAGAACACATCTGAAATGTATGTTATTATGATGAATAAGGTTCATCATGGAGAAGTATTTTACCAGCGCCACCGATAAAAGTAGAAAGTAATAGAACCCCAATTTACATTAAAATTACATTAACATTTTCATCTATTAAAGCAATAGGTATAATCCCCTTTTAATATTTATTGCATGCGTTTCCAGCTCAATACAATAAACAGTTTCAGTGACACGAACTATGGTTTAGATTTATTCGTCTCTTTTATAAATTATTTCAGTACACGAAATGAAGATATCTTATTTAAAAAGAAATCAGAAATTTCACTGGAACCTTAGTGAACGAAATTGTCTTAGTATTTCTGCTAGTTACAATTCAGGCCCCAATAATTATATAATCATACATTACATGCACAAATCTCATATGTTGTTGCTAAATCTAGCACTTCCTTAAAGCATGTTGCACGACACATATTATAGCTAATAATTCATCTATTGCATTCATGCATGAATCACATTTGGTGTTTGTTGTAATGGTACCTTTAGAAATAATATTTCATACCACTCTTTGGTAAATTATTAATTTCTCCTAACAAATCATATTTGTCGATTGTTATAATTATTCTCCACTCTGGAATTACATTTACCACTAATCATTCGAGAGACGTACATTTCGCCTCGCATGCACGAATTACAAAAATAGCAACAGCTTCCTATTCGCAACTTTCAATTAGATTAACAAATTGTGAACGTCCTTATTATTATTCACGTAATTAATATCAACCTATATATTCTAATTACCAGTCTTGTGGTTAGTTTAACGAGTAGTTTCTCGATCTCGTATTATTGTTACGGGATGTTACACTTTGCGTGTCCCAACCAACAGTTGGTCAAAAAATCCGTCTGATTTATGAAGAGTGGAGATCGCACGGAAGCCCGCTAAGATAGTAGTGGAAGATTATCGACTCGGATTTGAAATTTTGATACATTTGTTCTACAACAAGCTACAAATTTCAGAATACGTTCATAACACTTTGGCACATTTATGATGCAAAGTTAACCAAAATTAGTTCACCGGAAGTTGGTCAAAAAAAATGTCAAAGTCAAATATTTGAAAATAAAATAAAAATCGAAATCTCTCAATATCAAATTCTATTTTGAGCTTACAAAGTTAGGTGTGGTATAAAAAGTCGTGTATTTGTATTGCCTATTAGCATAAGTTAGAAAAATGTGGTATTTTTGCATTTTGATAGTCGTTAAACAATAAAAATAGACCAAAATATCCACACAAAAGTATTTACCGCACTTTAGTCACATAAAAATGATAGAAGTTATTAATATAAAACAAATATGTTTACACGGTTGTATAGGTTGAAGAACTAGCTAAAACTTTGTCACTGGTCAAACTTCAAGACGTGAACTTCATAGCATCGTTTTTCTTATTTCCCTAGTCGCGGTGCGCCGCCCGTGGTCGCTCCCGCGCGCTAACCGGCCATAAGGCCCGTGCTATTCCCGCCCGAGGCGAGCGTGTTTGATTAGACTTTACCACAAAATGTGTACAAAACACTTCTTTAGAAAGTTATATAGTTGAAAACTTTATTTTATTGAAGTTGTACTTTTGTGATATACATTTTTATCTAAAAAATCATAAAGAGGCATACATATTTCTATCCAGGCTTCAAATTACAAACAAATAAAATATTGTCATTGCATTTTTCCATTCTACTAAATTAGAGAGTACATTTTTCAGAATAAACTGTTTATTATTGAGTGTGGATTTTATTTATTTATTGAGCATTTAAAAACATAATTTTAGTCAGAAAAGTAAAATGTATCACTTTATTACGGCTAAAAAACATTTCATCACATCATGGTTAGATAACCAAGCACAAATTATGGAACTTAAAAGTTTTGATTAATTATCAGGCCTATATTCGAAATTCAATTTTACAAAAATAATAGGTTTGAAATTGACCTTCTTCCTGTTTGAATTTCTTGAAGCCACGCAAATTAAGGTCCTGCAGATAAAACTTTGTACGTGAGTGGAGATCATAAGAATGGTTTGTACAACACATTGAACACCAATCGCATTGCTGCTGCCACTTCGTTGAACAGCAGTCAAAAAGAAGCAGACACCCGGATGATTTTACTCTGACCTAGACGAGCGCAATAAATCTTTAGATCTGATTGGACGTATTGTCGAGCAAACTCCAGATAAAAATAGCAAATATAAATTGTAATTAGATGTAGCTATTGTAGTTTTATTTTTCACTTATCAGCATATACATAAGCATATTTTTATTTTATAGACACGGATGTGATGATACTGCTTTTGTATTAGGCCCTACTTATGCAAACTAACGAGTGCCCAAGGTATATGGAATACTTCAAATAGGAACACAAATCGGAACACCCGTGTGCATTATGCAGTTGCTTGCCCGAAGCACATGCGCTATCCGGGTGTGACACTGTCTCCTCGTTGTTTGGTATAGGGAAATAAGAAGTATTCCGTCAAATATGTGAATGTATTTCGAGCGAGGAACTTGTTTCACTCGGAGTTTTTCACGAAGGAGGAAACGAAAACGAGTTGGGGGTAGCTCGAAATTTTGCATCCAAAGTTTACGATTCATCGGGTACATTTAAAAAAATACCAGTATTCACTAAACGAATTAAGATGTCATATGTATATCAAGAAAACGACATCAGTTGCATCAGTTTCAAACCTTCCCCCTTGTAAGGGATCTTTCATTCTACACGTATGAAACGCAGTTTGGCACTGCAACATGCTTCGCAAACCCAAAACTATGTTCGTGTTAAGTTTTTCAAGATACACAAATATTGTCCGTACGAAAATTATATTTTAAAATAGTTTGCTTATACGTAATAAAACGCCAAACCTTATTTCACTCGATTAGCCACTGTCAAAATACCACAACTAATTTAAATAAAAATATAACTCTACCATATGTGATGAAACGTGCCCTACAAAAATAAATCACATACCTTGGTTCTACAATATACAATGCAATCCCAGAGAAGATAATACAATATTATAATGAACATACATTTAAAATAGCTTTACATTCATGGTTGTTGCACTTGCATATACATTGAAAACGAAAATGTAAGATCATAGAAATAAAAGCAGTATAAATAGAAAATACAACAAAGACAAATATGAACATTCAATACCGCAAATTCTTAACTTGCTAGTATTCCTGTTTCTTTGTTATCAGTATTCTAAATACGTGAAACGATTTATTATAATGACAAACTGGTAAAGATATAGGCCTAGTACGCCTCTGAAATTATCTCATGTATAGTTTAAATAGTTGAGCTGCATGTTGGTTTAGTAGCATTTTTGTTTGAAGTACCAAGTAGTAGTAGTTTAGATTTACGTAGTAATTTTACGTACTAATTGAACTTATTTTATGTACGAACTTTAACTATACCTTATAATATTATGTAGAGAACGTGCTCAGTGAAGACTGACTGAAGTGTCTGTACGGTGTCAGTCGTTCACCCAAGAAATATTGTTCTTGTATACTGTACTATGTATTGAACCTCAATAAATTGAAAATTGAACATCTGGACTTCAGCTCACAAACTCAACCCTGATATTGACGGAAGTTGCATTTCATTTTATGGCGACATTATACTTATTATCCAGCTGTTAACACGAGGCAGGAAGAAAAAATACACAAGCCAAATATCACGGGATTGTTTTCTTCAGGCCCTTTAGAAAGCGGGTGGGAGAAAAATGCCATGGGTTTCCTAACTCAAGTTTTTTTTGCGCACTTGAGATGCTGAACTACTTTTTTGTTCATGCAAATCTAAGAAAGGTTGTAGTAATTCAACCCTCTGTCCTTGTATGAAGAGTGGAATAGGGTGTTCTGAAGTGTGCCGATGTGCCAAGGATTGTTATAATATACGCAATCACACTGAAGAACGGATGGTATTGAGCATTAAGCATAAAAACAGTACAAAAATGTAAATAGGTTCTATCTTACAAAATACCGGTATTCTTTGGTATTTTCAGTTGTGTACACAAGAACTACGGTGTTTATTCATCCTGCTGTAAATACTTAGTATACTTAGTACAAATACGTAGTACATTACGAAGCTAGCAATGCCAAAATTGATCATACATTACTTTATTCATAAATTCCTACAAAAAATACTAATTGGATTATTACAACTGAATATTGATGTAGCTTTATGCAGTCAGAAAACTTAGAGATACCAGGAATATTAAATTTTCTAAATATGTTTGACACCGTATTTCCTGTTAATAGGGCATGTTGCGCAAACGTTCTATAAACAATGTTTTATGCGTGCATTCTTTACGAATGTTTTTAAAAATAACGCACTGATAATTGATGGTCGCTCCAGGAAATCAATTTAAAGTTTAACCCCATTATTTTTGTCAAATTTGATTACGAATATACTACTTAAAGCAAATTAATCAAAAATGTAAGTTCCGTAATTTGTGATTGGTTATCCAACCATGATGTGATGAAATGTTTTTTAGCCATAATGAAGTGATACATTCTACTTTTCTGACTAAAATTGTGTTATCAAATGCTCAATAAATTTGTGGTATTCTTAAAAATGTACTCTCTAATTTAGTAGAATGGAAAATTGCAATGACAATATTTTATTTGTTTGTAATTTGAAGCCTGGATAGAAATATTTATGCCTCTTTAGGATTTTTTAGATACAAATGTATATCACATAAGTATAACTACAATAAAATAAATTTTTCAACTATAGAACTTTCTAAAGAAGTGTTGTGTACACATTTTGTGGTAAAGTCTAATCAAACACGCTCGCCTCGGGCGGGAATAGCACGGGCCTTATGGCCGGTTAGCGCGCGGGAGCGACCACGGGCGGCGCACCGCGACTAGGGAAATAAGAAAAACGATGCTATGAAGTTCACGTCTCGACGTTTGACCAGTGACAAAGTTTTAGCTAGTTCTTCAACCTATACAATCGTGTAAACATATTTGTTTTATATTAATAACTTCTATCATTTTTATGTGACTAAAGTGCGGTAAATACTTTTGTGTGGATATTTTGGTCTATTTTTATTGTTTAACGACTATCAAAATGCAAAAATACCAAATTTTTCCAAATGATGCTAATAAACAGTACAAATACACGACTTTTTATACCACACCCAACTTTGTAAGCTCAAAATGGAATTTGATATTGAGAGATTTCGATTTTTATTTTATTTTCAAATATTTGACTTTGACATTTTTTTTGACCAACTTCCGGTGAACTAATTTTGGTTAACTTTGCATCATAAATGTGTCATAGTGTTACAAACATATTCTGAAATTTGTAGCTTGTTGTAGAACAAATGTAACAAACTTCGCCATTTGAAGAGCTAGCCGTTTGATAATCTTCTACTATAGGACGATAATGTAGGGCTACAATCAACTGGGAAGGTCTGGAAGAGCGGGCGGATTATTCCTCTTTTGCGTGCTTCAAACAACAGTTGGGTGAGAAAAAATCGGTTGATTTATGGTAAAGTGAAGCGTATATGTATAGAAATAAACTGAAGGAGAGATAAAGAAGAAGTAGATTTGCTGAAGAGGAGTTGTATGGAGTGAGGACCCTGTATAGAGACGAGTTGAACGCAATCTTGGCCGTTGAACGGAAGGAGTAGCCATTGTTGTTCACCGTAGCCATGTTGCCACGTCCTCCCGCGCAGGGGATGGTGTGTCACTTACAATTGAACAAGTAACTAGACTGTTGTCTTTCCCTGGCACTGTCAACTTCTGTCTCACACTGAAAGTGGAAACGATTACGCGACCAAGTGGGCCGTAGATTGCCGAGTGAATGGAAAGGGTCCGGAGATACACGGTTGGTTTGGGAGATAGAGAAGATAACTTGACTCAAGATACAGTGAAGATATGGCGGATAGATATGGAGGGAAGAAACTGTATACAATACTTACCCCCTGTCTTTCTACTCATGCTCTGAGAGAGTTTGGTAACTTGTTGCCGTTTGCGTATACATGCTCTAACAAGAATGAGATAATAAGATCCGACCACATTATATAATATAGTTTTAAAGTATTTTTAGCTATAAGATAGGAAGAAATCTAGCATGACAACTTAGAGGTAGACAGCGTAGAGAATACAAATTCATTTCTAACTTAACTGAAGTATTGGTATGATCAATTCAGTTTCTGAAACGTTTGTGTTGTTGTGGGGTTTCTCGTGATTCTTCTACATAACTGCTACATCGTCGTTAGTCTCCGGTTTATTCCGCCAGGTCGCTCTCACGTTTTCTTATATCTCATGAATGTTAATGAAGGTGGAGTACGCTTCAAAATGTAGGTTATCCACATATATGAGATAACGGGGGTTGAGGTTCAAGACAGTAAATAGATGCGTGTGTGTGTGGGGGGGGGGGGGGGCCTCTCCATCTACTCCTAGGCTGGAAGTTGACAAATTAATTGCTTACTAGAAATGTATTATTAATCATAATGTTTAGGTCATATTACAACATAAATTGTCTTAAAGAACACTAAGATATAGAAAGGCATGCAGAAGCATTTGTGTTATGGCAAATATGTGGGCAAAGATTTCTTGTCAATGTTTGCTTCAGTCAAGAATGCGGTGTTTAAAGCGTAGTACAGAGTTGGATGATGAGTGTTTTATAACAACTACTACACGTTCATATTCAAATGACATTTTCAACTCTACAAAGGTGGATTAAATGGCGGTGGAGCGGGAAACGTCACGTGTAGGCCTAGCTATCTGTCATATTACTGTTCAACCTCAAACCTGAATTAACGCCGAGATTTCCTCGGCAGTCGGCACTAAAGTTTAGGTTGCGTCGAACACGATTATTAATTTTGGATGATGTCGACATGACTGAAGCCGATTGGGTGCGAAAATATGTAGTTTGACAGTGGACACTTCAATTTAGAGGTTATGTTTTATTGTTTATGGTAGTCTCACTGCCCCCGAATTTTAGAAAAGTAACATTTTAAGAAGGCCGCCAGTCATTTAAGATGGGGTCCTGCAGAACTTTAAATGACATCTGATTTAAGTGAGTGGAGTATCGACTACACAGTCATTTAAATGAGACACTCATTTAAAGTAGTCATTTAAATGACACGTGTGGACGTAGCATAAGAATACGCACATTGGGCCAACTTTATCGATAAACATTTTAGTGGAAAGGTCTCACATCGCTGATTGTCCCGCCTACCGAGCGCGGAAGTATCCAGGGGTCTTAGACCCCCTGCTGGCAGACAAGTTGCCTACCTTCTCACCTGCTGAGGCCCTGATATGCCAGGCGGGGCGGGAGACGGGGGGCGGTATGCGTCACACTGAGAGATTAGATAACTGTCCTATTTACTGCACTCCTGATATATTCACTAAGGTGAAAAGGTTTTCCTTACGAAGCTACTTGATCGCATAAAGTACACGCATTAGATATTCGATAGACAATGGAAGTAGAATTATGAAACGCTGGAATGAATTGAAAATTACCAATTAAAATAGGAAATTCACGTTATGACAGAAATCGTTTGTCAATTATGGTGTGGAAAGGTGGAAAGGGTAAGGGTGAATGCCTGATGACCGGTTTGTGCAAGTGCATGGTAAATTTGACAAAAATGAGTTTATTTTACAAAATAAAAAAAATACAATACGTTACGATTAAGCCACACACCACATAGCACATGGCCAAAAGTATTTAGTATTTCTAGAATGTCTGATAAAAGTTCTTTTGGTTGCCTAAAAATGTGATTTTTATATAATGGAAGCTTTTATGATTACCCAACTAAGAATGAAATTTTATTTTGTGTTAATCCCACCATCTAAAAATACCATACACAAGCCCTATCACTATCAGTTATATCTGTCTCATCGCACATCCCATATTATTAACACACCACACACCGCAATTGTGTCGGCCACTTATCGCACTCCTGCGCTCTAAGCTTATCAGTTTATAGGCTTTCAAGAGCAAGCCTTTCTTTGAGTGGGCTTACTGCAGGATAAAAAAGTTTATTTTATAGCATTTGAGGGGACCAAAGCTCAGGACCAATAAGAACTTAAAACTTAGGACAAGTTTCTGATACTTCAGAAGATGTGCGTGTGTAGGGTTGAGATTGGGGTGGGGGGGAGGGGGGAGGGGGTAAATGTCTAGGGTCCCTTGAGGGAAAAGTATAATCGTAAAATAAAAGTATCCAACACAATTCTTTTTTATATGCAGAAGCCTCACAATCTTTTCAAATAATAAAACAACAAGGATGGTTCGGCTTCAGCTTGAAATCCACAAGATCCTAGCATAATAATATCGAGGTATACCCCTTTATTTGAATTTTATTAGCTCATGTTAAGATAGGGCTTGGTTGGTATTGTCTGTATTCGGTTTTTATCGTGTTTTATGTAGTTAAAGTCTATGCCCGGAAACAAGGGTTTATAATGTTCATAAATAATGTATGATAACGTGCTTAGGCAGCGATAGCGGTGTAGTTAAACCAAAGCCTCTACATTCCCCTTTGCTTGACCGTGACATTCTAAGATCGATCATATCAGTCTGTGTACGAGGGGAGAAATGCTTAATTGAGGGGATAATTTTATTTTTTAGTGTATTTATATTTGTAAGTTGGTCTACATAAGGATTTTCTACAATTTTGAGGCTCAACTTTATTAGGTAATAGGTATAATGGTACAAAAATATATGCAGTCAGTACCCTAAATATTGTCATGTTCATTCCTGGTTCGTCACGCCGGGCTGGTTCGATACTTACCAAATAACAGACTTTATAAGTAAACGCAATTTACAAAAAACCTATATTTAATTAATTGTACTGTATTTCATATGATTTGACATTTGTGATGTGTTCTAAAGAGACATTCTGGCAAAAACAATGTTGATTTGAGTGGTTGTTTGTAGTTGTAACGAGTTGTCAAGTTCAAACAACCATGTCCCGCATGTCAAAGCGAATGTCCTCAGCCTGTTGCATTGATTTATTTTTATGTTGCCTTTGTACTGCTCGTGCTAATGACAATGCGTCAGGGAATATTGTGATATTGTGACTGAAGAACTTGGACTGTCATTATCATCTGTCGTTCTTAGAGGTGAATCTAACTGTATGGACACCACTTTGGGCTGGTATGTTATTGTATATACGTCTGCTACATCGGATCTACCGTGTAGTTTTGCCAGCTTGGAACGATTAAAATACTCATCATAATTTATTTCTAATTGAAATGTTCAGTATTTGAATTTGGTGTTTTGCTTATTTTTTTATATTATTTCTATTATGTATAACTTATAAGACAGTAAGGTATACCACATTATGTTTTAAGTTAATATGTCCGTATTTTACTATTTATATTTATTATGATTGACTGCAAATTACATAACCATTTACACGGTGTATATTAAAATTTATTGTTAAAACAAATAGATTTATTTTAATTTCAGTAAATGTGGCAAAATGTCCTATCTGTGAATTCAATTCCTACTTCAACTAACGAAGTCTTTCAATGAGGCAACAATAATAGTAAAAACAATGTATTGTGTTTGTTATAAAATATCAATTAATGCGATAAGTTAGCTCCAAAAAGACTCTGTGAAATAAATTCACGAAACACAACAATTACGTAGTTAGGAAGAGTAAAACAAAAAAGTTCCCTACTTTGGTATTTATTAGTTGATTTATGTTCGTCAACAGTGAAATGCTGTGATACTTTGTTGCCTGGCTTATTGCATTTGCCTCCCCGGCCGGCAGCAATGAGTCAATTTCCAACCCACCTGGTTAATTCATACACCATACATTATCTCGTGTGTCCGGCCGGCTAGGAGTGCATGGCAAGAATAATTACAACCGAAAAGAGTGAAAAGAGATTTATTTTAAATCCTACTTGATTATTGGTGGTCTATATCGTGTAAGGGCAACTGCTGTTCCGGTTCCTGTAAGAGATTGATATCTCGGTTTCCCAGGAGTTAGAGCGGTGGCGCTGCACGTGGCAGACCCACGAAGCTAGATACAACAGATCCCTACGAAAGAAAATAACCGACACAGACATTGATTACCGTTAATGTTAGTTCTGTTTATGGTAAAATAGTATATAATTACGCGTAGAATTATTCATGAAATAGTCACCGATTCAAAGGGCTTATTTAGTGATTAGATCAAACATAGGCGATTACTGATTAAGTAATTGCAAGTAGAAAGGGCGATAGGGAAAACAAATGTAGTTGAGTTGAAATGGAATGCCAAACGTGCTCGAAATGTTTATATTGGCAGATTATATGGATTGGCTGCGTATTGTGGTAACGCATTACTTAGAATAGTGCCAGCACGCATAGGGCTATACAACTTAATTTAGTTTTAGTTATGACCAATTTGCGTTTTGGTGTTTTATTCGTGGTTGATACGTCAACAGAAATCTTGGCCAAAGGTTTTCTATAATATTTCTCATCCAAATGAGAAACTTGGGTTTAAGTTTTACACAGTATGGTAATTTGATTGCGAATGCAAACACAAAGAGCCAACACGAAGGATAACACGGCTAACTCAACCATTATTTCATGAAAATAATAATTATTATGATGATGAAACCAGGATCCAGACTGGGGAAAATAACGCAGCTCTAGAAAATGTACACACAAGTAAGTGTTAATGGTATTTAATTGTATTACGTCGTCTTGACTGTTCATGTCTTGTTTTATTTATTATTAGTTTCTATTGGTGCACTGCTTCAATGACTTTATAACCACATTGATATAATATAGTGTCAATTATTTTTTAGAAAGATGTTAATTATAGAGCCAGTATCTATTGTTGAAGAAACAATCACATATTATATACTGATTTAGAAGTGTGCAAAAATTAATAAAATATGCCGTCTTTCGTTTTCCTAGTGTATAGTTTAACACAATCATGGTGTTTACGCAATATTCTAAGCCGAAGGGTTGGTTTCGGGTCCTGTAGCAAAATAATTGTCCTCGTTAATGCAGTGTTTATTTTACCTTGGGTCGAGCGAGCGACACAACAGAAGTTGTGTGACGAAAAAAAAATACACGCTACTAAAAAATATATAACAAACAATGTTGTCACTACACAATTCGTTGTTGTTTAATCTGTGAAAATTTAAGACTGTCGTTTAGTAACTGGATGAAACTACCCTCGTTTAAGAAAGAAAATTACTTGATTGCATGACGAAAATATTCGTTCCGCCGCTTCGTGTCCGAAAAGGTTTCATTATATTTATTGTTTAGGGAGTCGTAAATGCCACTGTTGTGCCGGTTATTTTCCATATTTTGGCGTTTCTCTTTTTTTTATACCTGCGTTTATTAATGACGTTGGGTATTTTTTTAATGGACATATATTTTTCAAGTAATATACCATTAAATATAACTTCATTTGAGCTACATGACGTATGTTTTTTTTTTTCTATGTAAAACATCACCATTTATTACACGTGCGATTAATCAAACGTAAACTAACGTAATAATACGTTATTGAATAACGGGGTGACTATAAATTATAGCTAGTATATACTTTAAACCTTAATTTACTATGTTTTGATTATTTTCAGTATTTTTATGTAACTTTATAACACACGCAATCTTCCGGCACTTTACTATTCCCCTATTCTGTTATTTTCTCAATCTCCTCTAACTTATTCAATTTTCGCAAACCTTTCGGGGGATTAAATAACAATTTAAACAACGACGTCATACTTCAGAGTGTTGAGTGTAACTATAACAACTACCTGTATATTCCACGAAGGAATTGCTGCAAACACTCAAATCCCCACAAACATGCAGTGTCCAAACGGCAAACATTTACATAATGTGCTTTGCTATTTTTCACATAGCTGCCATGCCCTATTTTCATGCCCGTCCCTGGAGGGCTATTCCTGAGTTTTCTCGCGATACATACGTGACTAAACTTTCCTTTTGTTTCGCGTTATCAAGTTATTTTATTCCCAAAAGGTTGTTTTATAATATTATTATTTTTATTATTATTGTTATAGTTAATATTATTACACACTTATAACTATTATTGATAAAGTTAATATTATTACTAACTCATAAATATATATTTACAAAATTGATAAAATAGAAAGTATTTTTCAGATAATCAACAGGTCACCTATACGTACAAGTGAATGGTAGCTAGTCATGTGCGGTTTGCATCGCAAGTTAACTTAAGAATTTTCCTCATTTATCCCACTAGTACAATAAAAACGAATGAAAAATATTAATTTAGTATTTTCAAGACAACTACTATGATTGACATGTGTAACTTCTTCTTACGTTTGGATTAAAGTTGAAAGATGGTGTTCAGAATGGAGTTCAATAACGTGACACAATATGCAACATGGAGAGGGTAGAAGTAATCATTTACCTGCTCGGGGAAAAATATTGTTGAATCTAAACCTGAAACCAAGTTTTTACCTCATCTTACCTTTTGTTTTTATTTTGGTTGATTTGAACTCTAACCGAACCGTAAACATTTTTAGTATTATTTTGTTTCACCCATTCGTAATTTAACCAAAGCAATTTCCCTGAATCGAAAACGGATCCGATATAAAAATTATTACGATATGATATTCAGTGCATTCGTATACGGTAAATATTTATGTTTGTGTGTTTGAAAACAGTAGGTAACAAGAATTAATGCAAACAAATGTTACAAAACTAAAAAAATCACCATCATGTTTGGCTGAGGCTATTTTGTCTGCAATAGTACACGTTTCCCCCAAACCTCCAACATTCTAACAGAAGTCATAACAACATGTACAGTTTTAATGTAGCGGCCTGGAACGCTATTAGCTATCCGTAATTTCGAAAGAGAGCGTCAATTAAATCCACCTCGTACCACGTTGCCAAATTTCGGTCCCCATGTGGCAAACACGCGCAGAGCTTAACCACTTTAATAGTATTCAGTTCATTTAATAGGGATTAACATGTCATTGTCGTACTAAATCACCTAATTTAATCAATGTGTTTTATGGGCCCACTTATCAAATCATTGACGCGACACGAAGGCTACAACAACAACGACAACAGACAGGCGAAGAGTCGTCCATGTTCGTGAAAGCGCAACATGATCAAGGCAATCAAGAGGCAACCGCGCGTTAGACAGTGTTGCCTAGTTTTCAGGGCGAGTGAGTGCGTTTAGTTTGAATCAACACATAAACACAGCGAACCTAGTCTATCAATCAACGTCCATCTGCACGGTTCAATTCCCTATCAATCCCCGTCTCCCTTCTATAGCCGCTTTGATATGCCATGAAAGTCAAAGCAGATAAATTATGGCTGTAATAAATTTCTTTCTATGAAAAATTGTTCCAGCTTTAGCTAAAGTCAACAACGTAAAAAATAAGGGAATTAAGATGGTTCTTAATTTGTTAACCGTTTTAGGGAAAAGTTGGTAATAGGAGGGCTTAAATCAGCCTAATAACGGGTCGATATATGTTTTATGTATACAGAATGAAAGATAGGTGTTCTCGTAAAATCCATTACAAACACAAATTTAGTTTGTTTAGAAGGCGAAAAGTTGAAAGCGACGAGAGGCTCGGTGACGGAGGGGAAGGGGGTAAGCGGGGAGGGGGGAGGGGGATCAACGCAGATGACAAACGCAACTTGAAACGAGGCTACAATTCATGAAAAAAATTTAAGCGGATAAACCATTCCGTATGAAAAATTGGAAAACTTTTAAGTTAAAAAATTTACACTCCCCACAAAAAAGTCGTGTCCCGTGTGAGCGGCTAAAACTTAAACTTTGACAGAAAAAGTCTGAAAAATACCGCGTTACGTAACTTTCCAAATCCCTTTGCTGGAAGTTTTGCTCGGGTTTTGGTCACAGGAGGAATTTCTCTACATAAACATTCAATTAAATCGGGAATATTGTGTGTAGACTCTTAGTACGTCGTAGTCACTCACAATTTGTAGGGGTTTAGATGTAAACATTGCTTTAGTCTACATTAGTTGATTAACATACATTTTTAGATCTTCAACATGGATTTTTGATTGAATTGAGAATCTGTAAATAATCACTTGAAATTGTTTGTTCACTGCCCTTTTCTAAGAAGTACTATTAATTCCTGTATATCAAGGAATGCAAATGTTATTTACACGTTGTTAAATGTTATGACACATCCATGAAAACAAACCATCATAATTCAATACTTTTCTTATCCATTATAAAAATAGAAATCGTAATCTGAATACAAAAATTAGATTCAAAGCACTAGTTTGTAATAATAGTAAGTGCATTTTTAACTTTTTCTTGGTAAAGGTTTTATTCATAGGTAGAATGCCTAAAAAAAACTCCCCACCCTAGATTAAGTAGGTCTCGACCCTGATATAATACCTATTTTCGTTCGATAAATTTGAATAATTTTCAACATTATGCATGCGGCAAATGACTGAAGTATATTATCACTTCGTGGGGTTTGAATATAAGACAAATTACGTAAAAATACTATTTATAAATATTAATGTGGTTCCTGACTCTAGGCATGAGGTTTGAGAGCAGCTCATGTTTATGCAATGTAGCTGATCGAGGTTAGAAGGGGGCGTAAATAAATGATGATGAAGTATAGATGAAAAGCACTTGGTTATACTTGTCGATATTGTTTAGTTGACTTGAACCAGTGTCTCACAATTCGGAGGTAAGTTATTCAAGCGCACTTTTGTATAAGTAAATCACCTGTACAAAGTTTATGTCAAACCCATATTGTGTACAAAACAAATATGTGCAATACAAAAATATTAATTAGATTGTAATCTGTGGTAAGTGTGATTGAGAGTAAAGTTTCAAGAATTCCAGTTGAAACACAATTTTACTTTGGGATCGTCGGTGTGGTACACGCGTGCAGTTCTGCAATCCAAGACACATAGGTTAGAATACTACCTTAGAACAGGATTGTCCTTTGTCCTTATATAAACAAGGTGATTAATTTGCCTTTTTTTTTAACGAAAGCATAATGTGTGTGTATACATTGGAATTTCTTGTTTCTTCATATATGAGCTTCAAAATCACAATAACTCGGAAACAAAACCCATTGCATCGAAAGTGGAAAAAATGTATTTAAAAACTTTCATTTAAAAAACCTTAAGGATGCAGAAAAATATAACTGTAATCATCATTATATTTCTATTTATCTGGGTTTAGGATACTTACCTAATTATGGGTCGTATATTATTCTATCGGTACCTAACGAATAAAGTTGGATACATTTCTAATAACTGTATTGAATATAAGGAAAGGTGTAACTAAACCAATTCAATTCAATTTTTTGTTTTATTCAGTTTCCACATATTACAAAGCAGTATAGAGTACAATACATTTGTTTTTTACGTTTATCAATACCTACTGACAGAAGTTAGTCTTGAGAGTCAGTAGATACAAAATCTGGTGTGCGGAATACTGAATTATGTAAGATATTTAACTAAGTATTAACTTAAAAACTAGACTAGCCATGCATTTAATTTACAATTATAAATAACGAGTTAGATTTTGTGGGCTGACAAGACGAAATTGAGGACTATGATTAATTCCTTAATATTTAATAATAAAATAATTTAAACCATTAAGATATATTCTCATAACACAATAGAATAAAATGCTTACTAATGAAGTGACTGTCAGAAAAACTCCTCCCTCCCTCTGGCAAGATGCCAGTAGTGACGTCATTCTGCAGCCTTGCAGCCAATTTCTCATTCGAATGCCCCTGTCAAGTATGTAAGCCCGGCAGGCAAGGCCATTACCTGATGGATTTCCAATCAGAACTCCTCCACTGTCGGTCTCCTCTTCGATAACGCCCTACCTCGATCCGATATCATCCCTAACGACTGTAAACGACACCCCTCAAGGTAAAAAGAAAACCCACTTTCCATAATTACCACCACTATCGTTAGGATCAAGATAGACCCACGCAGTAGGGTCGACTAGACGCGAACTTTGCATTAGACGAAAAGAAACTAATTTGAAGGAATCTGTCTGCATGTTATTGTTCTTTTAGTGGAGATTCGAGTGTCTGGTGAACGATTGGTTTTTCATTGATGAGCTAGAAGAAGTCAGTTTCGAAAGAAACTTGAGTTCTATCACAAAAAGGCAATGTTGAGTTAAAATCAAGTGTGAAGTTCCAACTAGTTTCTTTTTACAGGAATCGTCGTTGTAATTTACTTCAAAGTGGGAGCCAACTCTGATTTTCATTTCTCATCATATAATATTCTTTAGAATTGTAAATCTTATAAATATTTTTCTATTGGCACTTGAAAAGAATGTGCCCAACACGATTTTATAGATTTGTGTTACATATCATTGAACTCTTATTTTTTTACTAGATTGGATAATAAACCAATATTCATCAAAATTATCAGTTTTAAATCCACTCAAGCTGGCATTTTATAAAACTACAAGGAACATAAAGCAACTATTTCCTACCATCAGACCTTCTTTCTATTTTTAAAACTTGTTCTCTCAACGTCCATACACACGCATCGACAAAATCGCGGACTGAACATAAACGGTACAATTCTGTCACTGTCAGACAAAATCACTGGCATACTCTCACTGTTTTGCTTTGCTTTTTTTTGTAAATTAGTTCTTATTTTTCTTTCATCGTTTTGTGATTTGTATTTACATCAGCGCTTGACATGCATATTGTTTTCCACAGACGTCAACGATGAGGCTACAAAGAGCTTCGGTTTTATTTTATCTTTTACGGATGACGCTTTGGAATGAAATAACAATTGTGAATTGTATCACACAGACTTATTAGGAAAACAATCCCATAAATGTCAAGTAAAATAATAAAATATAAAAGCCAAAATTTCAATATGTACACATTTTTGTTTGCATCCAAGCTTCATTTCTTGGAAAAAGCATCTGGCTTATTAATCACTTTCATTTACTGTTACGCAGTTTAACTATTCAGAACTTATCAGATATTTTATACATAAAGGCTGACAAATACATGAGGAAGAAACTTATTTTGTACTTAGATTTTAAACTTAGTTCTAAACTTGATATTCCTCTACAGGAGTAGTCGTAATAACGTGTACAGGTCATAGTGAAACGTTAATCTCAGAAAGTGCGACTATCTCCAACTTTACGGGTACGTTTGACATTCTAGATGACTTTAATCTAATTAGCAGCCGGAAACAAGACATGTCACGCGTACACGTTGAGATATCACGGCGTAATCTCAGCCCCCCCCCCCCCCACCCCTCCCCCCCCCCCTCGTCCGTCACATGTGTGACATGCGTATTATAGTATAGTTCCAGGCAATATTCAAGTAACTTATATAGAGTTCTTGATATGAACATTTCTAAACTCTTGTCTGCTATCTTCTAAACTAAAGCATTCACATCAAAATTAGAACACGGAAGAAATGTCGCAAGTGAACATGGGTTGATTGATGATTTTCGATGTGATATCCTAGAGAACTGCGAAGGACTGTTTCATTCTCGCTTTGTTAGATGGAGCTTCAAGCTTAACTGGTCTAGTCTATCACATGGCGAAGACGATAATCGATCAATCAAGCAATAAACTCTCCCCCCCCCCCTTTCAACCGTCTCTCCCTTCATTACCCTCTCTCCTCATACTAACGTACATGGGCAAGTACTACTGGACACACAGGTCGGTAGTAGTTGAAGCACGACCATTTACCCATAACACTGACAGGTTGTCGTACTAACACCAACAAAATAGAGCTCATAACAATAAAAAAATTAATCATCCAAATAAAAATAACAATAGTAATAATGAAACAAGATCCTTCCCATTGACCTACTGGTTTATTTCTGCTTTAATTCGGAAGGTCCAGGGTTCAATTCCAGAGGTGGAGGAGGTTTTTTTGAGTGAAGCTCAACTTGAGTCAATGTATGATACGTGGTATACAAATTTCAGAACCGTCATAGCAAATAAGCAGATAATAAATGGTACAAAATGTCACATCAATTGTGAAATGTTTTGGAAGAAATCTTCTTGTTTGCAAAAAAGGTAGGGTTATGTGCGTTTTAACATGATAATATGGAAACGTGTTTGTCAAAAATAATTACTTTTTACGTTTTGAACATTTTAACAACTTTTTCGGTTAGCTCTTTATGTATCATAATATGTAAATTATTTAAACAATGTCCATAAAATATACGTAACTTAGACGCAAACACGCACTGAAGTTCTGAATTTCCATGCTCGTCCTTGTATGTATAGCCGTATATTTCACATTTCCCCAAGTTTTATCGCAAAAGCGATTCATTTCCATCAGAATTTGTTCGAATCTTATCAATTTCTAAGTCAACCGCGGGATGAATTCTTCACAGGCTATCGCGCTTCTGATCTCGTCGCCTAGAGCTTCGTGCTTGCCAACTAGGTGTCACTTTACCAACTTTAAGTAAAATTTGTTATTGCACAACGCCAAGAGGGGATATACGGCCCACAAACTCACCGAGTCAAGGCCTTGTATTATGCATGCAAGCAGTAAATATCTACATTGGACAGTTATTTGATTGGGTTTTCACAAACAAAAAGCCACCCCTATGTTTTAACGTGTACATAGCGCGCTTGCGAAACCAATGTTGTGCTGGCTTGATATATTGGTGGGAGGGGTGCACGCAGAGATCTATACCACAGTTTGGTTGTGCGTATACGCAATTTAGAATGAAATTCTGTTTTCACAGTGAAAAAATTGGTTAGACCCCAAAAAAACTAAAAAAAAAAAAAAAAAAACGCATTCTCATAACTCTAAATGGGTATATATATATATATAAAAAATATCTCAACAGTGGTAGAAGTTGTTCGATGTAATCATATAAATTACTTGGCGCTTTTACTATGTGGGCTTGTGGTTTCAGAATGTGTGTACTGTCTTGGTTAAAGGCATGGCTGTTCATACATTTAACTGGGAATTTAACCAAATATAGCGGTATGTAGTGTACATTATTTGCCGATGAAAATAGCACTATAAACGTATGTACCACCTTTAAAAATCCTGTACAGTATTCTTTTTCAGATGATATCGTAAATTTTTAACAATTATGTATATTGTTATGCTAAAAAAGTAAACGCCAAATGTTCTAGTTATAATTGAACAATATAATTAAATACTAATAATAATAATAATTATTATTTTTAATGTTACAATAATCACCGAACTGAAATAAGAGGTAGATGAAGGTAAGTTTCTAATTGGAAAGTGATATAGAGGAAGAAGATGGATAATAATAAACGCTAGTTTAATTGATAAATCTAGATCCCAGTTCTCCAATGTTACGTTTTCGTTTTAGCTTCATCAATAAAACCAAAGCTCTCACTACCTCAACTTCTCTACCCTCCCCCTCCCCCTCCTCCAACCCCCCCCCCCCCCCCTACTTCCCTAATACTAATTTCAATAAGCTACTTTTTCAACGGCTTAAGTGTGCTTTTGTTTCCCACTTTCAGCCGTTCTAATGTGAATTAGTTGTTCAAAAATCCCCCGCTCGTGTATGTTTTTGTTTTCACAGGTTGCAATGTTCAGTTTTGGTGACGCGCAATATGCAAATATCGTAGACGCTGTTAGCAGCGTTCGAAGTTGCGGCCTCAGAAATTTACTAATCCCTTCGATCAAAACAAAAACATGGAATTTCCATTACTGATGAACAATTCAACATGATTTAAGCATATTGTTGTTTTGGGAATTAAATCTATCCAGTGTAAATTTTCAACATTTATGAAGAAACTTAAAAACTGTTGTGTTCGTAAAGGGTATGAGGGATAATGAGTGTTTCGTTCTCAATTGCCGTGTTTATATTATACTTTTTAATTTTTTGTGTTTCAAATGTGAAATTTCATCCACATTTAATTGTAGTTATAAAAATATACATTACAAATATAGTTCACCAGAATAATGTAATTAAGCGAGCGAAGCGAGCGTTTCCACTTGACTCTTATGGCACTTCGTTCTGTTTTTTTGTTTGTTTGTTTTTTTGTTTGTTTTTTTGTTTCTTTTTATGTCCGTCGATAGCGGTCGAACGGAAAGTCAGATCAACTTGAAATTTGGACCATCCACAAGCCTCGATGTGGATTGAAGGTGTATAGTTTTGAGGCAAAATCGTTCGAAAAGTTACAAAGTTACACCATAGTTACTGCAAAATATTTTTCTGAAACAAAATGGCGGCAAAATGTGAGATAGCCAGATTTTTCTACAGATTTGTCCGGTCACGAATATGTTAATGTAATGGCGATCTGATAAATATTGGCAAAGTTACACGAAAGTTACTCGAAAATATTTTTCTAAAACGCAGTAACGGCAAAATGTGAGGTGGCTATCTTATAGTAAATTTTTGTCCGGTCACGAATATACTAATGTAAACGCGATCAAATACGTATTAGAGGCAGACATTACATTTCTATTGCTGTCAATAAGTGTTAGTAACGGTGGCGGACCGTGTTGAAAACATGACCACGAAAATTCTTAGCAACGCACATTGCACTGCATACAACAATGTCGGAAAGTATAATAGCCATGGAAATAAGAACAATTTTTGCAATGCGCATTCTTGAATTGTTGTTAATTGTTGTTTGTATTAGCATTAAAATCTTTTCGCCAGAAAGTTCGTAGATATTGACGCGCTCGCTTATCAACGCGTCAAACAGAGCGTTTTCCTAGTTGTACAATAATTAATAGCTCAAGCAATAATGTCAGAACACTTTTCAGCAGGGGTGAATATCAAATGCATGTTGTATCGTACACGAAAAAAGTAAATTAAAAAACTATCCAAAAATATACAATATCGTTTATGTTTGGCATCTTTTTCTCTTTAAGATCGAAACCAGGGCCCGGATTCACAAGAGGTCCTATGAATTCCAACCCTAGTCTTCTATTGGTCTTATCGTTATGACCGGTCTAACTTTTAACCTCTAATAAAACCAGGAAAATATCTTAGAACAGATTTTAAAACATATTATTGGCATCTACATTATGTCCTTGCTCTCACCAGGAATTAGTAACTTTTTATGTGACCTGGGTCTGGTTTAACAAGATGGTTAAAGTTAAGTCGGTCTTAGAGATAAGATCAAAATAAGACTTAGGACCCCTTGTGAATCCGGACCCTGTTTTACACTTACATATTATTATTTTGCATGGATAGCTGTCTGTAGCTGTCGAAGCTAAAAAATAAACGATCTAAACACCAAGTACTGAAATAACCGACCTATTCAGCTTGAAGACGCGTTTGTTACTAACAGCTTAACCTGCACGTTTAAATTAACAAAAATTAAGGATGTAATAGAATCTGAGTTTTAGAGTTCATGGGCAGAGTAGTAATTGGTATTAGATTTAATTTACATATAACTTTGTATTACAGAAACATGTATTACCCTTTTTTTCTCCTTTTGGTCGAACGCAATATGTTTTGAGATCTACAAAACCAATCCTTCTATAATTAAAATGTAATCATCTCCCCAACCCGTATACAAAACAAACCACTACAATTTATTTTCAGAAATAACATTTCCATGCAATGGGAATGGAGTTTAAGGCAAACTGAACTCCACTGTGCGGCATAAAAACATAAAACACATTTAGTTGGATTTCATTTGGATGTATAACCTGGTGTTGGTCTGTCTCAATGATTTGCTACCACGCGATTCGGTAGTTTCTGGTTCCTCAGGTAGGTGCGAGGCTATTTCCCTCTACGGGCGCCCCCACCAGGAAAATGTGCTAAAACCAAGAAAATGGAAAACGATTCTAGCTGGCACGCACAGTTTCTGTAAAAAGTAATGTAGTTATGAGATAATATACACGGTATGAAAACACAGCAAAAAGTTGAAGCTGATTATTATTCGTGGGATTTCCTGCATGTGTCCATCGGTTGTTTAGTGTAATAAGCTGGGTAGGTTTAGGGGCAGAGGAAATAGTGAAGAAATTTACGAAAAGGAAAATTAGTTTTGCTACAGAATACAGTCTTGGTTATTCAATCTAAAAAATATTTAACATGTTAATCTTGATATGTATCATAATTGTAAGTTGTATCATAATGTAAATCATAATAAACAATTAACTACTTCTAGCACGATTATTATATATTTCGAAATGAATAAAGCAAGTTGTTATCAGATAGCATATGCTGTAGTAGAATCTATGAATATAATGTTTTCTGTTGAAAAATCAATTCACAATCAAAAGGATAGCATACACCTCGTATACGCGTACTCGAACACGTATAAGAGTTGGAGAGTATCTAATTTATTGACGTTACAAATAATATTGACATCCACAAAGATTTGTTTGTTTGCTAGTGAAACAATTGGTGTTTTAAACTTACTATTAATAACTTCAATCTACAAATCTAATTAATACGTGATGCAATTAACACCGTCAACTCTGTTATTAAGCGAGCGAAGCGCGCGTTTCCACTTGACTCTTATGGCACTTCGTTCTGTTTTTTTGTTTGTTTGTTTGTTTTTTTGTTTGTTTCTTTGTTTGTTTTTATGTCCGTCGATAGCGGTCGAACGGAAAGTCCGATCAACTTGAAATTTGGACCATCCACAAGCCTCGATGTGGATTGAAGGTGTATAGTTTTGAGGCAAAATCGTTTGAAAAGTTACAAAGTTACACCATAGTTACTGCCAACTATTTTTCTGAAACAAAATGGCGGCAAAATGTGAGATAGCTAGATTTTTCTACAGATTATTTCGATCACGAATATGTTAATGTAATGGCGATCTGATAAATATTGGCAAAGTTACACGAAAGTTACTCGAAAATATTTTTCTAAAACGCAGTAACGGCAAAATGTGAGGTGGCTATCTTATAGTAAATTTTTGTCCGGTCACAAATATACTAATGTAAACGCGATCCAATACGTATTAGAGGCAGAAATTACATTTCTATTGCTGTCAATAAGTGTTAGTAACGGTGGCGGACCGTATTGAAAACATGACCACGAAAATTCTTAGCAACGCACATTGCACTGCATACAACAATGTCGGAAAGTATAATAGCCATGGAAATAAGAACAATTTTTGCAATGCGCATTCTTGAATTGTTGTTAATTGTTGTTCGTATTAGCATTGAAAACTTTTCGCCAGAAAGTTCGTAGATATTGACGCGCTCGCTTATCAACGCGTCAAACAGAGCGTTTTCCTAGTAGTATTGAAACTATCACAACAACAAGACAATTAGTTCTAACATTTAACCCACTTAAAAACAATTATAGTAATTGAATTTTCACACGATGAAAAACCGATTGTTTGTTTTCTTAATTACCGGCAATTGCAAGCAGCACGTTGCAATAAGTGGCCGTTAGCTACACAATAATATTTGCATTATTCAACCGTGTCAGGAGCACAGACAGAGACAGTATGTTAGTTTTGGCGATGTTTGTGTAATAGTCTGTTGTTAAAATATGCATGTGAGTCACTTACATAGTTCGTGGGTGACTAAGTTACACATAAAACACACGTGTGATATTCTGGGGGGTAAAATGCTCGAGGGGTGAATTATAACCTAATCAATAATCATTTTCATTAGGTGTCAAGGTAAAATATTAGGGTGTGGTTTTATTGGTAAGTCATTATGAGGGTTGTTGTGTTATTAACTAAACGTCTAAGAGTTAATCAGTCTCTCACAGTGATTGGGGTCAATCGTGCCGACGTCGATCCAATAAAAACACAGTGATGTCACCATGCAACATGCGAGAAGTATAATAATTACTACTCATCAGATCAGTTCATGCAAGCATGGCTGCGTCTACCAGGTCGTATAATACGCACGAGCTCGTTCAGTTAATGTGTCGGGGAAATAACTAACTCATTCTCGTGTGAACTCTCTAGGTTGATATAGTTATGTGTAATGTCTGGTAGAGATTCATTGAAGCGTCGTCAGCTAGTTTAAAGTTTTGTAAACATGAGAGAAACAATGTATGAGTCGTAATTTGTTAGATGTGTTGTTTGTGAAGTAAGTTTGTGCACACGTTAATTTTTACTCAAACAGAAAATGTTTGGTTCAAGGAATCTACGTCAAGTTATAATAGAAACTAGTAGATAGAATAGAGTTAGTCTAGGGTTTTCTTATGCTTCCAATGCAAAAGATCCACGAGTATCATTCCCGGTACGGGCTGGGATTTTAGATTCTCAAATGTACCTACAGTTCTATGTTCATTTACTATGTTTATAAGCAATGTTCCTGTAATATAATGTGTTGATGCATGATGAATGGCATACCTTTTCCAAAATAAGTAAATACAAAAGCTAAACAAACTATAACTTAATTCGATATTGGAGGAGCTTGTTAAAAAGTAGGATGACAAATTCATAACATAATATAATATTCTTGACACATTTACTTTGGATGGAATAGGAAAAAGAATCCTCTCAATGCAACGACGCCATGTATGTACAAGGAGTGGTGACTTTTACAGATTTCTATTGGCGCAAAACTTTGTAAGTCGAATTTAAGGGACATTCTCCTATTTATTTATTTCAGGGGCATAGATTGTAAAGATTAGGCGGTAAGTTACGTGCGATTTAAAAAATGCTGATAGATTCTTTCAAAACTGCTGAAGGAGCAAAAAGAAAATACACTTTACTATACTGCGAAGACAACTTTTCCTTCTCGAGGTAAAATGACATTTCACTTGTGTGCTTCAAAGGAGCTGAATGCGGCCTAAATGGCCTGCAGTAGCAGTGCTGTCTGCGGGGAGGGTGGGGGTGGGGTTGGGGGGTATAATCAATCCACAGGTTGATGGCAGAGCCTCTGTGTACAGTACAGGGGGGGGGGGGGCAGCAGGGACCTGTTTGATTTTCTATACCGTAGCTGCTCTCCCCCATTTGACACAGCTGTTGCCGTCTGAAGTGCAAGGAGACGCCTGCACACGCTTTATTGAATAATGCCACACTACACCCTGTTTCCACTGACTTGGCAAAGATCAGATCAACTTTTAAACTTTAAAGATTTAGGATCTGGCTCGCTCAGAGGCGGTAAGAGTTGTATGATGGCTTCTCGAGTTTCTACCCCAATCAGTCCACAAAACCGAGACTACATTGCGGTTCAAAATAATGTAAAGATTGGTTGCAATACCGCTTGTTGTATGTGGCTACAATCATAAGTGATAATATTAAAGTTGCGCTGTTTTTATTCGAACCGTCACTATACTTTTAAGAAATGTATTTGCATTTTATGTATTATTTATTATAATCCGGCATTTAAAACTGACCATAAACAGATGATTTGGCATAAGTTATATATGTTACCCATTCGATGTGTACATATAACATTCAGGGATCGGAAATGTCTGCACTAATGGAAAGTCGTAACTACTGTGTGTCTTTCTATCGGTGGTTTGATTGATACACTAATTACAAATTGATCTACTTACATTCCCAGGTTTAACGTAAACAGTAACGGAAACACTGTAAAACTAATGCTAAGTTCGCTGGTAGTTCTAAGTTCTAACCGTCAAATCCAATGGAGGAACAATAAAAAATACATTATTTAAACTAAAGCACAATCCACAACATTGTAAATTCATTAAGGTAAATCTGTGCTAAGGAAAGTGCTCACTAGAGCAAATTAGTTTCATGTTTCCAATAATCGATACAATTGCAGTGGGGAGAGTAATTAATTGTGTTTATACCTATGTTTTATGTCTTGACTCTTGTCTCAATGATCCATGGTAGACTTCGTTATTGTTGCGTTAAGCTGGTGATGTACTACGTTAAATCATGTAGCTTAATTTACTGTATATTACATCATTTTTAATGGGTGGAAGGAGTCACAGTATTTCCGCTCGGAAGGAGTAAAAAGTAACGTGCATTAATTTGGTTATGATGAGTGAATGCCGCATCTTTCGTCGAACGAACTATAGTGGCAACATCGCCATCCCTCCACGCTAATTCTGTCGCCTGTACATTGTCACCTGCAATCTTCACGTAATGGTACCAATATATAACAGCATGTGGCTGCTGGGGATGAAGAAATCCACCCTGGTTACGAATTGCGAAGGAAATGAGTTACGGAGAGGTGGGCCACACCCAAAGGGTAATATTTCACCCCTAATAGCCTCCCCATACCCCCGACACACCTCCCCTTTGGGTTCGATAGTCGATATCGTTGAGTATTTCCTAATATTGAACATCGAATAAAGAATGTGATCGCAAAATTTGACAATCTAGAGAATATTTCTATATTTCTCGGAAAATATATTATATACGTTTTACATGACACTCTAAGTGTACGCGGAATAGGGGAATAAGGTTAGATCTTCCAATCTATCACTCTAAAAAATTGTATTATATCTAAATGTTTGAGAATTGTAAGCCATATATCACAAACAAATTACGTGTTATGATGATAATAACTATACTTTTACAAACATTTTCAAATTGATGATTTTCCAATTTCCAAATATTTCATTACAGATAAATATTTTCACCCGATAATGGGGGCATACGTTTTATATAACGAAGAATAAAATTGTACGCCTTCGTTTTACCATGGCACAATTCTTTATTGCGTTCAAGCAGATTACTATTCCGAAGCACGGTCCCAATATCGCTGTGGGTTACCAATGTTCACGACCCAACTACAACTCATGGTCTGATCTCGATCAATCCATTCAACGCGAGTCAAAGTTTATGGTCGTTTATTGGCTCACAATTCCCCCTGTCAACACTCTTCACGCCGCTGAATCGATGTTGATGACGCAATCACGGACCCTGTTTGCTCAAGGTCTAGTTTTGTTTGAAAGAGGTTTCCTTTCACCCCCAGGTGACTAATAACTTAAGTAGCGGAGTTTTTGTGACGCGAATCGATGGCTCTGTTTGCACTTGGCGGGAAAAAAGTTAAAAGCCCACCCTGCGAGTATGGATGTAAATCCCCGAGTAAACAACGCTATGCAAGGAGGCCGTTCCATCAGAATTTGATCAGCTGTTGGAAAAAAATCTTTAAACGTAAACAAATAACATAAATAAAAAACAAACAAGCTCCGAACATTTCGTGATAGAAAAACGACTGACGGAGCAGTGTGAGTGTAAAGGAGAGGGTGTGATTCTGAGTGAGCGGGAAAACAGAGAAAAACAAACAGGAAAACAGACTGGGAAAACTTATATTGTGTTATACAATTTATACAATACAACTCAACTCTACTATATGTTTTATTACGTTTATTTGGACTGTTATAAATTGTATTGCAGAATATAAATTTCTTCCCAGTATGTGAACCAACTAAATGTTTTATAAAGTTTTTTTGAAGTAATAATCAAATAAATTTAAATCTTACGTTATATGAAAATATATGTTAATAATAACTTACCTTTAGCTTAAAAAATAAAATGTATATTGCGTTTCATATATTTTCTAGGACAATATGTTGTTGCGCCAACTGTATGAAACTATGTTACGTGTGTCTCAATCCCGTACAAGCCTAAATAACCAAAATGTTTAGGGGCCTTCAAAAACCTTAAGAATCGTCTAAATCGTAATCCTTATCGTCATCCTAATCCAATCCCTCATGCGAGACATAAACAACAGACATAACCTTTTCTAGTATTTTCCTTTTATATGTGTATACGTATGCATATTAGAGACGTATATAGCCAAACAAAAACATTAACCACAAAATTTTCAAATTTGACCGTTTTTAAAACTATAAAAGAAGTTGTCTTAATCTGGAATTTAAAGTCGATCGATGATAACTGCACATGTAATATAAATCATTCAAATTGTATGTACTGCAAGTTGAGATTAAGCTTGTGAATATTGTAGAAAAAAATATGCACCTACCGCTATTAGTTTTTTTTTTATTTAGTGTTGAAATGCGTTGGAATTTCCCATGTTTTACATTGTACCTGAACAAAAACCTACACTTTCAATCGTATAACTTTGCGTAGCACCTTCAAAAAGTAATATATTGTAACAAAGTTTCGTCCTAAATGTAGATAACTTCATGACTAACATGAATACGTTTGAAAAAGATGGTCGAACGCGATCCGTTTTCGAGATATTTGCGCTGGTGGGTCAATTTTACGTCACATCTACTCAAATTAGAAACTATAAATATACTTTATTAATACAAAAATATATATAATTTCAAGAAGTTCAGTATTAAATGCTACTCACATGTAATAATTCTTGAAATTCATAATTTAGAATTAAAAAAAGTATTTTTTCATGTCCATTTAATTTGAATAGTTTAGTTGTTGTATTGAATGGGTAGTTCACTTCATCGATCGACTTTAACTAAAAAAATTTAATTCTTCTTATTGATCCCCACTTAAAGTGTAGAAAATAAAGTACACCAACCTTTTCGGAGATAGCACAAACTTCACCTACTATACGATCTATACATACCATGCAGACTGCACGGTGAACATACTACAGTAGGTACAGTACCCTCAAAGAGTTGCTCGTTTAACACCCGAGTTGCTAACCATATTTAATGTATGATGTTGTGGACCTATGGGAGGAATGCTTTGGGAGAAGCTGACCAAAGGAATACGTGACGGAGAGTTATGTTAGATACACTAAAGAGAAGTGAGACTGAGCAGTGAGAACATTATCACAATTATTCAAGCATGAGGGATGTCATGTTGAATAACCTGAGAGTAAGACGGGTTAAAGAGAGAGCAGTGGATTGTTGGGCTCTGGTGGATTCTAGTATGAGTTGTGTGTGCGATCTAACTCCGTACTTGAACTCTAGAATCATGAGACTGTAGTTAATTGCTTTAAAAATTCCTTGGAATACTTATATGAACAAAACATTTTTTTCATAGTAGATTGTATATTCTTGAATAAAACAAAATATACATGAATGTGTTCTCTCCTCTTAATTATTACTATTACAATAGTATGGACTTTAAATGAAATAAATTTAAATACATTTATTAAAATTAAATATATTTATTTTAAATAATAATAAAAAATGCAATCCGCTTCCGTTTAAATTGCAAGCTAGGCAATGGATACAAACAAAACATAACATCCTTTTAACGTCACTTTTTTTATGTAAGTCTTGCTTCTTGCCTCGAGTGTAATTTCCTTGAAACCTGGCACAACTTTATCAGACCGTACTGGACAGAAACCCAGACATACAGAAAGAAACCTCGGGTTATTCATTTAGCTTATAAGATGGTAGAGAGCCTTATTCCAAGATTTCATGTGCAATTTTAACGCTTCGTTAGTCTTCTGAACGACTTAAGGTTTAGTTTAACGATCGCGGCTACTTACTCGTGAAATCGCGTCTAGTTGATCGTAATGAACGTGAACTTAACGACGATTACATCCGATGCACGTGAACCTAAGTATGTGGCATCAGCAACTTGCAATAAAATATTGAGTGCTGGTATCAGATTGACAGGTGAAGTAAAGTAATCACCGCGCCCTCCTTTTTCTACATTAAACACACGAGTACGCGTCTTACCACATACCGTAATGTGTTCAAAGATTGATGTTAGGATTTCATGTCTCAATTTACGAAGTAACGTGCTTACTGCTTATCGAGACGATAAGTGATGTGGGGTGGAAAGTGAATGATGATGACGAAGTGGTTAACCGAGGGAACTGTGGGAATATTCACATTACCAACCGTGAACATCATGTTACGTCATCTCAGCTACAGGTGACTCGAGGTCACTAGGGTAGGAGGGGGGGGGGGGGGGAGAGAGATATTTTTTTTTTTTATTAGAGAGAGAGAGAGAGAGAGAGAGAGAAAGAGAGAGAGGGGGGGGGGGGGGTGAGATCGTTAACCCCTTGAAATACCATTAAAAATTTAAAAAAAAAAAAATTGCCTAGGAGTACTATTTAACTTATCGTGTTAAATGTAATTTATAATAAGTAAATATAAACATTGAATGATAATGTAGTTAAATGGTGGAGGTGCCGGTCTGGTGTTATTTATTAGTAAATGTAACATTTACAAATCTATTGTAGTTAAATGGTGGAGGTGCCGGTCTGTTGTTATTTATAAGTAAATCTAAACACTTACTAATCTATTGTAGTTAAATGGTGGAGGTGCCGGTCTGTTGTTATTTATTAGTAAATCTAAACACTTACTAATCTATTGTAGTTAAATGGTGGAGGTGCCGGTCTATTGTTATTTATTAGTAAATCTTAACACTTACAAATCTAATGCAGTAAAATGGTGGAGGTGCCGGTCTGTTGTTATTTATTAGTAAATCTAACATTTACAAATCTATTGTAGTTAAATGGTGGAGGTGCCGGTCTGTTGTTATTTATTAGTAAATCTAAACACTTACTAATCTATTGCAGTTAAATGGTGGAGGTGCCGGTCTGTTGTTATTTCTAAGTAAATCTAAACACTAACTAATCTATTGTAGTTAAATGGTGGTGGTGCCGGTCTGTTGTTATTTCTAAGTAAATCTAAACACTAACTAATCTATTGTAGTTAAATGGTGGAGGTGCCGGTCTGTTGTTATTTATTAGTAAATCTAAACACTTACAAATCTATTGCAGTTAAATGGTGGAGGTGCCGGTCTGTTGTTATTTATTAGTAAATCTAAACACTTACTTATCTATTGTAGTTAAATGGTGGAGGTGCCGGTCTGTTGTTATTTATTAGTAAATCTAAACATTTACAAATCTATTGTAGTTAAATGGTGGAGGTGCCGGTCTGTTGTTATTTATTAGTAAATCTAAACATTTACAAATCTATTGTAGTTAAATGGCGGAGGTGCCGGTCTGTTGTTGGCCAATAAAAGGTCTTCAATCTAGTAGATAGTTAACGTAGTGGCCGTGGTCGTGTAGGCGTTGGTCTTGTTAACGGGTTGCTCCTGATCCAGGTTCGAATCCTGGCTTGGGCGGGCATGGGTGTTATGTGGCGTTATTCCATATTCAGCACCTACACATCGTCTCGATTGACATCGTTGAGAAAATATGAGACAACCTGCAAAATATCGTCTTAAAACTAAGAAGTTAACTAAGTTTTAATTCATAGCAAGAATACTACTAATAGTTCTGAAAATTGCAACAATAAGTGGGGTGAAAGCCAGAGGTTTATTCACCAACTCTAAGAGGGATGCGAACCAAGTCCCCCTACTACCATTAAATAAAGTTTAGGCAATAACTCAAATCGTCAGCTCCGATGGTCGTAATATGGCGCTCAAGAGACCTCCCTGGCTAGTCGGATACCTGGTTCCGAGGGGTTAGGCCTACTTGACAGTTTTTGAAAACGTTCTCAAAAGGCAATAAGACACAACTGAATTATTCTTGAAAACAAGTAGTTTTAAATAAATTCGTTAGAAATACTTACTCTTTTAACTGAGGGCCGGTTTCACTCGTTTTGTATACTCCGATTAGCTACAAACAAACATGGCGACGGTAATACATTTTGAATATTATGTGTGTTGGAACCATGGTTACAAAAACCGAGCTTTTTAATTCGGAGCTTAACAAAGTTTTTGAATTGGGAACTGAATGTACCATAAATAAGTGCGTTTAACTTTTTACGGCTTCAGAAGAACAAATCTGTAATCAACAGAGATACGCTATGCGATTTAACATCCATTGAGTTCTTCGATATTGTACCAAACACGAACGCTGCTCTTTCTATTAGGTAAATATGAGTTGCACTGACGACCTGTTTCGAACAAGAAATCTAAACAAAACTGTCTATGCAAACAAAATAACGTTTTGTTTGCATCAATCAGGCAAATTCTCGATGCAGCTTGTTTCTCTGTAAACAACGTTACTCTTTTTCAGTTAGTTTGAAATAAATAAAAAGAATTTATTTCGTGTGCAGGGCAAAGAAAACAAATACAGATCACAACGCACATTTACAACTGACATGATAATTTCGTTGACGTTTGCCGTTGTAATCAGGTTGTGTCTGTTTCGTTGGAAGGCTGTCAACAATGTTTACTTAACTTTTTATCGCACTCTGCAAGACTAGAAGTTTGTTCCTATCGTGTTTGTTTTTGTTTCATTTCAGTCTAACATGTTCCAGCTACTTCCCTTCTTCAAGTTATGCAATTATCTAGCAAAGTTCTATTTTTAACTTTTATCTACAAAAACACATATAAAAAGAAATTTGATATCTTTAAAAGACACATTCGATATTTTTATCGTCATTTCTTTTGGTGGTGCAATATGTGATTGATGTTTTAATTTATACTGTTTCAAACTTGTGCTTATCAAGTTAATATTATTTTGACTACTACCAAAGAGTGTTCTTGATCATAAATGAGTGAAATTATTGCAACATTTCGATGACAAAATAAGTTGATATGGACAGGAGGGTATGATATATTTTTCATATTCTCCTGGCTTGAGGGAACACACATATAATTTTGACATTTTAAATATATTTTTTATGACCTAAAAACAAATGTCGAATAAGTTGTTTCTGATTCACAAATAAAAGGCATATTATTGTTATTGGTTGTAGGGATCGATATTTATTTCAAGTTAAAAATAATCATGAAAAACAAAGTTGTCCTATGCACAATATTATATTGTATGAATTAAAATATTACTAACTGAATTGAACTAAACATTCTTACATATTTGATTATAAAGATAATGGTGGTCTTGTTGACTTAACGAACGTTTGGCATAAGATAATAAGATAATTATTAAATGTATATCGTTTTGTAACGACTCTTAAAAGAGTTTGAGTAAAACAGGTTACGCACAAATTTGGTGTCTAGTATTTATCGAATGTGGAATTCAGGGGCAGTCGAGTTACTTAAATTTGGCAGCAACCCTTTTACATTACAGGTTAACTAGTTGTTGTTGTTGCAGTTCAAGTACAATTTGTAATTGTATGATTAATGCTTTAGTTATAATATGAAGCTTAAATGTGATACTTGAAAAGTAAGATTAATTTAAGTTTTAAATTTTGTACTTTAAATTTCCTAGAAGAAAGAAATTTAAATGTTTTAAACATTTGTATGAATAACAGCGTTATATTTTAATTTAAATATTTCAGTTCAGATTTAAAAAAAGTTTTCTTCGTTGTATTAATGTATTTCAAACGGACCGTATTTTACTTTTCAAGCAATTCTCAGTGTTCGTTTCTTTGCATTGTGAGGGATAAACTTTATTCAAATTAAGATCCACAAGAAAAACCAAACTCGCAAATAGATTTTTTGTCGCCGGTTTTGAGACCCGCTAACTGCCGAGCAACAGGGGCAGGATGGGGGGGGGGGGAGGGGGGGGGAATGTGTGTCGGGGGTAGAGAGTGCCTTGAGAGGGCATGCTACTGACAGTTGCTCGCATTAGGAAAGTGATGGATACGACAAAACCTTTCACCTCATATACTCCAGTTGCATTTAACCGGATCATACTCACCACAGTGCAGACATGTAAAGTAGATATGCTGCCATTTGACGAGTTGATTTTGAAAATTACATAAAATTTGATTACACATATTTTTAATGCAAAAACCAGTTCTATTGATTAATGTATATTAATCTTAACCTGCGAATTAATTATTATTGGTATTGCGCATTTCAATACTTCTTGACACTCATGAAACAACCAAATGTATATTTAATTAAATTGCCACTATTTCTGTATTTTTGTTGTATGTTAACTTTAAAAAAAATATTTAAAACTATTATTGTTCATATTTTCAACCAAATTCATTAATTTAAACCTGGTTTTAAATCAATTCTCAGTTATTTTTCACTAATATAAACTAATTTGTAGTTATATGCCTGTAAAACGAATAAAAGTATAACAATACACATATCGATTTAAAATATATATTCACTATTCTATAATATGTAAAGCAAATGTGCTATGTAACAGATAGTACTGGCAATAGTGAAAGACTTCAACTTAGACTTAATTCCGATAGAATGCATTTTAAGTCATCGGAGACCATTCGGTGTACTGACCCAATGATGTCAACACCCCCCCCCCCCCCCCTTCAGCCCCCCCCCCCCCCCACTCCATTCATAGTCATCATTAACCTTCGTCGTTTTAATACTCAACACGATAAACAACAAATTAGGCCCAACGTCTAAATTAGCCGATTACAGAGTCAACCAAGTTGACTTAAAACGGATTATGTATTTAATGGCTGTTTGAAATGTGGTTAATGTAGGCCGACAACAAATTAGCCATTATTTGCGACAACCGAGACAGTCGGTGTGAATCCTTTTATAAGTTATGCCGCTCAGTGTGCCGGGAGGGGGGGGAGTAGGGGGTAGGGGGGGGTATCTTGGTCCAATTCATCTTCATAGCGGATGAGTCTCCCTCCCATGTCGTGTACCACGTCACATGCAACCGGTGCCCGGAGTTCCATCCACAGCCGAGAGAGAGAGAAAGAGAGAGAGAGAGAGAGAGAGAGAGAGAGAGAGAGAGAGAGAGAGCTACACGTCGAACTGTTGTGTGAGGAGTTATTAAGTTAACGTCATATTCTCTCTCGCATTTTATACCAGTGTCGATACGAGAAATTTTTCAAGTTTACGTTCGTCTCGGTAAAAGTGTTCGCGATGTGTAGAATACTTTACCGTTATGTTAGGAATATAGAGTGTCAGTCTCACACTAGAATATATGCGGTATATATGGTTCAAACGAGTAGTTAGATTAAAATGATATACATTACACAGTACATTTTAGACCAGTTAGCCGTACAATACAGGGAACTTGAAAATAATTTTAATTTACAAATTTAAATTCAAATGTGCATTTGTTTGAAGAAATATTATTTGTAGATTTGAACTATTTTATAATCTCCAGAGTTCGTTCCCAATTCGGACGACTGTTTTTTTTTTTTTTTTTTTTTTTTTTTTGTTAAAAATTGGCTGAACTCTATCTGTATGATACTGGTGTACATATTATAAAGGATGACTTTCGAGCCGTTATAGTAACGCAGCACATAATACATGGTACATTGTCCCCCAAATAAAATCGGTTTTTGTAACTGAGTGGGTAGGCAATAAATACAAATTTTTATAATTTGTTGTTGTATTTCTTTCTTTATTCATGATAATAGTTTGTATTATCTGAATTCTAAAATTTATAAGCTCAACTTTATCTTTAAACTGTGATCAGCAGTCTATATCTTCATTTAGTGAAAGTCTTCTTCGTATTAATTCATATTTGTATGCTTTGTTCAGCTTTCGCTGTTAAAGAAATAGTCAGGTGAAAAACTAAAAAATCACCAATGAGTCATAAATGCATGAAATTCAGTTATGTGTTAAATAAAATTGATATATGTTGCTTCGATGCAAGAAAAAAATAGTGAACATTTAGCTATTCTACTAGATTCCCTTCGCCAGCTCTGCTGCATTTTTCTTCTAAAGCGTAGTACAGCTGTATTGGTTCTGAGCTCGCTAGCGCCTTCCCGATAGACAGAGCACTCATTGTGTAATACGAATCCAGCCACAACACTCGGCGACTGCGGACAGTGCCGCTCAAAACAGATTGCAACTTTTCTACACATCAAGTCACAAAAAAATTAATTGCAGGGCATTTTGTAGAAGTACACGTTCGTACTAAGAAGCATGTTATCGGTAGAGAAACGATCCACATTAAACCTCCTGATCGATTCTTGATAAGGGCCTTATTTTAGCGGTGGTTTTACTATCTCGAGGCAACATGTTTTTTAATGGGAATTGCCATGGGAAAAGTTGCTCGGTACTACTTGGTAGCAACAAGCCAAAAAATCGGGTTTCCTTTAATTTTTTAACCGCCTGGTTTTAAAGTATGGTATCTTTTAGTCATGTTTTCCATATTTGAGGGTGGACATATACAAATGGTAGTTTTTTAGTTTGTTACCTGACTATTCCTTTAACGTGCGCCATTGGCCGCGGCTTTCGTCTGTTCTCTCCCTCATCATGTAGTTTTGGCTGTACCTGTACTCATAGTCCTCTATTGGATCTGTTACTGTCTGCTCTCTCATCATGTAGTTTTGGCTGTACCTGTACTCATAGTCCTCTATTGGATCTGTTACTGTCTGCTCTCTCACTCCCTGAAGTTTGGTAGTTCCTCCCAAGGGTCAACGGCAGCTGATGTGACAACAAGCCCTGTCAGTGTCAGCGCTTACCCTAGGTGGGTAATACACCTCTCATTAATTTCCCACAAGATTTGAAGGGATTTTTAAGTATGGGTTATTCGTAAAGGGAAGTGCAGTATTGGGGTGTGCAGCCATTAGCGATATTTGGGTGTGGACGGAGATGTCATTTACACTGAGGGATACTGCACGCATTCTTTTCATGACAAGTACAATCGACGTGCTTCGACGCAAACCCGAGTACGCATGCCCCGTTACAAATATTGTTTGACAAAATATATTGTATCCTTAAGCATTTTGGCATTGATTGATTGAATGGAACAGAAGAAAGTTAATTTAGATTTATAATGTGTTAGTAAAGTGATAACGATTATACCCATTTGGTTTTGTTAGAACTAGACTGTATGATATACGTTTCTTCTAAATTGTTATCAGTAAGTATTTAATTTAGATTGCACATAATTCTAACTGGTTACCAACATAATAAAGGTACTGGTCACAATATAAATACGACTGTGCATATACAATGCTGTAAACCTCCAAAGAAATAAAATGGATACAATTATTTAAATTTTCTCCACCTAACTATCATAATAGCCATATATAAATGAACATTATAATCTTGGTAGAGTCTTGCGTTGATTAAACATCGATTGCAGTGAGCAGTCTTAATATTGGAAGTAACTTTTAACCCAAACGTACTGGCATTTGTAGGCATGTGCATATTTCTTTTAAAGTATGTAAAATTGCAATCAATAGATTTCACAGTAGACGCCTAAAATAAGATTCAAGTCGATGAACATGATTGCTTTTTTGCGACGATCCTTTCACTTAATTATAGTTTTGTATTCCTTATTATTATGTTAAGTTTAATAATATACTTTATACTTTGTGTAGTATCAAGTTTGGCACAGTTACGTCATATGATACCACCACTTACAACACAACGTAATAAGTTTGTGGATGTAACAATATACCTCTTTCTTTCAGCCTTTTTGTCTTTCACTCGAGCTAAAGCTGCTATAAAAATCCATATTTCAAGATAATGTTACATTGAACAGCGTCGGTGAAAGTACCTTTACAGCACCGCCAGATGATATATCTTGTAGCCCGCATGGTCTTGTGCTGGATCACACTTTTATTGGTTCGTAGGTGGTCCATGTATCGTTGTGGGAGGCGATATCTGTATAGAAAAGAGAATCATCTGACACCGAGTGCTAGCACGTGGTCTTAACATAAAAGGGTGGGTGGTAATTGATTTGAAGCGCGCATGAGTTTTAAATACACTTTCAAGGGTACTGTGGTTTGTTTATGTAGTTCACGTTAAGGATTTAGAAAGCATTGTTCGATTGCTAACAAAAATGTGCTCGACACACATATATCGAATTGTAATCTTCTGCAAATAATGATTTCTAATTAATATTTAAAAATATAATAAAGTAAAAACTGTAAATATCTGTAAATAAAATTAATACAATATAGAAAAAAAGAATAATAAAATTAATAATTTAAAATAAAATATGTTTTACTTTATATTCGTTTATTTTGACACAGCACCAAAACAACAGTTCGAAAACACTGTGTGTTGCTAGAAGCGATAATCTGAATCCATCAAATACTCCTTTTTACGATAAAAACACCTCCATATCGTCTCGATTGTTCTTGTTGCACGCAAATATACTTTGTTCCTCACACTTGAACCACTAACGTATCGATACAACTCTGTCTTGCAAGAACTTAATAAATATACCCCGTCTGCACTCGCCATAATAATCTGTTACAGTTATAACTAGGCTGTGGATGTCTCCGTGGACGTCTACACGGAATTAAAGCATCTATTTCAATGCATCATTTATGTTTTCGTAAAAAAACGTTTTTTACCAACTGCTATTTCAAGTATCATCTATCTTGTTCGGGATAAGGCCAACATTTGATGATTTTATAGAAGTAGATATAACCATTATTCTTTTGTTAGCACGGGTATTACGTGTATGTATATTTAATGTAATAATATGCTGGGTGTACATTTTTCACAGGATCTGATGTTGCTGTGATATAATTCGATTCGTATCCATACTTGACTACACCTTAAATAAATAAATTCACATCTAGAGTCTACCCACTCAGTAACGAAACTGATTTTCAGTGGAGGACTTCAATTTAAAGCGACTAAACCAAACTTGCAGGCTCCGACCACCATCGACGAGTGAGCAATAACCAATCAAAGGTCGATATTTATCTTGCAGTTATCTGTTTGCACCATCACTATCTGCATGACAAAATATCTGGAAGATACGACCACCTATGAAGTAAAATCGTTGAGATTAACATAGGCGAAAGTAAGCCAAGTTACAATCACCCGAGTCTAAAATGCCCCAACCACGCATCGGCATCACGTTTCACCCCGACTCCAGCGATATAGAATTCTTCAAGCGAGTCTAGTGTATATCCTAATTCCTTTCATAATAAATCTGAAACTTTTGTTGCTGATAGGGATGATCAAAGGGTGGGGGATATTGTTTGCGACACACGTCCCCCCTCCCCCCCCCCCCCCCTCCCCTCACCAACCCTTGTCAAAAGCAGTGTGGAAGTGATGTAATGCATTCGTCTGTCTGTCTGCAAGATCATCCCCCCTTCCCCCTCCCCCCTCCCCCCTCCCCCTCCCCCCCCAAGCTTCCGTCACAAGCTGTATATACACAGGCTGTCGCATGGAAGTAACAGGCCCATGTCTGTGATATTAATAATTTGTGACATCAAACTATCTGCAACAGATCAGATGCGATTCCATTGAGGCGTGTTTAAGATCATCTCCAAATAGAGGCTGTTCACGTAAGCTAATTACTAACTCTTGCTAGATAGAGAGGATCTTGGAGTTACTAGTATTCAACAAAGAGTTTTTTAAAATTTGGAAAAATGTTACATTTTATGAAACAACTATATTTTTGGGGTAAAAAAAGTTTAAGAATGATTTAGTAAAAAAAGGGAAAAAAGGGAAAAAATTCGTCTTGGAAATGAATCGTTTAAATATAAAGTTTGAATATTTTAGTGTTGTGTTACAACAACGTTCACTCACAGTTTACCACATTTTGTTCATATCTGATCATACAGATGAATAAAACTGACAAAGCATGAGTGACTTGTGTATGACTTACGAATACTTTTATATAGTATGTGTAGTAAAGTTATTATTTCTTAACATCTTAACTGATAAAAGTATTGCAGCTTACCTTCGGATGGAGAAACAGTACATTTATATTACAGGTGGTGTGTAGAATATCCTACTTATAGTTTAAGTTAATCATTCACTTGAGACTATTAGTTAAGAACTTATATTTCAATAAATATAAAACCACGATTTCACTTCCAGAGAAAATTGTTTTGCCCAACAATTTTGGTCATCTGCAATGAACGGTTGATTTTGAAAAGTATTCCAACGTTGTACTAAATTCGGATTTCTAAAAGAATCCATTAATTATGATATTACTTTTAGATATTAGTTTAGAAATTATCATTATATTTATAATGTACTCTGAAGAAATTGTTCTTTTGGTTAAAGACATTCCATAGTTAGTTAACATTTGATTATGTGTAGTCCACCAATTAAGATGTGTTTGTAAGGAGATGTTTTTCGGAGTTCTATCTTACGTTGGTTATTAGGGCACCATTCAACCTCGGCTGACCGTTGAAACACAAGAAACCCCAACGTAGGTCCAAGCAAAACTAGCAACAATGGCCACGTTCTCCTTGGTACGTGCTTAACATTGATAATCGCATACCGTTCTTAGAGACGGCCATTTCATGCCATGCTTCATATTTGCAGTTTATCGTATGTCAAGCTTGAGCATCAAGTTTCCCGTATTCTTCTAAGCACTGGTACTACATTTCATGCCATGCTTGACATTGTCAAATCATAGCACATAGCATTTCAAGATTGCGCATTTAGTTTAAGTTTCTCATATTCTGCTAAGCACTGGTACTTCATTCCATGCCATGTTTGACATTGTCAAATCATAGCATGTCATGCTTGAGCATTTAGTTACCCATATTGTGCTAAGCACTGGTACTTCATTCCATGCCATGCTTAGCATTGTCAAATCATAGCACATAGCATGTCAAGCTTGTGCATTTAGTTTCCCATATTGTGCTTAGCACTGGTCATGTTTGACATTGTCAGATGATTGCACATCAATCTTGACAACTAGTTTCCCATACTGTACTTGCACTGGTTCTTTATTTCATAATATCGAGCTTACATTGATAGTTTTCGTATCGTGCTTGCATAGCCCCTCTTCACCAAAGCTCTGCTCCCCATAGTTTTTTAATACAGTAGTGGTATTAAGCTTTAATGGCCCGAACGCAACGCCCGAATCAATTCTCATAGAGGACCCTTCATAACGGAAGCGGAAATGATGATTCGCGATGCAACTGCCATCACCAACCATTATTCATTGCGCTCATTGCTATCGAATGAAGTTGATGCAGAAACTGTCATAAAACGGAGCTGATTCACTAGTGTGAGACCAAAAGATGAATAAAGTCCTGCAGTGGAGTGCATATCCTACAGATGTCGGTGCAGGATGTGAGGATAAAACTACTATGAATGAGATATTGTGTATTGCCTTCAAAGCAATGGTGCGTTAATCTATAGACAGTGAGCGCACTTTTTGTCGTGATTTATATGGGTGATCCAAATAAGAGGGGGTTTTACCGTTTAATGATCTATTTTATTTAGAAACATTGCATAGGCGTAGTGTGATGGTAAGATTTTCAAAGCAGAAAACTTTCATTACATTGATACGTAGATATAAACCACATTTTGAAATGCTTTAACAGGTTAAGGGTATTGTGTTGTGTCGTTTTTCTTCCACCTAGAAAGCTTTCCCTCAATTTATTAACACATATTTGTATTTTAACACCTGCTCTGTTTAAAGAATTCGCACGCTAATATTAATTTTACTCTATAAAGTACATTTAAAGTAAAACTTTAGATTGGATTATTGTTCAATGATGTGTAAACAGAAAATATGAGTTAAAACTACATCAGGATTTATCACGAACAATTAAGTAGATTTACGTCAGTTTTAGTTAAGTGATTTAACGTGTTCTTTCATAATACATTCAATCGCACTATCCAATGGGAGGAATGCGGATCAGAAAATGGAACTAAGATAATCAGTATTTTTCCATTTTCTCCCTTTTCTTTCTCTTTCTCTCTTCCATTTATCTCCAGCTTCACTTCGTTTCTACTTTTATTATTCTGAGTTTGGTATCTAAACTTTTGCCAATACAATTTCATAATAACTGTTGTATTAATTAAATATTGAAGTATTGATTCTGTGTGTGTTTGAGTGGTTGAGTGATTTTGTGATTAGGGTGTTGTGTATTTTTGGGGTTGAGCTATTGATATCAGTAGATAAGAACACCTATTGGAAAAAAGTGTGATAACTGTCAGTACTTACTTTTGATTTATGATTGTTTGAGCTGAGCCTTAAATATATACGCTTGTAATAATATTAATATGACTATTGTCTCGTATCTACTTCCATTTTCTCACTACTACATGATTTGTTTCTGAATTCTTCCTACTTTTATTACACAAAAGTCTTCTAATAAATTACATGTATTAATTTTAATTCAATTGTCTTTTATAATCGTAATGCTTTTTTCAATTCTATTAACTCAAACTAGATGCTGTTTATATTGTGGATATACTTTTGTGCTTTATATGTCTGAAGAAATGCCCTTAAAACGTTTCTGGTCACCAGCACGAAACGAACGTAAAAAGCATAATTTCGATGATAATATCTTCGTATTGACATAAGCGTTATAACTCACAGCTGTGTTGCAACAAACTTGTACATATTGCTAAATTGTTTTGCTTATTCTGTTTCAACGGTACGAAATCAATGCGAGGGTGTAAAAAAAAGCGCAAGGGGACAAAAAACTCGATTGTCATTTCGCATTTATATTACTTTCTAGTTGACTCATCTAGCTAAAATTTCATTATAATTGTTTTTTAATGCAAAACAGATTAAATGCATCAACGAGGAAGGGGAAAGAATTACAGGACAGAAGAAACGTCTCAAGATTTAATATTCTTCCAGCAACAGATGGTGGGTTCGATGGTGCAGAAGAATTGTTTGAAGATAACGACAAGATCTCAAGTAATTAGAGTGGAGGCTCCCGTTTCGAGCGCGCTCTTTTTGTTGTTCTTTATTACGGACGCTGCTTTAAATTATTTTAAGGATCGTCTATTTCTAAACTTGAAGCAGATGTCATTTTCAGGACAAACCGGGTTACAGAACGACACAGAAATAATTTCCTTGATGAAAGCAAAGAATGTGTTGTTTTGCAGGTAATGCGAGCAGAGAAAGCTCCTGGACTAGAGAATAACATTGTTTTGTACACACAAGAGGTGAATAAGAAGATATACTAACTATCAGACCATACATTCATACTTTTTTTACTTTTATATATGTTTTCTTGATGAAAATAGTGTAAATTATCTCTCATATAGTTTGTCAATATTGGTAAATCTAAAGATGCAGGAAACCACATTTTTTTTTAAATTCAAAAATCAATTTCTATAGTGACATTGTTCATATTTTCTTTCCCACTATTGTATTAATTATTATCTTTGTTGTATAGTGCCTTGTATCATAAGTAAGTCTCATTCCTGTCGATATCCGCAAGCGCTTCCATACAAATCAATACATTTTATGAGATCCTGTTAAAATAAATTTAATAACTTTTGAAGAAATTACCAAATATAATCGATTTCGATTTCGAAAATTCGAAATTTAAAACAGTTAAACGGTTCATTTTCCAGTAGCCGAGAAAATCTGGTTACACGAATTGTGTTAGATCGAACATATGAGAAGTAGAAAAGTGTAATAAACGATAATTTTTAAAACACGGTATTACAATTTGATTTTATTTCCTATTACGGCTTTCTGCGGAAAAAGATGATACTAGCAAAACGATTACTTTTCTCAGACTCCTAAACTTACAAATTCCCCTTTAAAGATGTGGCAGCAGCACACACTCACACATCCACACACATTTTAAAACTCATTATGCAAAACTAGACTTGAAACCCAGTTTTCCGTTTTCTTATTTCCAACTCTGTCACAACTAAGACCAGCGATGGTTGCTATGCTATGCACATCTTCTCCAGGCGTTAGTTCCGATGGGATCCACCAGGTGCACAGTCGGGAGTCATCGGCTTAGAGAATATTCAGTCGAAGTTTGTTCGGCTAACGTTATGGTGATTGGGGATCACTGCCTTTAATCGGCACCCTTGGAAACCAACCTGCTGACGCAAGCAAGCTAAAGCTGGATTCGAAATCGTTCGAAAAATATATAAATGTTTTATCATCATTTTCAGGACGTTGGGCCACGAATTTACTTCTAATTCAAGTTTTATTAACATTTCAGTACTTCTGTATTCTAGAATTCTGGTAGAAGTCCATGGCATTGAGATTCTAAAACCTTTCTTACATTTAGACAATTAGAAACAAATCAATTCATAATTATAATATAATAACATTTCTTAAAAAGCCCAATGTCAAAAAGCATAAAATGAATGTTTTACCGAACAAGGAAGCTAGTACAATAAAATTCTCCGAAACAACCTTACCAATGTGATGCAAAGAGAATAGTACAATACATACAACTATCAGCTAGCCTATCAGCTAGCGGTATATCCAATTGGGGCTTACTGGTTGAACACGAAGCACTTGTACTCCTTACAAACCTTGTAATTCCTTACTCCAGACTTTGTGAGCTATCCTATGAAGTCAATTTTTTTTTTTTTTTTTTTTTTTTATTTATGACTCCAAGAACCCACAAAGCCAAGACTTGGCTTAACTGTGGTACATAATAAAAAATATTATACATAGTGACAGAACAGAACGGAAAACGGAACATGTATTTACAATAACAAAATAATGTATAGAACTAAATACTTGAAACTACTAAGAAAGTGAACTTTACAAAAATCAATACAAATGCAGAATTAACTTGTTTACAGTAATTAAAATATAAACGGAACATTCACAGTAAAAAGGTGTCAGAAAGTAGATGTGTTTTTAGTTCAGATTTAATTTTAGAAATAGACGACAGGGTTTTGAGTGAGGATGGTAGCATATTAAATATAGTTGGCACAGAATAAGACAAAGAGCGTTGGCCATATTTGTTAGTATAATTAGGAACTTGTAAGGTGCCCGCCACTTTGAGCCTTGTCTCCTTACAGGTGTCCATAGGGATCTTAAAATCCGGTTTAAAATAAAAGTACAACAAAAATCTATATACGAATAAAGAATAAATTGGCAGTATATTACAAAATGAAAATATTTGTTTTCTAGAAAGTGTAGTATCGATTTTGATGTCGCATATTACCATTTTTAGCATTCTAACTTGTAGGTCTTCAACCCTTTGCGTATGGCACCGCGAAGCATTGCCCCAAGCTAGAATGCCATATAAAATTAATGATTCGGCCATAGATTGATAAACGGCTCTAAATAATGTAAAGGGCAGAATATATTTAAGTGCATACAATCGAGAAGAGCATGAGCGTAGTTTATTACATAGTTTATCAATATGATTTCTCCAAGAAAAGTTACGATCAACAATTACGCCCAGGTACTCATACTCGTCCACACATTCTATTTTTAAACTGCAATCACAATATGTCACTTCATCCACATTATGAAGGCAATTAAAATCATGATAAATGATATTTATAGGAAAGTCTCTTTCACGATTATGGGGAGAAGAAATATGTAAAACTTTAGTTTTAGACGAGTTAATTACTAATTCATTATCGTGATTCCAACGCAGAAGGTTATTAAAATCAGTTTGCAACATTTCTTGTGCAATACGAATATCTGAATGCACGGCAAGTAAGACAGTATCGTCAGCATAAGATAAAATAATGCAAAAAATAAGACATTTGGACATAAAATTAACATAAATCAAAAATAGAGTCGGTCCCAAAATAGACCCTTGTGGGACCCCAGAATCACAAGGTCTTTCTTCACTTGATTGGCCGTTTACTTTAACCTGCATAAATCTATTAGTTAAATAATTTTTAAACCAGTCTAACGCAATTCCACGGATGCCAATTGACTCTAAAGCTCGTAATAGTTTCTGATGGTTGAGGGTATCGAATGCTTTACTGAAATCTACAAATAATGCCAAAACTTGCATATTGTCGTTAAGTTTAGAATTGACGTAATTGGAGAACTCTAATAACAGTGTGGAGGTACTCTTTCCTTTTTGAAAACCAAATTGTTTACTATTTATAATCCCGTATTTATTTAAGTATTCGATCAAGTTGTTAGCAACATGTCTTTCTAAAAGTTTCTCAATACTTGGCAATATTGCAATAGGTCTGTAATTAGAGTGAAGCGTATGGTCACCCTTCTTATATATTGGTTTAATTATTGATTTTTTGAGGCGCTTAGGGATGATACCGGTCTCCATCGATTTGTTTATTAACACGACTAGTACAGGAGCAATAGAGTCCTTGACAAATTGCAGGTCTTGAACACGTATCTTATCTACACCTGGCTGTTTATTTACATTAAGTGAGTCGATCATTTCCCTAACAGTTGGAAGAGTAACTGGTTTCATGAAAAACGATTGACTCACTGGGATATTGACATTCTGAGCTCGCTGCAATGTAACAACGTCACAATCATGTTTCAACGTACTTATTTCGTCAACAAATGAATTCACAAAATTGTTTACAACTAGGTTCACATCTACGTCTTTACACAAAAATTTATTGATTACGTCATCAACTGACATTCGTTTCTTTTTTCCAGTGATCTGGTTGATAATTTGCCACGTCTCTTTTAAGTCCCCTCGTGCGTTTAGAATTAACTCGCGATAAAACTTTATCTTTGCTTTGTTTATAGCTTTTGTAACTTTATTCCTGTACGCATTATACTCCGTTCTAAGACGGGTTTTCTTTTCACCAAGGATACAGTTTTTCCAATCTTTAAAAAGTCTATCTCTAACTTTCGTCATAATAACAAGTTCGTCAGACACCCATATTTTGCGAGGTCTATCTCTTGACTTAGGTATTTTATTCCCCCTGAAGATAGAACTGTCATAAGCTTCTGTAAACTGTCTAGATATTATAGATATTATATAATTACAATTGTGTGTTCTGATTAATTAATTTACAGTGTTTATAAACATTACCTTAAAATATACAACTTTACAACAATAATCCATATTCTGTATTACATATCAATTTTATCTTCAACTGTTAAATGTTATTTGTATGTGATATATAGAATTTATTGTACATCACTCTTGGTGTAATATGTACTATCATGCTTTGTTTTGAATTTATACAACTAAAAATCAATTTATACATTACTGGTTTTTGTTAACATTAGTTTATATAGGATCAAATTATTAGTCAAATCAACTGTATGAACACCAATCTGACACACAGCGTCCCACATTTCATAAGAAATAAACAATTACTTCTATTTGTTTATCTGTCATTATCCATAAAATAGCTGCTGTATCAACACCATTAACTAATATGGAATTATCATCTGGCAATAATATAGTCAAAGTAAATCTCTATTTAAGTTGTTACTTGTTAGTACAACCGTACTCAAACTTTGCTCATTATAAGGAGTGTATTACGTTGCATACTCAGTATGGAGGATTGCGGGTGGCGTATTTACGTAGCTATACAAGAACGTCGTAAGCTATGATTAATGGAATAATGTATATAAGTGTTGGTGCTATGAAAGGTTTTGAATAAATGCTGTTACTTCTATGATAATTAATGAACGCACACAAAACAACTCTCTTCTGAACAGAGAGAGCGAGAGAAAGAGAGAGAGAAGAGAGAAGAGAGAGGAACATGAACGTCGTGCAATCTTCTTTAGTTCTTTTCCCTTCTTCGTTTCGTTCATCATCTCCTATAGGATAGGCCGCCCGCATACCATTACTTGCCTCACTTCGGTGCATGAGGAAGATTTACATTCGAAAAGGATTTTGAAAATACGTTTGATGCTATAAATGTGACCCTTGGGGTAGAATCCTACTAACCCATGATGAGCCACAGCAACGAGAAATTTTCCAGGGAATGGTGAGCGGTGCCCCACCCTCAACTCTTGCAGGAGTCTTATTGTATTCGTCTGCAGAGCCACTTACTCGAATTCATCACATTTAAAAAGAAGCTTTCTTTTTCCCTCAAGTATCTCTTAAGAAGCCAAGACGCTCAATCGACGAGGCTTATTTCGAGGCGTGATTATGTTTATGTTCAACAGTTGAGTTGCGTCGCGTTAGGCCTAAGAGGTAGACGATAACATCTATCTCATCCAATTTAAACGAAAATGTTAACTCTATTCGTTTCAAAGGAAACTTTGACCGACCCTCGGCTTTAAAGATCCAATACAGGGTTGGTGCTTTTATGTTTGAAATGAAACCCCTATTTCTATTTCTATTTAATCTTATTCTGGTACCCCTCCCACCATTACTTATAATTTTACTATTGTTATCCTTTTACTAGCTAGACTTGAATGTTTTAAAAACAGGAATAAATTCCTACTTAGAATTAAGAAATAATTTTACTATACACAGATTCATTCAAACTTTTATGAGCTTATATCTCAGAAATTTAAAATGTAACTATTCACAATTGTACAATTATGTTAACTTTAAATTGAAACATTTTAACGAAATGGTCTCCAAGTTTCTATCAAATGTTTATAATTGTATTTTAATCAATACACGTTTTATAACGCATTTAATTGTCTTCTAGGCAAAGGTAATAATTTTATTATTGCCTACATTTTTGTACATGTATTTTTATAGTTCATTCAAAGTCCCCCAAATTGAGTTGACTGAGCAGAGGTTTAATTTATTTGTTATTATACTTAGCATTTCATGTCTGTATTCATGTACACTTGAATTAAAACCGTGAAAATCTACTAGACCAGAATAAGGGATTCTGTTCTAACGAAATTTTACACTCTTACCTGCTTTCATAATCAGACGTCGAAACTTGTATCTTTCGCTTTATCACAATTTTGGTATTTTATTTACCCCATTCTTTGCAGTAACGTTGGGTGAAATATAAAGAGTATGTTCATCCTGATCCAAATATCTAGAATACATTAACTTAACACAAAACCAGGATTTTTTTACGCGTCGTAACCCAAATTCTTATTATTTGGTACCCTGCTAACACGTTTTGCTGACTAGTCAGACCAAGTTGGTAAACAAACAACATTTGTTGGCTCATTAGTGAAGTAGTAATGACCTATTCATGGATAATTAACTTCAACCGAGGTAGTAACAAGTAAACAAATCGATTATGCATATATAACCCCTGTAATTACAATCATACCCTATACAAAATGTGCACATTACAATGGAATCTAATGAGTAGAAGATAAAAGTATTTTCAAAAACATACTGTTCGGGGCCAGTTTTAATTTTAAACGTAACAATACATTTGCAGCAAAAATCTGGCAAGCGTTTGCACTTGAAAATTTAAGTTATTCACTTGAAATATGTGTTAAAATTGTATTAAAATAATGTACAACCAACTTATTTCTAGACCAAATAAGTCCTTGTAAGTGTCAATTTAACGATGCGATGAGCGTTATGGGAAATTCTAGACGGGTATTGGTCAAAATGCAAATTATGAGTAACACATTTGTGTGTAAAACTCGCATAAGTTTATCTATATACTTACTGTTCATCACAAAAATAAGTATTCAGCTCAAAACTCAACAAGTAGACAATGAAGTATGTGACACTTGTCTTGTCCTTGGGTGTATACATGGTATGTGTGTATAGCTCAACACAATATGATGTAAGACTACATAACACCTATAATTGCCTTTATTAACAAAAACCAATAGTTGGTTGTTTGTTCAGGGAGGTGTCAACACAGCCACCAAATATGGCTGTTTCACATAACGATGATGGAATTACGTCATCGTATATTAAAACCGGGCAAGATTGCCGTCGTTTAGTGATAACTCAAGATTAAGAATGATACACCAAATCGAGACAGTAAGATTCTTTTGTGGGTCAAATGCTTAGTCAACTGTCAAGTTAAGTATAGGATTTGTTTCTATGGAGTTCTTTTTTACAATTCTATTCCCCATATGAAAACCAAACCCCGTAAGGACCATAAAAAATCCTATACTTGACTTGTATGGCTAACTATTTCAACAATAGTACATACATGTCGTATTTTGTACCGTTCAATCATGGATTTATAATAAGATACAACTCCATGGTTCATGCTCGGATATTTTATATTATTTCTGAAAGCAAGAAACCCTTTCAGTCCAATACAAAACACGTTTTATGAAACTTTTTCCAAGGAAGTTGTTGAATACCGTACGAAAGTTGCTCGTCGTGTCTACATAATTACCTCTCTGGTCGTAAAAAGACCATCACGGATAGATCAGATACGTCTCATGATGACCCAAGCGATGTCACCTGTACCCCTTTCCGTGACAAAACTCGACATCAACATAAGTTTAGAAATAAGATGTCTGCGGTCACGACACGAGAAGGCGGTGAATGAGGTTCTGCACTGCGTTTAGGCGGCGCTGGTCTCGATAGGGGGAGAGAGGGAGAGAGTGGTGTCAGTAATGTCTTTGATAAGTCGCACGTTCACCGTGGAGGGGCGGGGGAGGGGCTGGAGGATGGCGGTGCCAGGTTTGAAAGAATAATCGGGAGCCATTTAAAGTAACAAACGCTATCTTGAGGCTCGAGCTGCGTTGCCTGTTGACTGCAATGGGTGGGGATTTTTCACGGTTATAAGTTTAATCACCCCGACTTTTTTTAACCTATCAGGCTGGAAACAAAGAGCCCGAAACTTTACCAACTACTTTTCAAGCGCACACGTTGTAATTTATTCAGAGATTGTGTATCTCATGTTACACGTATGCGTATATCGTTACTTGAATATACATGATGGTAACATGTGTATAGCTTGAAAATACCGTTTGTCGCATACATGGAAACGAGACTTGAATAATTTTAGCACAAGTCATTATTAAGCGAGCGAAGCGAGCGTTTCCACTTGACTCTTATGGCACTTCATTCTGTTTTTTTTTTTTTTTTTGTTTGTTTGTTTTTTTTTTTTTTTTTTTTTTTGTTTTTATGTCCGTCGATAGCGGTCGAACGGAAAGTCCGATCAACTTGAAATTTGGACCATCCACAAGCCTCGATGTGGATTGAAGGTGTATAGTTTTGAGGCAAAATCGTTCGAAAAGTTAGAAAGTTACACCATAGTTACTGCAAAATATTTTTCTGAAACAAAATGGCGGCAAAATGTGAGATAGCCAGATTTTTTTACAGATTTTTCCGGTCACGAATATGTTAATGTAATGGCGATCTGATAAGTATTGGCAAAGTTACACAAAAGTTACTCGAAAATATATTTCTGAAACACAGTAACAGCAAAATGTGAGGTGGCTATCTTATAGTAAATTTTCGTCCGGTCACGAATATACTAATGAAAACGCGATTTGATACATATTAGAGGCAGAAATTACATTTCTATTGCTGTCAATAACTGTTAGTAACGGTGGCGGACCGCGGCGAAAACATGTCAGCGAAAATTCTTAGCAACGCACATTGCACTGCATCCAACAATGTCGGGAAGTATAATAGCTATGGAAATTAGAAAAAATTTTGCAATGCGCATTCTTAAATTGTTGTTAATTGTTGTTTGTATAAGCATTGAAATCTTTTCGCCTGAAAGTTCGTAGATATTGACGCGCTCGCTTATCAACGCGTCAAACAGAGCGTTTTCCTAGTTAAGCGAGCGAAGCGAGCGTTTCCACGAGACTCTTATGGCACTTCGTTCTGTTTTTTTTTTTTTTTTTTTGTACCGTACTAGACTCTAACGGCACTTCATTCAATTTGTTTTTTTGTTTTTTGTTTTGTTTTTATGTCTGTCGATAGCGGTCGAACGGAAAGTCCGATCAACTTGAAATTTGGACCATCCACAAGCCTCGATGTGGATTGAAGGTGTATAGTTTTGAGGCAAAATCGTTTGAAAAGTTACAAAGTTACACCATAGTTACTGCAAAATATTTTTCTGAAACAAAATGGCGGCAAAATGTGAGATAGCCATATTTTTTTAAAGCTTTTTCCGGTCACGAATATGTTCATTTAATGGCTATCTGATCAATATTGGCAAAGTTACACAAAAGTTACTCGAAAATATTTTTCTGAAAAACAGTAACAGCAAAATGTGAGGTGGCTATCTTGTATTACATTTTCATCCGGTCACGAATATACTAATTTAGACGCGATCGGATACGTATTAGAGGCAGAAATTACATTTCTATTGCTGTCAATAACTGTTAGTAACGGTGGCGGACCGCGGCGAAAACATGACAAAGAATATTCTTAGCAACGCACATGGCACTGCATTCAACAATATCGGGAATTATAATAGCTATGGGAATTAGAAAAATTTTTGCAATGTGCATTCTTGAATTGTTGTTAATTGTTGTTTTTATTAGCTTTGAGATCTTTTCGCCAGAACGTTCGTAGATATGGACGCGCTCGCTTATCAACGCGTCAAACAGAGCGTTTTCCTAGTTATCAAAAATAGGGTCAACTAGGTACCCCAATGTCACTCAAATAAGGGTGATATAATGATTATATGTTTGTATAGAATGCTATTAGTATATGAATCTGTCTGAAAGCTTAACAAAAATGCAACTTTGCACTGCCATCTCACTAAATTCCATTTCTCATATAGTTTTTCCCACACTCAAGACAATAGCTGTAGTTTGTTTTAGCACTGCAATTTGTCGTGTCCCGGCTCCCCATATTAACGCTGTTTATTTCGCCACGGACTGTACAATCCACTAATCTAATTCGCATGGTTGTCGATCAGATCTGCCCTCAGGCGGGACAGTTTTTCTCAGCTTTTTGTCACCGGATTTATAGATTTCCAATTTTTTTTCTGCCTCCTGGGAATTTCACATCCACTTTCTAATGAAACAATCTAATTTGTTCACCTCCCACCTAGTTTGCTCCAGTCTTATTCGTGGCGTCGTCACCATAGTCTTTCGTTGGCGGGCACACCATCCATTCAGCCCGCAAATATCGGGAATTCTTTTCGACTGCAATCACTCCTAACTTGATAATGAACTAACTTCGGCGCGGGTCTGGCACGCCCTGTGTTGTAGCAATCACCAGACGGAGACAGAGTTCACCTACCTTGAGAACGAAACTCTATCTAGTATTTAAAACAGATGTTTCAGATGGATTATTTCTCACAAGTTGGAATATAACGGGATCAGAATGGTAATTTGCTGTATTGATTTTAGTTGTTGAGTTTTGTAGAGAAAATTAATGTCTGATGAATGTAAGAATATGCGGTAATTTTACTAATAAATCTGTTAATAAAACCACTTCAATGTTTACATACTTGGGCTTCTGATATAAATAAATATATTGTATGTTGCAATGAAGATATACTGTGTGTTTCAACACGAATTATTCTGTTCATTATAAAATATGAGTTATGAACTATATTTTAATATTTTGTTTCAAATTTATTCTTCAATACTGCATTCTGCACCTGTTTTTGACACGAGTGAATCATTTTGTCTTTATTATTCTTCACAGATCATTATCATACTTTTTGTGAGAAAATTGTTAGGTATTTGTTTATGCATTTATTATGCCTTTATTATAATATTAACAACAATAATAATTATTATTATTGTTACTATTATCGTACAACAGTGCAAATGAGAAAATGTAAGTAAGCATAGACATGTAACATATATGGAAGGCGGATAGGGTTGGATCTAGGAAGCTTGGTAAAAAGAAGAAATGGTTTTTAGAAAAGAAAGATTGTTGAAGTTTGTTGATCAGGTTGCTAGGAACGAGTAGTTAGTCAGTGAGTCTTGGTGTTGGAAGGAAGACTGACAGTATGGTTGTGTCGGTCAAGGAAATGAATATGGGTTAGGAAATCATTCAGTGAAGTTGTTGTTGAGTTGAGAAAAATAACAAGATAAAAAAACTTAGTGTTGTTTAAAAAGGTGTCAGTGGAGGACTGGTTTTTGTGTGTGTGACGCCCACGACAGCTGCTTCGGGACGTCGAAACAGGCCTGTTTCGAAGTGCGACGGTTGTTCGTGAGGTAAACATCAAGCCATCAAACGAGTAAGTAATGTAATATCGACTGAGCTAGTTATATAAAATAATAATTTGTCTACTTGAGATACCGGGCTAGACAGTATTTGACATGTCGTAATAGCGTTGTCGTAAAATTGTCGTAATAGCGTTGTCATAATAGGGTTGTCATAATGTTGTCGAGAAGTTGATGATACCAGTGGTATAAATAATTTAAAAAAAAAAAGATTTTTTTTTATTCACTGAGTGGTGTTTTTTTTTTGTCAAAAGGAATGTGGTGGGTCACATTGCCTGTGATACATTATCTGCAATATGCAGAAGAAAAAAAAAAAGAATTTTTTAAATTCACTGGGTGGATTTTTTTATAGTAAGTCAGACATTGTTGGGAATTACAGAGTGGCATTGTTGAGGTATTGTCAAACTTTGACCATAGTTGGAGTGTTGATGAGGTAGTCAGTATGAATGGAGGATATATTCGTTTAGGGGATGGTCATTTGGGGTATAATTATTTCTATATTTATCGTTAAAAGGACAAATATAAGAAATAGGGGGGTAATTGTAACATATATGGAAGGCGGATAGGGTTGGATCTAGGAAGCTTGGTAAAAAGAAGAAATGGTTTTTAGAAAAGAAAGATTGTTGAAGTTTGTTGATCAGGTTGCTAGGAAGGAGTAGTTAGTCAGTGAGTCTTGGTGTTGGAAGGAAGACTGACAGTATGGTTGTGTCGGTCAAGGAAATGAATATGGGTTAGGAGATCATTCAGTGAAGTTGTTGTTGAGTTGAGAAAAATAACAAGATAAAAAAACTTAGTGTTGTTTAAAAAGGTGTCAGTGGAGGACTGGTTTTTGTGTGTGTGACGCCCACGACAGCTGCTTCGGGACGACGAAACAGGCCTGTTTCGAAGTGCGACGGTTGTTCGTGAGGTAAACATCAAGCCATCAAACGAGTAAGTAATGTAATATCGACTGAGCTAGTTATATAAAATAATAATTTGTCTACTTGAGATACCGGGCTAGACAGTATTTGACAGACATATAAATTACAATTACAAATGCCTTAATCCAAATCATTACTGTTTAAAAAAATCTGACTTATGTAGTGACATGATTATAGAGGTTATATTATATCATTGATGTTACTGTTTAACATCAACAAGCCATACATTCTAAAACAAATAACAACCTATAACATAACTAATAAAGCTATAAAATTAATATAATAATAAAATAATACAATTCACGATATATACTTGTACGTTAATAAAGTAAATACAGAAAGGTATGATAAAGCTCTTAGTTGTTTAAGCCGTGAGAGAACCACCCCTCCACCATATTGTAAAACATACTAGTGGTTATTGCCCTAATTGTTGGGTATTCCCACGCGACACGTGACCTATAATGGGTAGTTTTTAATTAAAAGACAGCTGTGTTTTCATAAATCGATGTTCGATTTAATAAATGTCCTTGGTGGACGTGTGTAGCGTGGCGCCCCTAGCGAGTGGCGCCGTAACGAACGCCGACTGAATACTGAATGCATTGCAGATGGAGCCGGTGTTCGGCAGGCCCTGAGGGGTTGTTCCAAGAGTATTGGCCAATCACGGACTACCTGCAGTACATACAGCATTGTTCAATGTTCACACACTTGCCACTGCCCTCTTTAGGGAAGAGTGAACCTGTCACGTAGACTCACGTTATCGAAAAAGTTTATCAAGAACATTCTTTCTAAAGATTGTGATTTTTATCCACAACTTATGGATAAAATCTTATCATTTTACAATTATGATTCAACTACTAGAACTTCGGTCTGGGCCGGGGTAGATTCTGGCCCAGGGTAAACCTCTGCTCATCGTAAGAGGCGAGAAAATGGGCCCCCCTTTCCCTATAACCGCCTCTTAACTCCTATCGAAAAAGTTAATCAAGTAAACATTCTTTCTAAAGTGATAGTGATTTTTTTCCACAAGTTATGGATAAAATCTAATCATTTTACAATTCTGAATCAATTACTAGAACTTCAGTTTGGACCAGGGTAGAATCTGGCCCAGGGTATGCCTCTGCTGATCGTCAGAGGTAAGAAAATGAGCCCCCCCCCCCTTTCCTATAACCTCCCTTTTACTCCTTTTAATATCAGTACTCTTACTCGTACTCCTACTTGTCCCTTTCCTCCAATCCCCCCCGACGTCATGTAACCTAGTTGTTGAGTACGTCGTTAGACACCAAATATTAAATAACTACTAGAAAAGTGAGATTTTATCTACACAGCGTAATATTTCCCTTTTCCATGATGCTCAAAATACTTAAATAACTGTAACGTTCTAAAGTTTAATATTTTTCCTTTTAGCTCTTTTATTTGAAAGCCATTGTAGTGGACGCTGAACGCTGAACGCCGTTCTAGTAAAACAAATTGCCTGATTTCCAGGTTCTAATTCTGGCTTGGGTACGAATGTTGCTCTTTCCACGCACAAATTGTCTCGACTAACATCGTCACCCAAATATGAAATATAAGTTCAAAGATTGTCTGTTTATTTGTTAACGAAACACCATGCCAATCGTCGCTGTTGTGTTTATTACGATGCAAAAATAATCGTTTTAAATATCTTTTTTTATTCATTAATTAAATTCGATGTTTTTCTTTAAGAACTGTAATGTGTCCATGGCTTCATGTCTAAATTATTCTTCTTTTTCAACAGCAGAACTTGTTAGAACACACTGTTCTCCGCAAGCGGCAAGGATGACATCAAATTAAATTGTCGTTTTATTGGGGAGCGCTTTGGCGATCCTCACCACCCCTTTACATTTTCAAGGATAACATATTTAGATAATAACAACACAAACTTAACACCTAGTATTTTATAACAAAATATATTATCTTAACAACTTTTATATAAATAAAACCTTTAAACCTACCTAATAATTATCCAGCACTGGACGGAGCACGTTCATTTTCACCCATTAAAAACCATCACTCGTTAGTCCTCGTCCTTAAAATACATCAACGGTGAGTCCGTCTCACCCACAACACAGGACATTTTTCACCGTGACACTTTAGTCCATCTCTGCCGCGGTTCGCCGCAAGCTGTGCTCAACATTATTAGCCCTCGTAGTCGTGTCTCGCCTAACAACGTCACGGCCCCTATCAGCTCGACACGCCACATGTTAAGTGGCCTGATTTACGGGAGCCACCACCAGTGACGTAATGAGCTGGAAACCGTGTAGGTAGCCACATATACGGTCATTCGATTAAATGGCTTGAGATGTTGCGGTTGAAGTGACGACAGGAGGATCAGTAAAGTGGTTGGTAGACTTAAAACGGATGACCATGGGTAAAGTAGATGACCATTGAACTACTAGCCGGCGCAGTTGGCCGAGGTCGATTAGGCGTTGGTCTAGTAAGACGCGGTCTCTGCGTTCCAGGTTCGAATCCTGGTTTGGGCATGGATGTCATGTAGCGTTTTGTTCATTCTCATAATCACACACTCACCGTCTTGATTAGCCTCGTTGCAAAAATATGGGACGTAAAACCGCAATTATCATTATTATCATCATTGAACTACAATCATCGATATGGTCACATACCGATAGTGGTGGCTAAGCGGTAACACGCAAGACTTTAATTCAGGTACATTATACATATAATAAATCGGTAATTACCAGTAGTGACCGCGGTACTATAGGTCTCTCACACAAAGAAGTAAGATAGTGTCAGGGGAGTCAGGACCGCCTACAATTAGTTTCCAACTTAACAAGCGCGAATCACTAAAGTTTTTCCCGATTATCTAGTACAATTAGGTTGCGTTAAATTTTTTGACGGAAACCTGCTTGAACGTTTTCGTGTACGTTACCGTAAAAAAACTTACCGCAACCAAATTGTACTAGGTAATCGGGAAAAACGTTAGTGATTCGCGCTTGTTAAATTGTGAGCTAAATGTGGGTGGTCCTGATACTATCTTAGTTCTTGCTGTGAGAGACCTACCATTCTCTAGTGTAATATCCGAAGTTGTTCAATATTATTCTGATTCTTAACTGTATTGGTGGAGGTGCCGGGTTGTCAGCAAAAGACACGTCACAAGTGCACGTGGGATACCACGTGTCCACTAACGTGCGTTCAAAGACGTCATATTGTGGGTGAGCACCAAAACACATTCCACCAACCACCACCAACACGCCTTTCTTAAATTGCATAAATAAAATAAAATTCTAGTAGTGCTCTTTGCGCACTAAAACGTAAATAGAAAATACATTAATTTTTTAAGAATTGTAATATAAGTTTGTGATAATATGTAATAAACGACTAATACAAGCAACGCAGACCTTTCCCGTGAAATAATTGATTCCCAGTCCGCTCCGTTCAATCAACCATGACACTTCATGACCGAACCGCATGCATAATCACACATACACATAACACATCATTATAATGCTTGATGGTAATCTTCAAATTCGTGGAAATAAAACTATGTAGGCCTTTGCCTGGTGATTATAGCGAGGGGCAACGACACTAACGCCATGAATAATCGCTCACATTTTTACTTATGTGTGTTTTTTTTTTATATTTTTCAATGGTCACTCGCGTTATGAATGTTTTTGTATTTCTACTAAATTCCAAACAGTGATTCTCATATGGGTATTGTGATCTTCATAAGAAGGATACTACGCAAGCTTTGTGGGAATTGGTAGTCCCGTGTCTAAAACCACACAAGTTTAAATTTTAAATTATATCTGTGCTAAAAAAAAAAAAAAAAAAAAAAAAAAGTCGTGTTACACCAAGAAGTAAGATGCTGGCGTCATAGTTGATTTGGCCTATTAGCAAATTAGTAACAGTCCGCGCCTTCTCACGCCTTGGTTGTGCGCGGAACTACTTCTTTACACATGCTCACCGCCTTCAAGACGTGACAACGCATCACGCCAAGGTCTACTTGATCTCCGCCAGGCGGAGATCAAGTAGACCTTGCATTACGCGATTTTACAATAACAAGCGGTGGTATCAGCAAATGGACTTGGTAGGCCTAGTAGGCTTGTCATAGCCTAGGGCCAGGGGTGGCGATTTACGATTGCCAGCAATTTGCAATAGGCACGCCTATCCACACCAAAAGGTGTAAAAAACAAAGAGCAGGTTTGTCTTTACATTTATTACCGTCAATATGCAATATAACCTACTTACCCTTTTATTCTTCGATTTTCAAAGATATTTTCTTATCGTCAACCCAACACATTGAGCCGCCATTTAACGTTTCCACACCGACTTATTGCCGGCTTGTTCGTTCTTCCTTCACCACGCCATTGGACCACGCCTCTTGGGAGGTATGTTTTGAGACTTCTTACTTTGTGCGTTTAGTTTAAAGATTGTAATAATCAAGTTTTCGATAAAGTCACACGTACAATAAAAAAAAGAAATTAACGAACTTCGAACGTTAATTATAAACCTTCCAAGTTACGAAAAAAACTAAATTTCCTGTACAAACCTATGACGTAACTCATGACGTGTTTGTCGTTTGCTGCAACCAACTTAACGGTTAAGGTGAATTCACGACCTTGCGTGGCCGTGCATGCAGCGCCGTCCGTGCTGCTGCAGTAGTGCGTGGGAAGTTCTATGTGTTCACGACCCGGCCGGCACAGATGCGGTTTCACTGCCTAGGCCTCCGCCTATTGTATCACTAGGACTGCCGTATTACTAGGCCGATACATATAAATTCAGTGTTAAGAAATAATAAGATATTGGCGTAGGCCTAGGCATTACCTTGTAGGCTTTCTAGAACATAGAGAAATTCCTAGAATAGAGAAATATAGCATTCTAGGTTGCTTTTTGTGTTGTAAAAGACGCGTTCATGTAACTGTGTGTAGGGTTATGTTTGTTTTGATTTGAGCCGTGTTGCAGTTTGGTTGCAGTGATCACGGCCATCTAAATCGTGATATTGTCTGTTTCTGATTGGCTTAAAGCCTCGGTAAGTCAGTCGCCTTGGCCACAGCCAGTGTGAGCCATCAGAATATATACGATCTATGGAGGTATGACTTGCGTGCAGTGCTGCAAAAGTTGAATGTCGACCAACTTCGGCAGCGCTGCACTGCACTGCATGCAAGTCGTTTCTGATTGGTCTACCAGCCGCTGCACCGCGCTGCATGCACGGCCACGCAAGGTCGTGAATTCACCTTTACCGAATTGTACTAAATAATCGGGAAGAAACGTTAGTGATTCGTGCTTCTTAAGTTGTAAACGAATTCTGTGTCGTCACAACAGCATCTTACTTCTTGGTGTAACACGACTTTACTGGAAATCGAAAAACTGAGGGCATAGCGAACTGTGGTTTGTTAAGCCATACATACTTAATGATTAATATGTGTTATATTATACTAGGAAAACGCTCTGTTTGACGCGTTGATAAGCGAGCGCGTCCATATCTACGAACGTTCTGGCGAAAAGATCTCAAAGCTAATAAAAACAACAATTAACAACAATTCAAGAATGCACATTGCAAAAATTTTTCTAATTCCTATAGCTATTATAATTCCCGATATTGTTGAATGCAGTGCCATGTGCGTTGCTAAGAATATTCTTTGTCATGTTTTCGCCGCGGTCCGCCACCGTTACTAACAGTTATTGACAGCAATAGAAATGTAATTTCTGCCTCTAATACGTATCCGATCGCGTCTAAATTAGTATATTCGTGACCGGATGAAAATGTAATACAAGATAGCCACCTCACATTTTGCTGTTACTGTTTTTCAGAAAAATATTTTCGAGTAACTTTTGTGTAACTTTGCCAATATTGATCAGATAGCCATTAAATGAACATATTCGTGACCGGAAAAAGCTTTAAAAAAATATGGCTATCTCACATTTTGCCGCCATTTTGTTTCAGAAAAATATTTTGCAGTAACTATGGTGTAACTTTGCAACTTTTCAAACGATTTTGCCTCAAAACTATACACCTTCAATCCACATCGTGGCTTGTGGATGGTCCAAATTTCAAGTTGATCGGACTTTCCGTTCGACCGCTATCGACAGACATAAAAACAAAACAAAAAACAAAAAAACAAATTGAATGAAGTGCCGTTAGAGTCTAGTACGGTACAAAAAAAAAAAAAAAAAAACAGAACGAAGTGCCATAAGAGTCTCGTGGAAACGCTCGCTTCGCTCGCTTAATTACGGTTATTATTTTTATTGAATTGTTATTACTATACTATATACTACCTTGTGGCCGGAATCGAAACGGCGACCTCCCGAGTTAGAGTATCACGTTTTACCGCTGAGCCACCTTATTTGTAGCGGGGTAGGTGTTCATACAGTCTCAATACCGTGACGCATATAACTGGTAACAGTGTCTACGTGTCCAGCTGTGTAAGCAGGGAAGGTGTACATAGTCATAGATGCATATAAGTTGCAACAGTGTCCACGTGTCTAGCTGTGTGAGCAGGGCAGGTGTAACTGGCAACAGTGTCCACCTGACCAGCTGTGTGAGCAGGGACCATATAAGTGGCAACAGTGTCCACGACCAGCTGTGTGAGCAGGGGACATATAAGTGGCAACACTGTCCACGTGTTTAGCTGTGTGAGCAGGGCAGGTGTAAGTGGCAACAGTGTCCACATGACCAGATGTGTGAGCAGAGCAGGTGTAACTGGCAACAGTGTCCACGTGTCTAGCTGTGTGAGCAGGGCAGGTGTAACTGGCAACAGTGTCCACCTGACCAGCTGTGTGAGCAGAGGACATATAAGCATGGCAACACTGTCCACGTGACCAGCTGTGTGAACGAGAGGGTTGCAGTGTTGGCCACTTGGGAGCACCACAGTCCGCAGCCACAGACGAGATGTTCAATTAGATCAACTTGATCCCGACAGGTGATACTGCGGCTTGAACACAGACACTAGAATTAGTTAACACGTTTGGAATACTCTGGGGCTGCGCGGCCGCCTCCTGTGTGGTTTGGTTGGGTTATTCTAGTGTGTGGGACAGAATGCAGATCACTCACTTCATAGATGGGAGAAGCACAGAGCGAACGGACGGTTGAACTTGACTAGAGAAGCTGTTTGACACACAGTAATTAATTCGCTATTGTTACTATAACTAGTTGTTTTCCAAGCGATAGCTTATATAAATCATCTTTACTCTTTAGCTTGGCAGTTTATATAGTTCTAATAATTTTGATTTAAATACGAGAAAATAAAAATAATAGGAAAATGTTAAGATGAGATATCACAAGTTGATTGCCGTATTACCTTGGACTGAATATCACTTTTTATTCAATTTAGTAATCTAGTGTAGTAATCTAGAAGATTTCTAATACACCGTTATTCCGAAGTAAGTTATTCGAGAAACAGTTGCTGAACAATGTCATGTTTTAAATTACGCTTCTCTTGGAATTATTTATTGTTTATTGATTATCTACAGCATTATAGAAATAAAGTAACGTAAAATGAATAAACGAGTGATGAATAAAGCACGTGAAGTCGGAATATAATAACTGGGGAAACCGGACATTTATGCCAGTACACATTTGCCTTCAAAGTATAGAACTATCCACTAGCTTATGGTAAAGGGGTCCCTGAATAAAATTAAAATAAATACACACATCAAATTTAATAATACACAAAATAAATACATTAATAATTGTATTAAATATATTACAAATAAGTACAAACATAATAATAACTCTACGTGTAATCAATAAGGAAAATTTATCCAGTGCACATTGGTTATTGTCTTCAATATCGTTTTAGATCTAGTACTTTCTGAAATTAAAAAATTCCAATATATACTCTTGATCATACGTTTAAACCTCGGTAATTTGATGACACGGCTGTAATAAATGTTTACTTATCGTTACAGTATCACAAACTACGCTGCCAATAATTTTGAACCAAACAAACTTATTAATGTGCAAATATGTTTTTTAATTGAAATATTGTTGACATAAATTATAAAACTAAATATCTAAAACACGATATTTCCAATTTTGTATTATCTCTGCATTACTTCGATAAAACGGAATTTATTTGAACTAGCTCCGAAATATTTTTCATGTTGTAAATACATTAATAACGTCACGGTACGGGCATGGGCTTCGATTGATTAGGTCATTAATAACAAAGATAGATTGTATGCCCGGGAGTATGCTTGTTGCTATAGATTACACGATGCCAGTAGACTTCCGTGGATCAATGGGGTATTGTCGGCGGAACGACTTTTACATGGAGAGTGGGCGAGCGTGGTACGAACATACGCAAACCATATATATGCAGAATAGATTTGAAAGCTAAATTGATTTCGAAACTCCCCCATGTAACAAGTGATTGACCTCGGCATCAGGGGAATAAAATATGGCTTAATGTAGGTGGTTCATATAAAGTGAATTTCGTTTTATGTACGTGTGGCGAGGGGGCTGGTGGTTTTAGGAGTTAGCTCGTATTAATTTTAATAGTAAATTTCTAACTGTCAGAAACACATCCACATTCACATTATATTTTGATTAAAAATTTTGCTATCGGCAAAGGCTTATGTATTTTCCTATGACATAGACATTCGACAAGCTAGACTCCATCTAAATATGGGTGTACATATTTTGTAGCAGCCATGAAAAAATCCATCGTACTTATTTTTTAGAACCCCATTCCTTGTAAAAAGAAAGTATAAAAGTGCAGTAGCAACTGTGCCCAGTATATAACCCAGTTTGTGTTGTCATTTTAAAAAAATGATATAACGCTAAATTATTGTGTTGATCAGAAATTGTATAATTTTATATCAGGCTTGCTATTGTCAGCACACAACACCGGGCACATCGCATTGTGTGGTAATTCTTCGTTTGTCTAAGTATTATAGTACACGGAGAAAACCTAACAATTTATTTCGGTTTTTAATTAAAGCCTCCATTTTCTTCAAAAGTTCTGATTAGAATTCCAAGTTTGAAAAGTTATAGTTCACATTTGTAATTTTCTAGCTTTATTTTAACAAATCACATTTTCGCTGTTGAGTTTTTTCATTCTTCCATAAAATTGCGTGCGATTGCTAAACTTTATCATGGCATGATAGGAAAGGAAATAGGAGTTTCCTTTGAATAGGAAAGATTTGTGACTCACGTAAAAGCGAAATATTACAGCCGATGTAAAAACTAAAAGTAGTTTATTTACTAGGACATGGGAAGTTTTTTTTCTCTGTTTTTCAACTGAAAGAGTTGACGTATTAACTTCTCCTGTAACGCTAAAACGAAACTAAACTGGCTCGTTTGTAAAAGGCGCACGGAAGTTCGTTCTTTCTTTTAGAGACAGGCGGAAATTGGAGGCAAAGCGCAGGTTATGACAAGTTTAATTGGTTTACTTTTTGTATATCAAGATTGGTTACCCAAGGTTTGAAAGTTATTTTAACGATCTTGAAATGTCGATTGGAAATTGGGTTAAGAAACGGGATACATTTGTCAATCGAACTTGTTGAAGGCAAATAACAAAAAATCTTCAAGTTGCAAATAAACTAGGGTTTATTTTTTTACAAATCATTTCTGACAAACTATATTAGAACATCTTCTATTTCCACGATCTTGTGCAACAATCATCAAACGTTGCCACCTGTAGCCCATCAACCCATGCACCAAATACCAGACACATAAACTAAAAGCTACAAGTATTTTATGATTCGTACTTTGTAACCTGGAACTTGTATAAATGATATAACTTCCATGGACTACACCAATTATCCAACAATGAATATAAAATGAAGATGTAGTGTACTTCACTAAAATGTCAGACCTAAGAGCAGAAAGTGTGCACATAGATACTTTACACACAATACATATATTATCTTCACAACAAACTCAAGAACAAGAATGTTTACATAATTATGCAGAAGACAATACATTTTTCAAACATTTTTATAGCATTGGTTGTCAATTGGATACTACAGCATTAGGTTTTTGTTTTTTTAAATACATACAAATCTGAACAATATTAACTAATTCAAATAATAGTTCACGTTTTACACACATATATATCAATTCACTAACATATTCTGGAGGCTTTATAGCCGTTACTTGAGAAAGTCAGGTTAGTTAAAAATTAAGTAATTTCCCTCTTTTAAAAATGAGGGGAAAAGAAAAAATGTAATTGCTTTATAATTTAAGCTATATAATTATTTTGTACAACACTTAAATGGTAGTCAAATTTATATATATTTACGGCATATGAACAATATAAAAAAAAAACTGAAACGGAACTTGAAAAAAAAAATATGCCAAACTTATTTTCCTTAAAAAATAATTTTACTTCAAGAGTGATTGCCGATAAAATCTGTAAATATTTATGAAACTGAAATACTCCACCACCATTACTGTTTGATAGTTTATCGCACGGAACTTTCAGATTTGTTTTCTAACTTTGCTGTAAAATATTTTATCTAGAACTTAATTTAAGTGGTTTGAATAATTATGACTCACACTGTTTGAATGGGTTCTGTACTACTAAGGTATCCATTAAGCACGATATAAATACATTTGCCGCCTATCCACTCGTCTGTTTTGAGAAATACATGTTTTATCTGAATCATCATGAGACAAGCTATATTTTAAAAGTGATCGCCGCTATCAAATTATCACCATCAACATCGTTATTTCAGTATCATTACCATTCATTATCCAAAAATATATATTATAATATGTATAGTTCGTATAACCATTGGCATCAGACATGTCACTCAGTGATTCGATATCCGCTAATTAGGGCTTGATTAAAACAAATACACTCATATTTATTGCCCACCCACTCAGTTACAAGAATGTATTCCTTGCTAGTTTCAGTGCTAATTTGTTATCAAACGTTGTGATGCTAGTTTTTTATTTCGAATAATCATCCCAACTACTTGCAACAAAATACATAATACGAACAAATGCATATTTATTGTCCTTCCACTCCGTACTAAAAGTAATTTTCATAAAAATTAAAAAACGTATGTGATAAAAGTTTATAATTTAAAGAGTACTGCTGGTGTTATGCTGCAAGTAGAGAAAGGAAGCAAGCGTCTAAAGGCGCATTCCTTACCCTTCTAATTGATGGCCAAGGCAAACTCAAATCTAAAACATTGTTTAGAACCACTAGTTGCGTGAGTCAACCCGTCAATTCTCGGAACCAGACTGTCATAAAGTTGATAAGACTCTTGTAGAGGACTGTACCGAATACCGATGTGTGTGGGAAATACAAAAATCTATATAAATTTATTGTATAGGCAACATTATTTTGGCTAAACATGTGATGCAATACTTAGTAGAATTCTCTGTTCAAACCAGTCCTACTACTGCATGATGGATCTGAGTAAAAATTCAGTATGTATAGTTTTATTTTCAAAACTAAGTTATTTATTTATTCTTACCGTTCCAAGTATATATTAGCGTGTAATTTTGACGTTTTGTGTGAATATAGTACACTCTTTTGCATTTTCTGCATTTATATTAGTAGAAAATCAAAATTGTCCTAATTGTTAACTATACACTTTAAGTCGCATTGAATGTTTTCCGGACAGAAACCGATTAAGGGCCGGTATTATAACGCCTGGCTAAACGTTTAGCACTGGGCTAACTTGTTTTTTTCCATGAAACCACGCTTGCCATGGAGAAAACAAGTTAGCGGTGGGCTAAATATTTAGCCGGGCGTTATAATACCGGGCCTAACAATCTTATATGAGTACATTTTGGTGATAACCATTTCCTAAAATCTCGTTGTTCTAGTGTAAGATCACAGTGCAGCACTTGACCCTGGCAGGCAATACAAACTTAGCGCGTTATATAACGATTCAAAGAGCGAAACACGAAGCGAACCAAGTCACGTATTCATTGGCTGTAATTAAATAAATCAATCAAGAAATGATGGACACTAATTGGTTAACATTACAACATCACAGTGAATGTGTAGGCCCACAACGGACGTGTGTATGGTTAGATTCGTATTAAGGGTGCATGTGCACTTACTTTGCGGAATACTCGATTTCGAAAGAAAATCAATAAATATGTCATACTATAGCAAATGTAAAACTCTTTTTTAAAACCGTTTAGAAAATGTACTTAATTAGGTGTGAAAGGTGTCAGCGCAACTCACATTACAAAATGTAATTAAGAACATCTGAAAACGGAAATATTGATTGCATAAGAAAGCGCACTAAATTCTCTAGGGCATGACATATTTTGATTTACTTTTAGGACGATTTAAACACATTTTAAAGCACTTTAAAGAGACCAAAATCGGGTGTTCCACAAGGTAGGTGAACATAAACAGTAATAATTCACATGCGTGCAGACGCATGGCCGTGTTTTCAGTGGAGAGGACGTGTGGAAGTGGGTTGCGTGTGAGAGACAAGTGCGCTATGTCTTAGGACGAGTGCTGGCTGGCAGTCAGTTCCATCTTATGCTCTCACCTCCATTTCCTGTCACACCACGCTCGCTGCCTCATTCTTCACTGCCTGGACGTCGCACGCAGGGCGCCCCTTCGTTGCAACCACTCTTGCAACCACTCTTGCAACTACTCTTGAAGGCACGAACTACACTCATGTCTAGACGATATCTATTCTAGACGTCTTTGTGCATTTTTTAAGATATCCATAAAAATATGCTTGTGAAGAGAGAGAATACAAAATTTAGTGTTTTGAAATGTTAACAAATGAAAAAATATAAGTTTTTTGACAACGCGTACTCTCAAGAATACGGTTTTCAATCATGATACGGAAATCTATTAGTAGCGAGCAAGATGAAAGTGTCAATATTCATATTTTTTAAATTGTGTCTCATATTATGTAAATATTCATATTTTGAAAAGATGTTAATCGAGATGGTACAATAATTCCACTGATTATAAATATAAAGGCACTTACGTAAATAAACACTTTCTGTGTTACCAAATCACTAGAATAAAGTTCATTAAATCTTCTTAACTTATTAACAATCAAGAGAAAAACACATAATGTTACTTTCATTCCATAAATTATTTCTTTATTAATGTATTTGTTAATCGCAAAAGAAATGTGATTTAGTTTTGAGTTTATGATTGAGGTTTGAACACGATTAAAGTTTTTAAAATTCGTTACCTTATGTGTGCAATAGTGTGATACATGTGAATTAGTTATTCACAATTATATTTTAGTTATGTTGATACATATTTTGCTTTCCATTATTCAGATGTTTTTATTTGTGGACGAATAAGATTATATTTTGACAAAAAATCTATTTTTGTAAAGATTTATTACATTTTTAATCTCTCTTGGTGTAGCTTTTTGCAATGCTACTTCTAAACTTTTATTTTTTTATTTAGTTAATTTAATTTAGATTGTTTTAATTAGTGCGGATAAACACATTTTCTTTTTTGTGGAAAGGTATTTTCTGTTAAGGATACAGGATAAATAATAAAAACGAAATACCTATTCAGTACCAATATGTATTTACGTAGACATACAAATTATTAATAGTAATTCAGTGCATAGGTCAGTACATATTTATTTTTGTTCGACCATTGCTTCATATTATCAGTAAAACAATATTATTATACAAGTGCTTTATATTTTAATTTATTTGTGTTTTTATCAAAGTAAAGAAAGAGTCACTTGAAAACAAGTAGGGTCATAACTTACATCCCCCCTCCCCCTCCCCCTCTCCTCCTTTTTCCTTGAAGTGATTACGTGGCGATCACTTACTTTCATGAATGCTCAAAATAGTACGCGTTCTTAAAGTGCAGTAACATTTGCAAGTGACGCTTTCGTAGATAGATTACTTCGATAACGTCTAAAGTAGGACGTGGAGTGTAGAATGGTTTCTGTCAAGTAAATTGTTTAGAAACTAAAAGAAGACTTTTGAGATTTATTTACCTCATCAGCATTGATATCATGATTACAATCAGTTTAGACCGTTTTAAACGGATCTCTTTATGGCCCGATATTTTTCTCCGAGCGCGCTCGGGGTTTCAGTGGGGATAACGTGGCTCTATAGTTAAAGATTTCTCCGCGACACGGCAGCACTAGACGATATCGCGCGCGTGGGGGATTACCGCTAAACCCTGGCCTCAGTTCACAATGAGCGGATGGACCGGGCGTGTTTTCTTGTGATGATCCCCTCTCTCTCTCTTTCTCTCTCTCCTTGTCGCTCTCACTCTGTAGGCGCTTCTTTTTATCAACCAATCAATCATAGTGGGGTTTTAGCACAGGATATTACGGTGCTGCTCCACGCCCATGTCTTTCCGCTCAATTTTCCAAATCGAGGTTCAATACAAAGATGATGTTGAAACAATTCTTTCGTCAACTTATGAAACGGGTTAATTCAAGTAGTCAAAGAATGGTTGGTTTTCTTCGATGGTATTGAAATAAATTCTACTAGTTTAAACTTGAAGTTTTCACGTGTATTTATATTCTTTTTTAACGCACGCTTGAGAAGTTTCTTATTTACAAACATATTACTATCATATGTATAGTTATGTTGAAGGCTTTGAAGGGCCAATGCCAGTGTGTGTATAAGTAAAACCTGTACATTATACATATACACTTGTATGTATGTATTGTGCATCATATACAGCATAAAACGTTTACAAAGAAACACAATAACTGTATGCACACAATCTAAGATTAAAATAAAAACAAAGAGTACAATACAAACATATGTAGTTTTGCTTCTGTGCGAGTGAGTAGTGACAGTTTTGTTAATAGATATCTTTAAAATAAAGTGCCAGTAGCTTGAAGAAGCATAAACAATCACAAAATGTCCCAATTAATATGTCTTTACGTTTTGACTGGAACATAAAGAGATTAATAGAATAGGCAAGAAAACACAAACGTCTGTCACCATTCCGATGCATTAAATTATAGATGAGATACTCCACCATGAAGTTGTGGTCGTTCTATCACTCACTGAACTCTATCGACGCGTCCAGAAAACACCTGTAAGCTGTAATATTCAAGATAATCACACACACAGGTTTTGAGAGTGTGTTTTAATTAGTTGCCCCTCTCTTATTGAAAAGCTTGTTTACAATTACGTAATAAACTAAACTTTGCAAACAGCAGAACATGGCCCAAACCTGTTGCAGTCACTATTCACGATTGATGTTTGATGGTATTAAATAAGCAAGCTTCTATTTTGATTACTGAATTTTTTACCTAGGTATAGTGTAAATATTAATAAAATCACCTCCAATAGTTAATCTCTCCCCTTTCACTTTCTCTGTTCCCTCGCTCTATAATTTCTCTCTCTCCATACGTTATCTAAGAGTACTTGCTATTTTTTAATGGCGATAGAGAACATCCCTCTAAATATCCGTTCTCAAATCGTGTACAACGTCCTAGTACCTTCCAAAAGAAAGTCATTAGTCCTTTATCTGGAAATCACGGAAATACATTTCTCATTAAAATGCGTAAATAGTTTCTAAACTTCCATACTCTGAGCAACGTTACTTGCTTGAGTAGATCCATCCATAAAGGACAGATAAACTTCAACTCAAGTGTTGGCCAATTCTTTTCCATCGTTTACCGTTATACCAAAACACCAGTAAAGCAAACAACAAGCATCGCACAAACACACGGACCAACTACTACAACGAAAATACTTTCAAAAGACATTATTAATGCATGATAACACAACCCATGTGATGCAGACAGCGGCGTAACATCTACTAAATGGCCATACATAAAGTACCGTCGTAACAGATAAGGCCCCAACAAACCAATGCAATTGGAAGTAAGTACTCATTCACGTCATCCCTTGCGATCACTGTTGATAGAACCACTTGAAGCGGTTCTTCCCAATAACACTTAAACAGAGCAAACATGTAGTAATAGATAGTACCAAAACTGCAGTTGGGAGCATTAAATTGAGTGTGCACAATCACTGTAAGTGGTGGGTGCGGTGCGGCTTGTCGAACTTAATGTATGTTGTAGACAGACATTGCTTATAATCTGAAGATTTGTATGCCCAAGAGTTACACAAACAAGGCATGTTCGGATTCTTCGTTTTGTTTTATGAAACTGTTGCAAACAAGCGCGAGTAATCTATTAGAATCCTCTTTCTTGGTCCTAGACTTTGAGCTTGGTATTCGGTTAATGTGTTATGCGAGTTTGTTGATGACATATTATAACGGTAAAGTTTGTTGATTTTAAGACATAACTTTGAAACTCACGGAAATGTGGAGGAATTCGTTTTGTTTTAAAGCAGTTTAAAACCAACATGGTGTGTAGACTTTTGAGTTGAAAGAATCTTTGTTATTTGGGCATATGCACTTCTGACACGAAGACACGTTACACACAGTGTTATAAAAACTAAAATCGTTCATTTCTACAGAAAACTATAGGAAATACTAGAAAAACAAATTAATTGTTTGATATATCAATTCGCAAAAAATTCACATTGCGGGCCAACAATAAATAAAACAAACGGCAGCATAATTAGTGTATATAGAGTGGCAATTGAATTTGAATATCAATCAAATTCTCACATAATGAACCAATACATAAACAATTTACATAATGAAATAATATTATCATGGAAACTTCAATAAATTGCTTTTTTTAATCGAAGCCGAATGATTAAGTCTTTCCTATACAAGTAATTTCAATGTCAGTCAGGAAATTTTCATCAATTAGAATTATTACCACTTGACAAATTAAATTTCACTATAATTGCACCTTCCAATGTGATACGCGCTCGCGTAGTAATAAAATAACACCTGCACAGTTCCCCCTTTCACCCCTCCCCCCGGACCCCTCTCAACGACCGCCACTGTGGAGACAATTCTTGCAGCATGGAGAGATTGTGGTGTAACAGGCGTCACAACATGCGTTTGGAGTACGAGACACACGGGCAATAAGAACACTTGACGTGCATGACACACGGGCAATAAGAACACTTGGCGTGCCTGACACACGGGCAATAAGAACACTTGACGTGCATGACACCGGGCAATAAGAATGTTATGATACTTGGAGTACGAGGCACACGAGCAATAAGAATGTTATGATACTTGGAGCATAAACCTACACAGGCAATAAGAAGAAACTTGAAGAAAATGGCTCATTGGGACTTTTGGATAGCATTTTAATCTCAAAAACCAAAGATGTTACAGACGTTAAATTTTGTCTTTAGATTATTTATTAAAAATAAAGAAACAAGTATTTCACAATTTTCTGAAGACTAAGTTAAGGGGGGTGAAAAGGGTGAAGGGGGGTGTGTGAAACAAATATTCAAAGAATCAAACCATTTCAATAAGCGTGATTACAACTTCATACACGTACCTTTCATTACATATTTTTTTAAATTTTGAGTTCTCACGTATCTGTTGCCCGTGGTTATGATCTTAGATTAAAATAACAAGAACTTAGTCCAAATCAGTGGCGTAGGAATAGGGGGGGCAGCCCGGGCGAAGCCCGGGGGCCCGGGGTCTAGAGGGGCCCGGTTTTGAGACAAGCTTGAGTTCAAAAGACCTGAGTATCAGGATGGTCCAGAACCGGGCCCTGGATACTGAGTAAAAAAATACAAAACAAGTAATTGTTTAAAATAATTGTTGAAGTATAAGTTGCATAAAAATCATGCATATCTGTATGCGAGTTATCTTTACCTTGTCCCTACCCCACGGGGCCCTAGCCGTCGCCCTGGCGGCCAACAGTCATTCATTGATAGCTATACATCCTGTCAATAATCCGATTTTGATAAAGAATGTGCCTCATTTCTCAGAAAACCTTTTGTTCACAAGTCTGCACAGTCTGCAGTTACCACCCTCCAACCCCTTTAGAACACGACATGTCCACACTCCACGTACACTTTTAGTCAGTTTGTGATTATCTCTTGCTAATAGTTACGGTCGTCGAAAAAGCTCTGATTTTCTATTTTAATAATGTCCTCAAATAAACATTTAAGCGGGATTAAAAAGCGTAAGAAGAAAACCGAGGAACTAGAAAAACAACGAAAAATTCCTAAAAAAAACTATAGCTTTTTACTCAAAAGTAACACTGCGTCATGTGATACCGGTAGTGCTAGTGACAATGTTGTCGAATCCAATGGCGCATGGTGAGTACCAAGACTCGGTGTCAATAATACTCAAATTTTATAATAATTGCCTAATAGTAAATAACATGCAGATTGTAGGCGTCAATAACAGTTGCCCGCCAGCTCGCTGTAGCCCGGGGGCCCTATGGATTTCTAGCTACGCCACTGGTCCAAATGATACCAGTTAAGCAATACAATTTAAATAATCTATTATAAGGGAGCATAATGGCTTTAGTGTTCTTGGCACTTGCATCAGAATTGGACTGAGCTGCGTTTTCCTTCAACGTCACTTATCATTGATTTATCTCCTTGCCTTATATTTTACTTTCTGTTATTACTTACCTAGAAACCGCGTTGCAGCAAGTGACGACAACGAAATATTAGGAAAACAAACTTGAACTGAAAAGTAAGCCTTCTATAATAATATTCTGTGAATAGTACTCAGCGCCTCTCCGCGTTTTTTGCGGGAAGAAAGGGGAGAGCGGGAGACAACTCCCTCGGAAAGTCTCCTGTGTTTTCCTCTGGCTGCGTCGTCGCAGCAAAACCCAGGAGGGCTAAAGCATAGAACTCGATGTCAAGATAATTAATGGGATTCTGCACTTAGCTTATGTAAACTGTCGTAGTCGCTCCGACTGAAGCGGCGCTTGGATTCGCTTCGAGGCAGTTTTACGCGCCAAAACCGAAGTGTGCATGTCTTTATTGTAATTATACTCGAACGTCAAGTTATAGTATTCGAAATGGTGTATTTTGGAAAGAAAGTGTAATCGAATAGTAATTCACATAGTTAAGAATATAAAACGTTAACGATTAGGTTTGATAATTTTCATTTTGTTTTTTAAATGAAACACCTGTGTGCTAAATTTTGCAATGTAATATTCGTTTAAAAAACATATTTTTCCTGTTTTATTTTCTGATTTGTGTAGATATCTCAAACAAATTGTATTTGTAAGAAATGAGTGAAATATCCAGCAAATCCGTTGGATTCTACTTTATTGTTACAATTTATTACATATACCAATTCTTTCTCTCTATTATCTGTGATTTTTGAAGTGTATTAGTGTTTTACAGGTTTACTCTCCTATTATCGGGAACACCATAAACGTTTGAACTGATAATTTGTAAAATTAGTAAATACTAAATACCCATACACAAATCTATTACTTGGATTGTTAACGGAAAGCGATCGTGTGAATGGTGACTATTTCGTTGAGGCTAAAAGACATTGGAACAATAATGGCCAAATAAAAAAATGAAAATACTGTTATTTGTATAAAATTAATAAAATTAAGATCAAAGGTAGAACCAGAGAGGTATTTGGGAATTTAAAATGAAACTTGAAATGTTTAATGAAAATGTCAATGATTACTACTAATATGTATAACTCATGTGCATGAATGAATGAATGAAATTCGAATTTATAAACTGTTGGACATAACGTGACTTCTAAATGGTATATTGAAACCATAATAACTTTCCTAAAACAAAATCCATAGTACTCATGCACAAATTTTTGAAAACTATTAAGAAAAACGCGCGTATCGGAGTTACGTTTATTAATTTATTTAATCTCGTTTTATTGGGTTTTCTTGTGGTATTCACCAGTTGAACGTAAGGGCAAGTAGCTGTGTGTGTACATTGTCTATCAGCCTTATCTGTCTGTCTGATACCTAAAACAACGCGAAAAGAAATTATTGAGCATCGAGAACTTCGTTCAGAAACACGTCTCTGCTTATTGTGGAAACTTATTTTCCCACACGTCGTGCTAACGAAAATCTGGAAAATTGGAAACAATCTCAAAGTTCGCTAGCGGAGAAAATGATTCATTTCTGCAAGCGTCAGTTAGCTGCTGTGTGTTTTATTTCTATTGAGAAAACAGCGGCTGTATTTGCTGGAACCATCGACATTCAGGTTATTAATGTCGTCGAGATTATATAGAAAAATATAAAAGAAATAATGATTGCAGAATAAATATTGTTACCGCTTTATGTAATTTTGTTAGTTTGGTTTATGGTGGCAGATTTTAAAATTATTACAACCGATGAATTTTAATTTTGTATTGTGTTCATGTCCGATGAAGATGGATTTGGTCTAGCACACGAGGCTCTTATATCGGAGGTCGCAAGTTCGATACCCAATACCGGTAATCCTGACAGTTGTTTCGAAAGTTTTCCTGAGTCACAAGGTGAATGATAGAATTTAGTGTTACTAACAGCCCTAGAGAATACCTCATTAACTGATAAATTTAAATGCCTTTCTCACATGCAAAGTGGAATGAATTTTTCCTGGACAGGTTAACTGCAAAAAAGTATTTAATTTATTTTAGTAATTGATATAATTTTGTTTATTCCTTTGGCAATCCGACATTATTAATTTAAGAGCGTGTTTTTTTATTAGTATAGTACAGATCCATTTTGGCTTTAGCATTGTATTTCTTATTTATAAGCAGTAATATATGTTTGATACAATTCATCATATTAGTCACAACAAGCCAACTATGAAAAACATATTCACTGACCCCAACAATGCGTAAAATATGTAAAATGAAGATTCAAATGATTTTTCTAGTCAGTGTTTTTATCACCTTAATATTTTTCTCCTCCAAGAAATCTGTTTTCTTCTAGAAACCTGTTCTATGTTCTATGCCATCACGACGGGAATTGAGACCATAGTGAGTGTCCCACTCCCGTATATCGGAGGAACTGCTGTTTTGAACGATTGTGGGGGGGGGGGGGGGGTGACAAATGAGGATCACACACCGGAACGTCCCCCTGGCTCTTAATGGATTTCCTTTTCATCTCGTCGTGCAAATGGGTGACGATAGATTTCCTTAGACCGGTCGTGGAGACAGAAAACTCCGTGAAAAACCCCGGAGAACCCGACCAGCTGTGAGCTTTTATCCAACCAAACATGGTTTATCGGAAGAGAGATAGCATCCCCCCCTCCTCCCCCCCCCCCCACCCCGCCGCACCACACAGCCCACACTTCCACCATTTCCTTGGCGGAAGTCATAGAATATGTTCTTATTTTCATAAGAAAAACATAGATGTTTTGTTAGAATGTGTTTTTTTTTACTTTCGTTCGGAGAATGAATATTTTTTTTAGAAAAATGGGGTTTCTTGAAATAATGTATCGGCATATTATTCGATAACGGTCAATAATGTATGAAACATTGCCGTACGTTTCACATCGTACATAGGTGTCTTAATACTGTCTTCGCAAGAGGAATAGTGTTCTCTTACTGTAAGCATTAGGCTACGAACCTTGGCTACGAACGCAAGTGAAAACAAAAATATGAAGAACAAGTGATACTTTTACTCTTCTACAACATATTAAGATGTTTGGCGTGAATGGAGTACTTTTCATCGGCAAAAATCTATTTTTCAATTTTTTCATCGAAAACATACGTTTCTTTTGTTTTGTGTTTTAAACTTACTGCTTTAGTCCTAATAATTATAGCACAAAACTATCAATTATTGTATTAAAATAAACTTATGTAATATGTGTGTGTACGTTATAATAATAATGATTTATAATTGACATATACTCTACTTGACATATAACTCAGCATTCACCATTTAATGTATTCTCATTTCTTTATCCCTAGTGTAAATTATAACTGTCAATAGTTGGTGTAAAAAAATTGCATCAATAATTAAAATATACGTCGAAAGTAACAACAGTAATATCCAAAGTTAAATATCTCCGGCCCGAACTAGAAATCGGATTCTGGACCTTCTGCTTTGGAAGCAGCCATAAACCCACAACCCGAATTCATCATTTCACCAACAATATACGCATTTGAGAACTTCCAAACAATAACGCAGCTCCGTTAGTTTAGTGGAGAAAAAGTATAACAATCCATCCAAATAATTCTCACTTGTCAACGAAATACGGCTCTAACAAAACCTCTAATGATAAATCAGCGCCACTAGTCACAAAGCGGACATGTACCCGCTCGCAAACGTTTGAGGTTTTATTCTAATTGATTCGTTTCCCTAACGACTTTGAGTCGTGTGTTTTCGAGTTTTCAGCCACTCGGAGGAACGGTAATGAGATGTCGGATTATGCCTAATCCGTCCTGCTTGGCCCTATGATTAATAGGTAAGAAAGATAAGGCCGGATTTCAGTAAGCAAATCTTTACTAAACATTACTGTTGTACATCTCCACGTTGACACGGATTAGCTGGCTAGAGAGTTTCAACAACACATGCCAAATGCCAATATTACTTGAAAGTATTGTAATCGTTATATATTGCAATGGCAATAGTATGCTTATATATAAATATATTGTTTAATACACACAAAAACTCTATGTTTGAGTTGCCAGGAGGAATTGAATAACTTGCAAGCTTTGTTTGTTAATTTTTTAATAAAACATAGCAAAAGTAAGAATTCCTGTATTAACTCAATTCATGTTTCGTATTTCTTGTTTAACGACTCGCAGTACGACTATATGTCATACGGTATCGTCAATAGGTTCGACAGGGAAATCTTCCTTGGACCAGATAGTACAAAAACATTATTTTAGAGTATTTACTGCCTGAAAATATATGCACATGTTATGTAGCAATTATTATATATTTTTTTTTGGTTTAGACATTTTGAAATATAAATAAAACGTGAAACTATCAAATTTTGAAGCAGTATAACATTGTGGATATTTATTTTAACATTCATACACGTCAGAAAAATAGCAAACCATCATCAGTTTTCCTCAGTCTTCGTTTTTCTCTACAGGTGGTAATCAGACAATCCATGAATCATGGCCAACAACGTAGGGGTTCGTTCATCCAGGAATGCCAGGGGGTGTTAAGGGCGCGGCGGACAGGAGACGGGGGGGGGGGGGGGAGGGGAATGGAGTGATTAGCTCATGGCATGTCCTTATCGAGTGTAGGTGCTGACGTCTTTGAGATTAATTAGTGCCTCCCGTCCGATCCCACTGAAGCAATCACTCAAGCTCTAGCCAAGCCTACATTGACAGGGATACGTAGCAGCGAGCGGTAAACAATAGGTCAATTCACGATTAACTTTGCGGCGAAGACAATAGGTTTAATAGGGTGCAAAAAGTTTTGGATTGCGATGTTGTGAGTAGGCTATATAGATGTGATGGAAACTCTTAATTAATTAGTGACGAAGTAATTTAGAATTTCTGAAAATGTAAGTAATCACACAAATTAATCATTTTCTCTCTATATGTCTTATAGATAGACATCCGCGGTGGCTTATGCTGTTGAAGCGTAGGTCCTAGCGGATGCCACCTAGAGATAGGTTTGAATACCGCATAAGGCCTGCTCAATAGCAACTGTGTGTACATTGTACGGGCTAAAGTAGAAGGCCCCGATAGTAGGCAATATTTGGAATAATCAGACCTCTCAACCATTGTTGACAACAAGAATGGCTCATTGTTGTATACTTCATTGAAGAATACAAGGATTACTTTGATTTTTACCTGTATAGTTCCATGAAATATAATAGTTATAAATAAATAAAAAATCACGAGAGCCCCACCACAGCTGATATAGTATACTGCCTGTTGTTATGTGCATAGTGCCGTGCAGTGGAACGTTGATTCAACTTTCAGCAGGGTTCTCATCCGCGACCTATTGCATACAAGCACACATGTTGGTTTGGATTTTGTTAGTTACATGGAAACCACCAATTAGCAGAAATAAGCAACCTTGAATTTCAAAATTTCGAGGTGTCGACTTTGACGTTGGGCTTATATTAGTGCTTTAAGTTAATTTGAGAAAGTATATATTAGCTCATAATGCATTTAATATTATAAAACCTATTTTTTTTTAAATCTCTCGATTCTTTCCCAGTTCGTGGTTAAAATGTTAAAAGAATTCATGTATGCGTTCTATGTAAATGCGCTGAAGCTTCACAGGAGAGTTGACGTCATCATTTAAATCAGCATCAAGTAATTCTCTCGCGCAATGATAATTACTTCCGTGCAAATGGAGACAGAGAAAGAGTGAGAGAATGATAAGTTTCCCTTTGAAATTCACAAAGTGGGCTCTCATTACAGCACTCAAACCCTCCACAAAGGAATTTTAAAACTCTTTAAAAAGTTTTTACTGATGTCTACTCATTTGTTTGTTGTCACATCGTCAACACAAAACATTATTCTTCTGTTACGGCCATCTTGAAAGGCGAGAAGCCTTTTCCGAGATTCTTTCTCAAAGAGTTTCTTCGTTTTGTTCGCTAACTGTATAAATCAGAGTAGGTGACAGGGCATCGGTTGAGGACGCCTAATGGAAGATGCATTTGACCCGGCTTTAAAAGACGTTTTACTTGGGCTGCTGAGAGAAATATCAAGTCAGAAAATATTATCCCAGTCGCCAAGTGTGAAAGGACGAATGAATGATGATCTTTCAACGAGAACAATCCGTCAGTGAAGGTGTCACCTTCAACTTATCGACATTCAAGACCCTCGCGATGTGCCCTAGTTTGCGGGGCCGCAGGTATCACGTTGTGAAGAATCAGATAGTTAAAAGTCTACTTGTTTTAAATGTACACGTTCAAATTATAAGTACTACGTCTTAAGGCTCATTGTGTTAATTTAATGTGTGCTAAATATGTATTTAACATTATACTGGTTCATTTTGAACTTGTAAGAATGGAGTTTTCTAAATATAATATGAATTATTTTTAATTACTTATTTCATTTGTATTATAACATACTCTCTTATCTATCTAATCTTAATTTAAAAAAATTGAATATTGAAATTGAAATCGTACGGATGTATATTTGAAGTAATGTAACAAATATTACTAAACTTGGCGTGCATAACCACCCACATTACAACATTGTATTAAATTGTTAAAGAATCAAATAGAGCCTCATTGTCTCAAGTTACAACACCGTATCAGTCGATAATAATTATTATAACCCAAATAAATATCTCTGAATTTAATCACGACATTATTTTCAAAGTTGAAACTCATTTTGACCACTCACTAACTATACGTCCAAACTACAATCACTGAAATTTGTAATATAATTGTCGTGAACGTTAATCTCCGAATCTTGCGTAGGCTAATGAAAATATATTTCCTTTGGCGTGCACCGAGTCCGCGCACACACTGTTACGCACTGTCACGCACTATGTCACGCACGCACTATGTCACGCACGCACTCACGCACTATGTCTGTCATGCACTCACGCACTGTCACGCACGCACTCACGCACTGTCACGCACTGTCACGCACTATGTCACGCACTATGTCACGCACGCACTCACGCACTTTCACGCACGTGCCTCAGCCGTCGAGGACTTGCCATGCGAGATGGGTTCGTCCGTCCCTGCAAGGTTTCGTCAAGTGGATGCGATTGAACTGCCAAGTGACGTGAGGGGGGAGTGAGTGGTCAGCGGATCAACATCGAGAGAGGTTGGGGCAATGTTTACTAGGAAATAGAACCTTTTGAAACTGGAGCCGATACGTTATCCCGTAGCCGGCTTTCAAACACTACTATAGGTGCAAATCATGGCTCGCGAAACGAGTGAGACTGAGGTGATTAGTTTCTTCTCGTTGATCGTGTTGAGAACCCGGATGAGCTTCGAGCCAGGCTGTAGCGTCATCGCTACCCGTATATGTGTGGATCGTTGGACTAGTGGGTTTATTCAGGTAAAAATAATAATTTTTCGTAGGAATACCCGTTATAGGGTGCACACCAGCTTTACCCGATGTGCCCCTCTTCAGGTGACTAACTAGGTTATTAGGGTGTTTGGATAGTTGGGAAGGAATGTCCGAGGGCTGATATGACTCTGTCCCAGTTTTGCCTTTACGTCTGAGGAAAACCTCGGAAAAAACATTCAGACACGGAATCGAACTGGCGACCTCCCGAATTAGAGTCTCGCGTTTTACCGCTGAGCCACTTGTCGGTATTCAGGTACAATAACTTGTCCCTTCTACCTTAACTCATATTTTTACACCAATAATGCACCTTTTTGTATCTTAATATATATTTTTGCTCCATGTTCGTTTCGGTGTTATGCGCATTTTGATTTAGGGGGCAAGTTAATAGCTGCAATGGAACCTAGCCCCAAATCTATATTCATCATTAGTAAGAATTAGATAGTTGCCATGTACTACATCAAAATCGCTACCATAAAAACAATGCAACACGATGATACCTAACAATAACCATCAAATATCATTTTCCAACACCAAACACAATTATCACAACGATCATAATTCAGAAAGTGTTATCACAAATAACCAATTGTAAATTAAACGTCCCATTTTATTAGCCTACAGATCACAGCATGAAATAACTCAGGCACTGTAAGCTCCACACACTTTAACATTATCATCACCAAATCATTTGGAGATACATCACTATACCAGATGGTACCAGTACTGAGTATCCCTTCATCTAAAAAAGATATCCGGATAAATATTTAGAAGGCTACTTACATCTTTTCACCAATGGGAAGCCTGATTGCCATGGTGAAAACAAATTAGTAGCTTACTAAATATTTATCCGAAGTAGACAACACCGGGTTTTAGTCTCCATCCCCATTATCACCAATGATATTTGTCACTAACATAATCCCCACCATGGACATAATTCACATTTATCTCCAACATTAGTAGCAAGCGGACAATATATACGATAATGTACCAAGCAAGAGTCGCTATCTTCAGTAAGCTATGATAAGGCACCAGTGCTGACGCAGGCGCCCCGCTGGCCAAGTAAAGTAAAGAGACCGTGCAATGCATGGCCAGACAGTGGTATAATAGTAACAGTCTTGGCGGCCGCTATCTCCCTCCTTTGTTGCCTTCGATGGGGGTGGAGGTCGATTGAGACAATAGCCTCGGTTGGATTTCTTTGAGAGTCTAATGGATGTTAGAGAATATAAGTCACAGCCGCTCAACCACAACCGCCCTAGGAAATAGCTGTGGGAGGGGAAACAATCAGATATTGCTGAAGAAGAGTTCCGATTAGAAAACTTCTTGCCGGGATCAAAAGAAAAACATTAAAAGGAAAATTGAATGGGAGATTCTGTTTGTTATTTGAAATCGTAGGACACTCGCTTGTTTCTTTGAAACTTATTTATTAAGTTGGGTTAGGTTATAATGGTAGACGCGATTCACACTAAGCGATATTGGGTTTCTTCCTGAAAGATGTTACTTCTATTGTTTAAACCTCGATGGCAAACATAAGTCCGATAGACATTTATAGTGTAGGTAAATTGTGTCAATACAGTAAAATTAGACTGTTAGACCTCGGCCCCTAAAAACATAACAAATAGACAAATAAACGTGCTCGCGAACACGGTCACAATAGTATGATTTGGTAAAGCAAACGGGAAAGGCCATTTTGAAACAGGAGAAAATTGACTTTGATTAGTAATTTGACAATGGAAAAGTATATACAGTAAGCTAGATTTGGTTTCATAAAAACTACGTTTTATAACCGTTTCAAATCTTGTTAAAGTTACGCTTGCTGTTTCCATTCATATTATAATATTCATTTCTAAATTACTAAACAAATGAACAACCGTATTGATAATAATGCTTAATTGTAATGAAACTACTTGTCAGATATCGTTACTAAAACAGAATGTATCGTCTTTTCGTCCATTATACACGTTTTGTCGGTGTTACGTAAATTGTGTTCCATGTTCCACAATAATTATTGTTTATACAAACAGCTGTGATTTATACTATTTGTGAATAATTTAACCTACATTTGACACTAGTTTTCAATTATATATCCATTATTAATGTATAGCAGATATATTAGCTTGCGATCTGATTGGCTTTTTGTTTGCTTACACTTAATTATACATATTAAATATCTGCACTGTGTTGGGATTTGTCAAATTGTTTTATTATTAACATAATAATAGTGTTACATATTCTATTTTAACTCGTATTTGAACAATATTGTTAGTCTACATTATACCTCCAGCTATTTATCACGTTTGTGATGTAGCCATGTGTTCAAAATCCGTAAACAGAATGTATAATGACACATTTTTCCCCCCTATGTTGTTAGTGTCATCATAATCAAACCATTCATTCGTAAACTGATAATCGATCAACTTAACTGTTAACTAAAACTAGGGTGGTAACAAATGATTATGTGTGTATAATTTTACTTATTATAGACACAGCCGTGTTGAAAAAATCTTTCCCAAATTAAATCTAAAACAATAACAAACAAATCAATGCTCTCCCGCTCAAAAATCAAAGAATTTTTCATTGGAAAAGTAAGTGCATTCTTACAAAAAAAAAAAAAAAAAAAAATCCCTCTATAAACCCGTTTACGAACCATCAAGTCTACGCGCAACAAGAAGCAGGTCAGTAAATGACACGAGACACTAACATGCGGATCGTTTGTAACTTGTCAAGGTCTTAGTGGCACAGTTTCTTGCTTGGTGACGTCATGAGTGCATGTTACCCCGCCTGCGGCTGCGCACTAGCGACTACGTTACCTGTAGCGCTAGGAGTTGGCTAAGAAGTGATGTTGTCTGTTCGAAGTTTAGACTAGGTGGTTGATGGTTCATTCCTTCAGTTTCGTGGGTGTCTGAAACAACGTGTCAACCAACAATAGATAAGCTTTTAAGAGATGGAATATTATTTCGGGACAGCCAGTAAATTATTGTTTTTACATGCATTATTCATATTATTTAGATAAGAAATGGTAATAATTTAAAACGTCAAAACAGCATTTACTGTTACAACAGAATAATGTCACAATACGCATCCCATGATAGTCTACTTAAACTTTCGCCAACAGTGAACAATTTTAACGACATTCAAAGCTTTAAACCTTCAAAGCTGCTTCCTGGAGTTGTATTTTTGCTCTCATGTTGGGCTTAATAAAGTGTATCGGGATATTTCCTGGATACAGGGCAGATTTTCGGATCTTGCTCAATTGCAATTGAGAACAATAAACAACCACTTAACTACATTGGTCCATAGTGTCCATAAAACGTTGTTCTTCGTCTACGAAACGAATTTATTTTAAATTTATTTACAAATTTAATTATCGTTACAGATAAAAAAAACATTAATACTATTTCAATTTAGCACTAGCTAGTACTTTCAAAGCATAAAACATCGCTGCATCAAAAGTTTCAAGTCTACCTTGTATTTTCTTTCTACCTCGATATAACAATTTTATACAAAACACAACATCATTGTGATACATTTCTATTTACTAAAATTAATGTAAGAATTTAAACATTTCCAACATAACTCACAGTTTTTAATTCTGCTGCCAGCGTCGCTGTCAGCGGAGCCGTGAGTTATGTTCAGTCGCAGGGATGATGGTTGGAATCCCTCCCTCACATCCGGCCGGCCGACGTCCTCGATACTGTTATCTCGGTGCAAACTGACAATAAAATATCCAATAGATAGATTCTCGTAAAAAATATATTGCAACAAGGGTAAAGTTTGAAGCTATACATCTCTCCTATCAGCAATGGCTGAGAAAGTAAACAGCCTCACTCCTCGCCGAGCCCGGACCAATAAATTTGGTAGTTATTATTTCTACAACCGTTGTAATAATTCATTACATTATAACACTTTTGGTTTGGCACAGTCAACCGGTTATTGCATACATATCGTCTCGTGATGGAATGATCACCTTGGCTTATATAAATGTGTACATTACGAAATAAAATGCATCCTAATGAATGTGTACGTAAGGAATGCAAACTTGCAATATTAAGTTCAAAATATATCAAAATTATGTAAAATGTAATAAAACTTAAATGAGAAAAAATATATATACATGTCATAAGTTTCCTGTTTCTTACACAAAAGCTGTCCAATCTGCTGAAAAAAGTCCCCCATAGTTTACTTTTTTTTATCAACATCATTCATAATATTCCATTTAGTTATTCTTTAAATGATCAAGACTTAGTCCAGACCTTGCTTCATATTATTTCTATTTTTGATTTCCGTAAAATGTTTGGTAGGTGACTATAGCAATATAGCAAAAAAAAAAAAAAAAATCGAATCTTGGTCTCTCATTCGAATTCAACCTTAGCAAAATATTTATGGTAGAATACATATTATTTATAGTAGAATACCATAATCACATTATTTTGGACAAACAGAGAAAATATTTTCTGGAAATCGCACAGAAGTCTTCGCGCTTGTCCAGCGTCTGTTCTAGCTACTAAGCTACAAAGGTGTCCAGAAACATTTATCTCTGTTGCTCTCCTACACTTTACTATCTTCAAACTATTCTATCTCACAAACCTGTATTGCTTTTTCCGTCTGCCTCTGTACAATGGTAAAATTAGTTTTTTTTATTATCTTTCATGACTTTGACGCACATTTAAAATTGACCCACGGCTATATTAGTGTTATAAATAAATAAATGCAGTTGGCAAGCACTTTGAATTTAATGAGTAATATTAAGAACGAATAATATGACGATGCTTGTTATTACTTGTTCGTTTATTAATCAATGTATGACATGTAAAAAGGTGTGTTCGAAATGTGAAGGTTAGCGGGTTATTTCGAAAGCAATACATAACATGTTTCAACTACCAACAACGAATCACCAATGTACTACTACTAAAACACTTGAGAAAATCCCTTACAGCAAGCACCTCTAGTTTATATACATGTGAAAAAAACTCAGCTTTCGTTTCTTCATAAAGGGTTTATTGTTACAAATTGTAAATAGCAATTTCTGCGTACACGTTGGTTTTCCAAAAGAAGTTAAAAATACCCGAAATAAAGTTTCCCTCGTAGAGAATTTGTGTTTTAATGAGTGAGTGATGCGTGGTGGCTGCTGAGTGCCCAGGGCTACGCATACACACACGTATTACGTTTCGCCATGTTGCAATTTCTTTACAATTTGCGTATGCTTTTATTCATTGCTGGGTAAAGTTTTTGTTTGCTTTGCATATTATGTGTTAGTGGCAGGGCTGGATGGACTGTTATTTTAAACATGTATACAATTAAGAAGGAGCAAATAAAACTAAACATCACTTGAGCAACAAACTGTATTTGTTTTGATCTCTATATATTTTAACATGGCAATATTATTTATCTTTTGAATTTAGTTTTAGTTCGAGATAAACTAAAAAAAACTCATATAGGTTTAAATTTTCGTTCATATTTCCTGTTTTAACTTTAATGTTCCTCTCTGTATGAATTCATAACTGGATGACAGCACAGCTAGAAGTCGATTGTTATTTAGTATTTACTGAATGCAAAAATTATTTGTCACACGTAGCCTTCTTTCTGAATTTTTTCTTTTAATGCAATACTTTGAGATACTAAAAAAATGCATATTAACACTCTACTTAATCAGTAACACGACTGATTTTTAGTGGAGGACTTCTTTAAGAATATTGCTAATATACTACAATGTTAGCAAATTTATGAACAAACAAAAAGTTCTACTATTACCTGTTGCTTAACGTATGAAACATTCTGTCCAGTCTTTCACCCAACGTTGAAGTATCCATGTTACGCAAGTAAAGACCCTTGGCTTGAATCGCCGACCCGGTATTTTCGAAGAGGCCGGTGTGATAATACAGATTCAACAAAGTTCCTAAAACAAACAAAAGACACAATTTCATTATCCTACTATTTAAAATGTACCAGTTTAATTAAACGGTTATAATTGTATTTTTTTGTATTAATTATCCAAGTATCTCTTCTTTATTCTTACACACATTAAAGAATTAGCACGTGAAAGAATAGAATTTTTTTTTAAATGTTATATCAAGATTCGTTGATGCAAGCAAGAACACCATCCATTATCCTTTACCGTCCGTAGTGGCTCATTCGGCTGGAACGTAAGTCCTAAGCGTACTGAACACAGGGACGTGGATTCGGATCCCTATCCCCAAAATACATAAATAAATAATAAAACATTGTCTATTGCACTTCATCCTCGCGAATAGCATTATTGGAATAATACCGACGTAAAGCAACATTAATTATCATCATTCAATAAAATGTTTTTAAAAAATCATGTAAAAAAGTATAAATTACTAAAATAAATGAACATTGATAATTCACATTTTGTGTAAGTATTGTTGCTCTCGAAGATTTCGATGGGCATAATGAGAAACAAGAATGGTATCCCAAGTATCGACTAGATGTGTCCCCACCCCATTATACCCCCCCCGCTATACCCCTTATACCCCTTATTATACCCCTTATGTCCAGCTTCCGTGTAACATGTACTCGTGTGCGCTTGCAGCTATTGCGTTTGACCGCCAACTCAAACTCAATTATAAGCCAATCTACTCAACCTGTGTCAAGGTTATGAGATGAGTGTGTTTGGTAAACCACTTCAATGACTGCGGTATGAGCAGGAGATTACAGGGATGTTCACATGCATGCGTTACTTATAATTCACTTGCACATGCGTTATAAGCCTATCCAGCCCATCACAGATCAGGGATGTTCAAGATTATTGTTAAAACTTTGTTCACTTTATTGTTCACCACAAATATTTACGTTATAGAAAACGTCAGCCGCAATATTTAAATTATTGTTTTTTTATTTTACTAATAAGAAACATAAACACAATAGGCTTCTTGCAAGCTTGCTTTACAACAATGAAACAAATTAAATTAATCGATGGACAAACAACAAGTTGTCAGACAATAAAATATTCTGATTTGAAAACAAATCTTCAAAACAAGCAAGAAACAAACAAAACTTTCACAACTTGGTTGCCCATCATTAAACGTTTTTACTGGTAAGCAGTTACTATCGCCATACCTCGTTTTCTTCATAATGTTGCAATTTTATTATTTTTACAGCTCGTTGTTTGTCCATCAGTTCGATTCATTTGTAATATTGTTGTAGTTCGGCTGTGACGTCAGTTGCAAGTTCCCTATAGAAGTTTTCTCTCTCATACAACAATACAAGATAGTTCCGATCAAGGACAATGTAATTACAACTAGCAAATAAAATAAACTAATGAAATATTTGACGTGGGGTATTACAGAGTATACCAGGGTTGGTCATAGCGTGGTTAGAAAGCCGCACGCAACTTAGGTACACTTTTTATTTTGTAAACACTTTTTTCAACCAGGGAATCGATCACGTAGAATCATTCACTTCAAGGATCTTCAGCGAACCAGCGAATCACGTTGCTTGCAGTGTAGATAAAAACATACAGGAAGTCTTTCAAGTCTACGGTGTGTAGCTATCCGCAAAAAAACTGCCATGCTGAGTGAGGTTATTAATAATTAATAATGTAAAGTAGGAATGCCCGTTATAGAGTGCACACCAGCTTTACTTGATGTGCCTCTCTTCAGGTCACTATAACTACTAACTAGCTATGTCAGGGTGTTTGGATATAGTTTCGAAGGGATGTCTGAGCATTCGCCTTTACGACTGAGGAAACCTCGGACAAAACCTTCAGTCAGAATTATCGGTGGCTGAAATTGAACCGGCGACCTCCCGAATTAGAGTCTCGCGTCTTACTGCTGAGCTAAATCTATCTGTGAGTGAGGTTAGGTGCTAACGCCGTTTACTATTCGTTAATTTGGCCATATAGTGTTTAGCAGATCGTAAACAATAGAGAAAAAAATCTTGTTTTTGCTGCTCTCTCTCTCCCTCTCTCTCTGTCTCCGTAGCCTCCGGACGTGTCTGGAAAATAATCTTGTAACGAGTTCAAGTTCGTGTCCTTAGTTTCGGACACTACCTAAAAGAAAAAAAGTTTTACTAAATTGCAAGGGCCTTGAATCAACAATAGCACAATGCCTACGCCTATAATCGCTTACGTATTGTATTTAGACATATTTGCATCACAAATGTATACCACAAACAGAAAACTTATGCGGCTGCCATTTTCAATACCGTAATTTGAATCAATTATATTATATAGATTGATTGATTGATTATTTATATCAATTATATTATTTTCTAGTTCTTAGTCTTGTCATTGCGTCGAGGCTACTATACCATTCATACATTACTTAATTGCATACGTTACTTCAAACTTAACTGGAGATACTTGACCAAGAATTATCACTATTCATTTACCTTTCAGACATATTCTTACAATCCGTCTAACCAGTAATCAGATTCCAAAGTTAAAACATGTTGTTAATAACAGATTCCAAAGTTGCTGTTGCTGTTGTTGTTGTTGTTGTTGTTGTTGACGACGACGATGTTGTCATTATTATGGCAAAGCTGTGCTTGGTGATGCAATCGATTGATCGTCGCTTGTTTTTCAATGTGGAGGTCGAGATAATTCGATGCTGGACGTAGAGGCGGCCACGGCCTTGACAGCCCGGAAGTATTTGCCACACTCACTCGCCTCTTGTTATTATTCACTACTAAATTCTTTGTTCTCTCGATAATCGGATTCGTAATTAGTTTATAGCCTAGTTTAGAATACAAGACAAGTTTAGTTACGTCATCGCAGTGACTATTGAATTATTATATTTGTCCACTCATGTAGCTGCCGCGTAGACATACTAATGTAGCCATCCTTGTATTCGCGCTTTGTATTGTTAGGAAACCATGAACAGTACAATGAGGACATTATTGTCTTGTAGTTTTCATTCTGGAAGGTTCTTTAAATTTACGTTCTATCCAACACGAGTTCAATATAGCCATTTTGTAGTTATATTTATATTGTTATAGAATATGAAACATGTGTTATTTCTCTATTATGCAATGTTTTAAAAAATAATTGAAAATTATTTAAAATCGCCTTAATTAACCGCTATATAAATAATAAAATAATACACAATAAATATAAAACGAAAAGGTTGTACATAATTCGGTATAATACTAGCAAACATTATAGGGGTATTTTTTGTTAACTTTGTTGTTAGCAAAACAAATTATTTTCTTTAATTGTTATTAGGCAAGTATGTTTACATTAATCGGAATTAAGCGGTACAATCTCCGAGTTATTGTTATATATAATGAAAGTCATATTTACTATTGCGTTAAATCTTGAGATTACACCCACAAGTAACAAATAACAATGATGCAAAAGTGTATGTGGCCCTGGCATAGTTGGGTGAAGAGAACAGATACATCGAGTTTGGATGATTTCGTCGCCAGCGGCTCAAACAGTTGATTCCATCACGTAACTACTTAGCTCTTCCATAAAAAAAAATATCTGAATTTATTTTCGGCCACTCGGATACAAGAATATTGTATTTCAGAGGGGTTCTTAAAACAACAGTAATTATTATTGCCTAAGCCCTTATTGTTGTTCTATTCGGGTATTATACCGTTCGAAATGAATGATACAAACGAATAATTGAAGTTTTCATTTGAGTAGAGGATAATATGATCCAATTAATTCAATACACGAAATAATTTTGATAAATTGACGATTATACGTCCCCCCACCCCACCCTCTTCCCTATATAATATATAATCCAATCATTGGCTTCTGCGTTCATGTATGCTTAATTCGAAATATGCTAAAGATTTCGATTTCAACCATCATAACTACCAAAACCTGTTCATGAGGGCACTGATAGTAACATATTCCGTTTTAAGAGCTGAGAGCTTTCCCTCAATATCAGTATGTTTCTATTTTAAAACAAAAATGCATTATAATTCTTCTCGTTCAATCGTATTAAACTGCAGCCTGACATCAAATAAACAAGTAAAAGAATAAAGAAAAGGTTAAATTCAATAGTTGGCCTTCTTGTGCAACTCCCATAATTAATAATTTTTCCACATAGCGAGCCATAGAACCGTGTACACATTCACATTACCATCTCACTCTACTGTCTACTGACATTTTTGTTTAAATAGAACTGTGTTTTCTACGCTTTATAGCCTTGTAAAGGACGATTAATTAGTTCCCGAATTAAGACCTTGGGTCTCACTTCCTGCATCGTTTCCTCAAAAAGCGCATAATTTGTTAAGTGCTTCAATGTAGCATTAGTATTAGAAAATAAATTGAAATAATAAATATAACCACACAAATGATAGCTGTAATAATAAATACAAAGAACCACGTGGGGGGGGGGGGGGGGTCCCTGCATAATTCAAGGTTGTTTCTGCAACTGTTCTTCCTTATCATCTATCATACGTCATCGTATCGATCGATTGCCATGATTATAGTAATAGAGACGTAAAGCAACATTTATTCTCTTCAACATCATTATACAATCATACAGTAAAATGCCGGTAATCAACAAAGACCTTGGAGTCGGCTTACAAGTTGATATCCTACACACTCGGTTCTTATTCCGGCAATTAGGATACCATTTATGAACTATTAACATGATTCTGTTTGGAGTCTTTAACTTTAGTTATGCATGTCAGCTACACACACGTGCCACGTGCTTATGATGGAAACACATGATATGACGTTACTGCATTTTATGGCCAGTCACAAATCTTATATAAAGGTTAATGAAATACTGCATGTTACCTCAATCGTGCCCGCTCTTTAAAAGTACAGTTTCCACCTACATTACGAGAGAGGAAAACAATTTATTGTCAGCTGTCTGATGTACATCAGGTGACCACAAGGATCCAGCATACTCATTACATAAATTAAAATCAAAAATACTAAATAAGAAACACGTTAACAAAAAAAAGTTCCCACAGAGATTTGTAATAATATTGAATACGAAGCAGATTAAAAAATGAAAAAGTAAGATTTGTCTAAATAAACGTCATTTATAACTGCAGTTGTAAATTCCTCCATTTTCCAGTAATCATATACACAATATTGATATTTTACAGAAAAGAAAAAAAAATCTCCCTGCTTTGAAAATTTGAAAATTGAATTTAGAATATGTGAAGATTGTTTTGTATTAGTAATCAACATTGATTATCGTAGAGATACGTTAATTTAGCGTTTTAGGTTTTAGATACTAAATTGATCACTTATTTATTGGTTTCATTTTTGAAAACGCTAAATAGGTAATTTTACAAAAAATAAAGTGTTCCCATGCATATTGAGATTTAGTAAAGAACTCCATTTTGAAAAGTTACAACTGAATTGATTTTAACTAGTACCCGCACATAATTTGTCATTAGAAGTGCAAAAAACCCCTGATATACAAGGTTTTGATTGAAAGAAAAATATAAATGCTACAAAATGCTAAATTTAAAATAATTAATGCTAAATTTAGAGAAAATTTTTGCTAAAAAGACGTATCTCTAATTATAATGTATCCACGTACTAAATGCAGAGGTTAATAACGACGCACTGTCTCATATTATGTTCTTACCTGACACAATCACTTGGAAATAATACCTCCAACGCATTGCGCGCGTCAGACACGACAACCGTACCCGATCCCACTTCTGAATCCAACTTCACCGCGCGGGCTGCGCATCGCCGGTCGATTCAGTCGAAACTGAGCGCATAGCGGCCTGCAACCAACTGAACCGACAAAAATGACGTTTTCTTCGTTAGCTCGCGTACGAAACGAAAGCAGTTTGGCCTTCCTACGCAGCCGGCGAGCAGTAATCCCATGCATGGTTCAACAAGGTCATAAGACCAACTCCGATATATATAAATATACTCGTAGGCCTAATTCCAATCCTAACAGGTATAAACAAACCAAGGTCAGTTACTGCGTACAATGTTGCACACGAAGATGGTGCGAGGGTATTGACTGAAATTTAAACGATGTGTCAGATTGGGATTCTTGATCGATATCTTAATGTTTGCTTACAACAATTACTAGTCCACCCACGTGTTAAACGCGGATGTCTTGTGCTTGGGTATATCATGTACTTGTGTTATATAAATACACATCTAACGTATGCATTTTTTTGCTTACTGCATATTATCGTACAATTTGCATGTTATGGTATTATTATGCATTGGATATTGCATTTCATTGGGAAGTATCCAAGGAAATAATGGTAATGAAGAGTTACGACACGTTTTTAAATATATGGATTGTGTGGTAGTAGAATCTATTTGTTGCAACCGGCTCATAGCACGTGTGAGCGGCGCGGGCTTTCTAGATCCCAATTATCGCCAATCTAGCTTTTAGTCTCTGTATCTGTCTTTGTATTCGCACTGTATTTGTGTATTAGGCTTCAGAGGGCCGTGTTATGGCCCTATATCGGCCTTCTCGCCTCCAGGCGAGAAAACCTCAATAAATTCAATTCAATTTTTGTCAGTAAGCACGTTCTTGCATGGGGCTACTCAAGTGTCTATATTCTGCTAAAACTAAACGTCACACAGATGCTAATAAGACAGTCATCAAATGAATAATGGCCAAACTTGAGTATTTCGTTACAAATCAACGATAATAAAGTCTATATTATATTGTTTAATTTTTTTAAGTATCTATTTACTTGTCGATTAACAAATTTATTTAAAAAGGACACACAACTCTTACACGCATCTTGAGTAATATAACGTTATTGCGAATTTATAATATACATTTTATTTATTTGTAAGTCCCTTTAAAAGATGGACTCTCAAAATATGTGAAAATGGTGTATGAAAAGCACTTTAATGGTGACACTTTTCAGTCACAACTCACAGCCAATAACGTATGAGTCGATTTAGTCATTTCATAGTTGATTTTGTTGCGCGTACGTCTTGCATTTTTTTTTTAATGTAAACAATAAATAACTCTTGTGTTTATGACCAATCGAGAATGTTGGCTAAACATTCTTACTTTTATAATGAAACTAAACATTTCATTTGAAATAGCAATACTTTGAAACAGATCTAATAATGCAACTTGTCCCAAACACAATATTGGTGGAACGATGGAAAATAAATCTAAACGAAACAGAAAAAACGTTTGGCAAACACATTTCTTCAACTAATCAATGTTTAAAAAAATCAAAGGTAGCTTTGTGCTAATATTAAAATTTATGAATGGAAGAATTAATTTACAGAGATTAGCTGTATCCATAAACCTATCTGAAAAAATTGGGAATTAACGTTTATCTGGAATGGCTAAGGAGATTAAATCATTGATTGGTATTTAGTTATGTGGAAAATTTGCCTGATTGCATTTACAATGGAAATGTCAAATGTACACTCGATTTCTGCGTAAACAAGACCTAATAATCGTGGCCATTAGTTTATTATCGTGTTGTAAAATGGGCTATTTGTCTAAAAACTAAAACATATTTACAATACAATATAAAGTGCATGTGTTTTTACTCTTATAATTACTGTTGTGATCTTATGGAGGAGAACATTGTTTAATATGTATTTAACATAAAATTAGTCAATTTCACTAATATCTTAAAGCAGTTTAAAATTCATTTTTTGAGAATAATATCTGTACAATATGTTCATAATATGTAGCCATTCATAATTACCAAAAAACTTGATATTGCATGCCACTATAACGATACGAACAAAAAAATTCAATTCTCACGCTTTAGGAGGTATTCGTGTTGAACACTGGTGATAGTATGTGTGCGTGTACGAATACCCAACACTATTTCTTAGGACTTCTATAGATGTAAGACAGGTGGGAAGATGGGATCTGTAGAACCAAAAAATAATAAAGGACTTACATTTTTAATCTTTCAACTATATACAATTCAAATTGCTAAAAATTTTATTGTCATATTCAAAATACAATTTAACTTCACTGCAAAAGTGAATACAAAATTATTTACACACAATATAATCTGTACACACACATCAAAACAACTAAAATTTAAGTAAGTCACGCAGGTTTCTATACATGTGCTTAAAATAGATATAACTTAGATAAATTAGAACGAATCAAATTAATTGGATGTACTCGGGTTCTTTTACAAATCGCTACTATGTGCGACATTACGTAATGTTTGTATAACACCCCGTCAAACTTCCGATTACCTCAAAATCTGTTATATGTCACGCAGATATGTTTGTATTATGCTTAAATAAAGAGTTATTGGGATTAATTAAAAGGGATCAAATAAATGGATATTCTCAGGTTTTCTTACAAATCGATACATTGTTTGAAACTTACGTAATTATCTCAAAATCTGTGGTATGTCACGCAGGTTTGTTTATATATACTTAAAACAGATGTAATTGAGATTACTAGTGAGGAATCAAATTAAAAAATATATTAATAAATATATACTCAGGTTGTCTTACAAATCGACACTTTGCTTGAAATTGCATATAGCTCCCAAATCTTACGTAATTGTCTCAAAATCTGTGGTATGTCACGCAGGTAAGTTCATATATGCTAAAATTAGGTGTATTTGAGATAAATTATAAGGATTTTAATTCATGAATATACTCAGGTTCTCTTTCATTGTAGAATATAAACTAGTTCTACTTCCATGCGGCACGGGTCCTGCTTTGCGTTGGCTCAATAAGGAGATTCTAATTTGACATCAAACTATCCAATTGTTTAGGCCTACCATAGAGATATATACTACTTCGGGCCTACTAAACAAACCGTAGATATAGGCGCATTCAAATAAATAATTGCTCTGTATGATTTTCTCCTGCCCAATTATTCGTCATTAGTCGTGAATTGTTAACACTTAAATAATTGCACTTATTAGTACAATTTTAAATTAACACAAACAATGGATTCTTAAAATTACAAACTATATGGGAGGCCCTTATAACAAATAGAGTTCTTGTGGTTGGGCCAACAATATTAAAAATAAAATTATTGACTGCGAATAAAAGTAAGTGGTTAATTAATATAAATACAAATAAATATGCATCAGTAGCCTATACGTGCATTATTTGATGATGTCCTGTGTTTTGTTCGCTGGTTAAATCTTAATTAAAAAATGCCACAGTTGTTAGCCATAGCTCACAGACGTATTCTATGATAAATTAGTGTCACATTCACCAACCATATAGATATTTACTTTTTATTCACATTCATAAATATGCATGTTCGTTGCATGGCTTAAATTAAGTTTGCCAATAATCACACTAGCTGTATATGAGATCTACTCAACTCTCAACGCCTGTTTATCATTGATCAAACGTAAGAACTTATATTTTAAATCATTTTTATGTATACTGGCAAAATGTTATTTAACACGGCACATTATGTATTTATTAATTTAAATCACTTTAATGAAATAGATCATTTTGCTTATAGTCTTAGAGGAGTGACATGTATCGCGCATCATAATACAACATCAATATAATTTATTGTTTTACTACGTACTCGTCAGCTAATTAATGACTTACTGAGCGATAACTATAGGTCAAGAGTGAATGATATGGTCCAACAATTGTTCTTGTGTGACATCAAAGTATATGAATCCATATAGAAACTCCTATAGCAGGACCGCTGAACAACTTGCGCACGGCGGCTGCTTACCTACTGTGACACTAGCGTGGCATAGCGGGGATGTGGTTGACATACGTGGTCCAGTACTACGACTTTGACTCTTCGTCTACACTCACAGCCCATAGGTATAGGACCTACATTACATGCTGTGTTCGCAGCTAAACAATTGCTAGAGGTTCGGTACTATGGATTCTTATGGCCATGTCGTCGTTTAAAAAAAGTTCCTTTGTGCTGATGGTGGGATTAGCCATCCAAAATCTTTGGTGGGATGGTGAAATGCACGACCTGCGATCAAATCAGTCGTAGCGAGTACGTGGTGCTATCTATAGCTGGAATAGTGTATTATGTACTCGTCGACAAATAATACGGCAACGATGGTGGTTGGTGTCATCCCAGGGCGTATGGAGACGATGATGCAGTTGTGACGTAGTATCTTCCGGTTGTGCTAAAACAAGATGAACTGTGTTAGAAATGTGTACTAAAAGGTGTACACTTATTCTGTTCACTTACCTCGGCGGGCAACACGGCTGCCCCATAGGCACCCTGTCTGTTTGATTGTTAGGGCACTGTCCAGCTTGGTACTGTGCCAGCCAGGACACATATATGGTGCTGTATTGCTGGTAGGTGTACAAGCTAATTCTGTTCACTTACCCCGGCGGGCAACACGGCTGCCCCATAGGCACCCTGTCTGTCTGATTGTTAGGGCACTGCCCAGCTTGGTACTGGGACAGCCCAGGGCACATATATGGTGCTGTATTGCTGGTAGGTGTACACTAATTCTGTTCACTTACCCCGGCGGGCAACACGGCTGCCCCATAGGAACCCTGTCTGTCTGATTGTTAGGGCACTGCCCAGCTTGGTACTGTGCCAGCCCGGGACACATATATGGTGCTGTATTGCTGGTAGGTGTACAAGCTAATTCTGTTCACTTACCCCGGCGGGCAACACGGCGGCCCCATAGGCACCCTGTCTGTCTGATTGTTAGGGCACTGTCCAGCTTGGTACTTTGCCAGCCCGGGACACATATATGGTGCTGTATTGCTGGTAGGTGTACAAGCTAATTCTGTTCACTTACCCCGGCGGGCAACACGGCTGCCCCATAGGCACCCTGTCTGTCTGTCTGTCTGTCTGATTGTTAGGGCACTGTCCAGCTTGGTACTGGGCCAGCCCGGGACACATATATGGTGCTGTATTGCTGGTAGGTGTACACTAATTCTGTTCACTTACCCCGGCGGGCAACATGGCTGCCCCATAGGCACCCTGTCTGTCTGATTGTTAGGGCACTGCCCAGCTTGGTACTGTGCCAGCCCAGGACACATATATGGTGCTGTATTGCTGGTAGGTGTACACTTATTCTGTTCACTTACCCCGGCGGGGAACAAGGCGGCCCCATAGACACTCTGTCTGTCTGTCTGTCTGTCTGATTGTTAGGGCATTGTCCAGCTTGGTACTTTGCCAGCCCGGGACACATATATGGTGCTGTATTGCTGGTAGGTGTACAACATAATGCTGTTCACTTACCCCGGAGGGGAACACGGCGGCCCCATAGACACCCTGTCTGTCTGATTGTTAGGACACTGTCCAGCTTGGTACTGTGCCAGCCCAGGACACATATATGGTGCTGTATTGCTGGTAGGTGTACACTTATTCTGTTCACTTACCCCGGCGGGCAACACGGCGGCCCCATAGACACCCTGTCTGTCTGTCTGTCTGATTGTTAGGGCATTGTCCAGCTTGGTACTTTGCCAGCCCGGGACACATATATGGTGCTGTATTGCTGGTAGGTGTACAACATAATGCTGTTCACTTACCCCGGCGGGCAACACGGCGGCCCCATAGGCACCCTGTCTGTCTGATTGTTAGGGCACTGCCCAGCTTGGTACTGTGCCAGCCCAGGGCACATATATGGTGCTGTATTGCTGGTAGGTGTACAACATAATGCTGTTCACTTACCCCGGCGGGCAACACGGCGGCCCCATAGGCACCCTGTCTGTCTGATTGTTAGGGCACTGCCCAGCTTGGTACTGTGCCAGCCCAGGACACATATGGTGCTGTATTGCTGGTAGGTGTACACTTATTCTGTTCACTTACCCCGGCGGGCAACACGGCGGCCCCATAGGCACCCTGTCTGTCTGATTGTTAGGGCATTGTCCAGCTTGGTACTGTGCCAGCCCAGGGCACATATATGGTGGTGTATTGCTGGTAGGTGTACAACATAATGCTGTTCACTTACCCCGGCGGGCAACACGGCGGCCCCATAGACACCCTGTCTGTCTGTCTGTCTGTCTGTCTGTCTGTCTGTCTGTCTGTCTGTCTGTCTGTCTGTCTGTCTGATTGTTAGGACATCCTCCAGCTTGGTACTGTGCCAGCCCGGGACACATATATGGTGCTGTATTGCTGGTAGGTGTACAACATAATGCTGTTCACTTACCCCGGCGGGCAACACGGCGGCCCCATAGGCACCCTGTCTGTCTGATTGTTAGGGCACTGCCCAGCTTGGTACTGTGCCAGCCCAGGACACATATATGGTGCTGTATTGCTGGTAGGTGTACAACATAATGCTGTTCACTTACCCCGGCGGGCAACACGGCGGCCCCATAGGCACCCTGTCTGTCTGATTGTTAGGGCACTGCCCAGCTTGGTACTGTGCCAGCCCAGGACACATATATGGTGCTGTATTGCTGGTAGGTGTACAACATAATGCTGTTCACTTACCCCGGCGGGCAACACGGCGGCCCCATAGGCACCCTGTCTGTCTGATTGTTAGGGCACTGCCCAGCTTGGTACTGTGCCAGCCCAGGACACATATATGGTGCTGTATTGCTGGTAGGTGTACAACATAATGCTGTTCACTTACCCCGGCGGGCAACACGGCGGCCCCATAGACACCCTGTCTGTCTGATTGTTAGGGCACTGTCCAGCTTGGTACTGTGCCAGCCCAGGGCACGATACACCGAAGAAGCCAGTTGATGACGCAACGGACTCGGCGTAGTAAACGGGGGCTGTCAGATGACTGCACAGCCTTTCAACTGAAACCGAACCAATGAAACCAAAGTTAATCAGTCCCTCTGTTGTCGTTATCCTTGAATATACATACAAATAGACAAAATAATTACTCATAACTTTAAAAAATTTCATAAATAAATAAATTCACATTCAGAGTCTACCTACTCAGTAACTAAACTGATTTTCAGTGGGAGACTTTAATTTAAAGTGACTAAACCAACCCTGTAGGCTTCGAACACCATCGACGAGTGAGCGATAACCAATCAAAGATCGATATTTCAACTACGAAACATATGAATCAGTGATTGGACAGTGCGAACACCTGCGGACAAATGCCAGAATCAACAAGGCCGATTCAGAACAACTTTGAATTTATTGAGTGCTTCGTTGCTAGGACGGCTCCAAAGTCACCGTTTACTTATTCCTAAGCCAATATTTTTGAGGCCACGAATACTCTCTAAATTACACTTTATATTGACGATAATCAACTTTTGCATGAAGATAAACGTTTAAAAAGTATTGCGTGATTACACCTTTGTTTATTTGATGAAGAGTGTAAAAGTGTTGTCTTCCATGTTTCCATATAGGAAAAGTTTCATGTGAGTACCGATAAAAATTTGTGTTTTGTACCGGGGCACGAAAAAAATTATGCACCAAAAACTGTTGAAGATATCGTTTTTCCACACATCATAACACAAACAAAGGTATGATAACGCAATATAAAAAATATGAACCTTAACACATTTACATTAGTTTTATTATAACTTAGTATCAAAAGTACCACGATTACATTTGTTAACTGCCCCCCGAACTCGTAGAGGCGGTGGATGCCCTTCCATAGTTATAGTCCGAATTGTTTCTCAAGGTCTGTTTAGGATTTAAGATTCAATATTTTGTTTCTAGCACATATTTTCTTAACTGTTTTACAAAGGATCGTTACCATACATGGGCCGGATTTATAAAACGTTGCCTCTCATTGACTGCGCTAAAAATTGTAGGTATAAGAGCTAACGTTACTATGGTTTCCTTAAAGCCTGGTCTACGTAGATTTTTAAGAACTTACAACTTGCGATTTACAAAGTTGAAACATACAAAACACATGAATGCGTTCACATAAGAATTACAGACTTGTTACTTGTACCAACAGAGTAGACAAACTTTCAACTCAAGTAACAAATCCTTAAATCACAAGTGAAAAAACGAAATCAAATGAGGTTCTTTAGTTCAGTAGACCACCAGGGTCAAGAGAAGTACTACTAAACAAATTCATAACCTACAAATAAAAATGGCCGCGGATTCGTCAAAGAGCTCCAAAGTCAAAGATACTAACATTTCATACAGTGTCTCATCTTCGTCCGAAGTCTTTAATTCTAAAGTTATGTGTGTACCACCAACCTAAATAACAAATTGTTAATCACAAATTCTTAGTTCTTAAACACCTACGTAGACTAGCCTTTAATCTTAAACCTTAGGAAGTTGTGTGAGCGTTGAATCTGGCTTGATTTGATTTCGTTAACTCTTAAAACTTAAATAAGTGTGTACCTACCCAATGGTTTGCTACACTGCTTCTGTGTTGAGCCGCCGTTCACATAAAACTCCACTACCCCCTTCATCTCCTCCCTCCCTTGGTCACCAGCGTTGGTGTAGATGATGTCAACGAAGTCGGCACATGATGGATCAATGAGCCAAGTAAAGCCAAGAGTCTTGTAGAAATTCGACTGTCGGGGATCCAGTCCTGCCACATGCACACACTTTTAAAACACATGTTATAAAATACTAATACAGAGAATATGTAATGTTTCCTATGAATCAGAACAATAGTTACAACAATTACCTTATAGTACATGATGTAATTGTAATGAAGGTTCTCATAGACTAGATAATATTTGTATTTATTGTACAAGAACTGATTTTTGGTGGTGGACGTTGAGTTTTGATGTTTTTGTGGATTTGTATTTCTAATTGCTATAATTGTTACTTGTAGTTACAACAATAATTTAAAATTAATTTGTTACAGAAATAACAATCGTAAACCATATTTGAAAGTATTTCAATTCATTTTTCAAAATATATCTTGAAGCGTTCGCAAGATAGCATTACAAACGTTAATTTGACAAATGAGGTTCTCTTTACCCTTAAACTCTCTCAATCTGACACCATACCTCAGTGAATTGATGTGAACTTCTAATTCTTTAGTTTGTATCATCTACTTGAAAGAAATATACAAGCATTGGGTTTGAAATATATATATTTCAAACCCAATGATACAAGTGTTCATTTCCGCTCATGTAGGCTATTGTTATTTGTGGTAGCAATCTGGCTAGTTCATGGAAAAGCTGATAGTGTCCGCGTGCTATAGAGGGGACAACCAGCAGAGGCCGGTTTCAGAACAAGGAAAGGCCAGACATGGAGATGTCCTTCAATTACTAGGGGGACGCTGATTGCTATTAACATGTTGTATACATGTTATTGTTCAGTGAAACGTTTGAAGTTCATGTATTAAAATTTAATGGTACTAATGAAAACATTAATAATATATGGACATAGTACGTAGATTATTAATAAAATAAAATAATTACCTAAATTGGATTAGCATGAGCCTCATGCTAATCCAGGGTTACGCATAATTTGGTAGTAGTAATTGTTTACGTATAATGACAATTACTACTTATTAGCTCAATTGGAAGTATAGCCAACATTTTACGATGTTGCTATACAAAACCATAACCCAGGTATATCGATAGTAATACCGTTAATGTTGCGTTGTTAAGTATTAAAAACTACCCATCGCCGTTCAGCGTGGGGAACATTTACCTGTTACTCTCCGCAACTTGTTGCTTGTGAGTCTTTGAACCGTTCTGCTGGCCTCGGCTGCCACGTGACATCCATAGCTGAAGCCGATGACGTGAGCCTCCGTAGCGATGAATGTGGGGTAAGTCCTCTCCAGTGCGACCAACAGTTGCCCCGTACATTCCCCCACATATCTGAGGACCACGATCAACACTTATAAAGACGTAGCATTTTATTCGACAACTCCACACTATAGTATCACTGTAGATAGAAATAATCTTTGCTTTCTGTGCATAGGTGGGAAAATCACCGCACCCAGAAGTGGAATCTTGACAGTACTTTTAAAATACGAAATGTTTCGTTGTGTGAACACCTGTGCCTCGTTAAACATGAAACATGAACGGTATCTATGAGAGGCCACCGTGGTTCTATTACATTGTTTAGAATTGTTATGATTGATTCTCGAGTTAAATCATATTGGAGTGGTTGAATACCTAATATTATTTAATGCCGATTGTTGTTTTTGACGTAGATCGTTATTTTATTTTTATATACAAACATATAAAAAAGATTCGATTTTCTACACAAATAATCGATGTCGAAAATTAGGACCGACTTTGATTAGTAATCGCATAATCAATGACGATCCTCATCTTTAGATATGTCCAACTATAGCGTATAAAGTGGCAACTTCCATACTCACTTTGTGTTCACCAGGGCAATGTTGTAGCATGGCGCTGTTGAAAGTCTGTTCCAGTTCACAACAATTATGTTGTAATTTTCTTGTTGCATGTAAGCTGAAAATAAATGCAAGTCAATTGAAATTGATTTGTCATTTTCAAAATAAAACTAGAAGCAAAATTAAAAGGTATCGAGTGTGATGGCGTTTTTACACAAAATAAAATGCCAATACAAATCTTGATCAATGATTGCACTACAAAGTTTCACTGAAACTTTACCTAACATGAAAGTTAAATAATGGTTTTGAGTGTCTAGAACTCATATTATATTTACATATTGCAATTGTTTAATGACAATGTCCAGAAACCAAATCAACTTACTTATTGTTATTGAATTAGTAAGACCTAAGCACAACTTCCCCCTCATCCCCGCATTGAAATCACCAAACAAGATACTAATGTGTAATGCAACAGATTTCCATAATACCCGAATAAAATTATTTACCAGTGATTTGTACATTGTAACCATAATAATATGAACTAAATACTAAACTATGCTTAAACTCATATTTATTATGATGGATTATGCTGGATGACTAGTGAAAAATGTGTAACCATAATAATATGAACTAAATACTAAACTTTTCTTAAACTTATATTTACTATGATGGATTATGCTGGATGACTCGGGAAAAATTTGTAACCATAATAATATGAACTAAATACTAAACTATTCTTAAACTCATATTTACTATGATGGATTATGCTGGATGACTAGTGGAAAATATATGAGTATCATGAATATATTTGGACATAAGCTTTTATTATTTGGCAACGATAGTAACATAGACGATGACTGGATAATATATTAACATTAAAATACCACTCACTACATCAAATTCCCAAGTCAGGATACGAACCTGGAACACAGGAGCCGCGGTTTACTAGATCCGTAAAATTTACCTTTAATACTTTAAGTCGGCTGGAAATCGTGAAACTGACAGTGTAATGTATGATATCATACCAAAAAGTAATTGGTCAAATCTCTGCAGTTTATATGGTTCAGATGATTATTATTGATATAACATTATTGTCAAAAAATCAGACATATGAGCAATGTCACTAAAAAGTAAGTTTTTAAACTGATGTGCGATAAAATAACTGTCACTAATCAAAATAATAAACAATAAAATGCAGTGAAAAGTTAATAATCGTGTGTTATTCTCAGAATGTAAAAGAAAAAAAGATAAGCTTGAAAAATAAAGTAATGAATGCCGACATAACTATAGACCTAGTTTCTTACAAAAATGTACACTTCGGTGAGTGCGATTGGGAGAGCTACTGTACATAAAAGTGGTAACGGCTATAAAGATTATATACAGTCATATACTTTTTGAATTACTCAAAGAAACATAATTCTAATTTATTGGTGTGAAAACAGTTAAGGTATAATATAATAGAAGTGAAGAATCGCTCTTTGAAGGTGTCAATTCACTAGGAAACTGAAGTTCTTAGCCAAAGGCAAATTGAGAAGTAGTTAAATATCTAAGGTAGTGATCTGACTCACAAAGGAACTATTATCACACAGTTCTATCGTACTCTACCTTCTTTGATCAAGTATGTTGGGTTGAACGCTGGGATGCCTCCTTCAAATCCATGGATGATAACTTTCATTGGGATGAAAGGATTGAAATGAGGCCCGGCATGTAGTTTGTTGATGTTCAGCTCAATTCCTTCGGTATTACCGACGCTAAGAAACAGAAGTGCGTTAGTATCTGTTACTCATCAATGTCAACCAATCCGGAAACAATATAAAAATGTTTTTTATTTTTTAATATTGTGTTCAGTAATTTTAAACGACTAATTGGATACTTTGAACAATAACAATGCATTGTTAATTGATTACATGACACTAACAAGTAAATTTCAAGTAAATATACTATTGCAATGGCTATAGATCAGTTGACGACTGTTCTTTACATTCAATTTTTTAATTGATACATTTACTACAACAACAACAACCACATATATAAAGTATAATATTGTGTCAAACTCATAGGAAGAGCAATAATGCCGCCAATATACTGTTTGAGGTAATATGCGTAATAGGTCATAGCGGAACAGTATTAAGAAACACCTGTCAAAGAGAAAGAATCTGACATCCTTGGAGTTGCACTTTTGCCCTGGAAGGCGAAGTCTACATCCGAATTTTGAATCGATGTCATTTATGGTTTGTACCGCTGGTATTTGTGTGATATCATTAATGGTTTGTACAGCTGATATTTGTATGCTAATTAATAACATCCCTGAAACAAAAACATCAAAATAAGTTCCACTTTTTAAACTATATATTGTTAAAATGTCAATGGCAGACAATAAATACAAATGTATGTGTGTAAGTGAATGGATTTTGTGATTCAGCTTGTTCAATCACCGGCTGTTTAAACCTTTCGCATTGTTTGAAACAAATTGGGATTTTATTAAATACACAAATCCAATTTTTAAGTGTACAGTTTATGAAAATATAGCAAAGTTATATCAATTCGTCCCAACTGGGGATCGATACTACATCCCTGGACTCTATATTACACAGCTGCTCACAGAACAAACGTGTCAGAAATTGATTTTTGGTTTTCTGATTGATGAATGTTGAATGCTGATACAATATGTTCTCTTATGGGAATGTGTGTCTCAACACAATAACCAGCTACAACAGGATATTATGTGTATGTGGATATACAGGGGTGGAAATTAACGTTCGTCTGCTTTGCACGTGCAAAGATGTTTCCAGGCGACAGAATATATCATTGTAGCTTTCTAATTTCATATAATTTTCTATTTAGTTTAGTATGTAACAAAAAAAATCCCTTAATTTAGATTAATCGTCTTACAGTCATGTTAAATAAATGTTTTGCGGTCACTCCCAGGTCCCCCACACCCACACCCATACCCACACATCAAACCCGAAGTATACTGGGACTTAAAATATAACGTATGATCGTTTTACATCAATTTAACCTATTTTATTACGGGCCAGTAAAAATGCTCTCAGGCTACAGAGACTATTTTCCTCCACTTGCCCGAAGGTCTAGTGCTTAACTAAAAACAGTTATTTAAGAATCCTATGGATATATAATTGCGCACCTCATGGCTATTATAAAGTGAACAAAAAAATGTTTCAGTAGTTTTTCAATATACCAAAATCATTGCTCAAACGTAAACGTACAATTATGTAGAGCGATTTCGTACCAATAATAATAAAAACCAAGTAGCAATTAGGAGAGAGTTTTTGATTCGTGGCCACGAAAGCTCAATTGGCAAGATCATCTTCTGATCAACATACTAACTACTTTTTTTTACCTATCTGACATCTATACTGGAGACCAAATGGTCCCAAACGGCAGGTGTATACATATACCATCTTTAGTGCTCACGACACTTACATATACACAACTCCATGTTTGTACACACCCCCCCCCCCCACACCCCACACACACCTCATGGTAAAATAATTTTATATCAAATTTGTACAAGGATACTAATCGAGATGATGATTGACGCTACTTGACGAGTCATCTATGCCCAAGCCAGGGTTCGAATGTGAAACGATGATGACGATAGTGATGATGATTATGATAGTGATGATGATGGTGATTCTTGTTGCGTCTCTGTTAGAGATGAGAGACGAAGATGGACAATTACAAAACGCAAGAACCATGGGTGTTGTACCAACTCCAACCAACGACGTCGCCATGACACGTGTTTCGCTTATAGCCGGTTGTACCCTTAGATCTTACAACCACTGTAACAATAGATATTATACACAGTTTTCCAATTGTTTTTCTTTCAAGAAGTTGTGATGTGTGATGAACACTACACAGGCAGCAGACGATAAACGTGATATTATAACCAGGATTGAATCCAACTCTATCCTACAGTACAATATGTCACAATAATGTAGAAGCAGGAAATGCAATAATGATGGTAGCCTCACCTGTTATCAACACCTGACCGTAGCAAACTCTTCGCATACAGCGGTAGATGGACATCGCAAGACGAATGAAATGATGAGTTCGTAACACAAACACTTATAGACGTGTCTGGCAACCCAGATTACTGACGCACGAGAAAGTCTTGTCATTAGTGTAGTGGGGGGGGGGGGGGGGGGGGGGATAGTGGCCCGGAATTGCAATCCACTGTTCAAACACATGGATGCGGTAATGGGAATACGTAAACAAGTCGCGGTTTGATTATCAACACAGGTATTCTATAACATGAAAGCGGTTTATGTTGGTAAAAACGGTATCGCACGTTACTACTTTCGCTTGTCTTGCATAATGTGGGGGATATCTAAAACGCATAGTCGCATGGTGTGTAGATATGGGTGCAGCTTTCGATACTGCACGCAATTAGTCGGGAGGTCACGAGTTCGTTTACCGCCACAATTGTGTAGAACGGTGACTTTGGAGTCGTCATATAGCAACGAAGCACATAATAAATAGTATAAATGTCCCCCGCTGAAAATCTGTTTTGCAACTGAGTGGGTTGACAATATACAAATTTTGTATATTTGTATAATTTATTAGCCGTAGCTTTCTAAGATTTAGTTTGCATTATTATTGTTAGGTTTGGGTATCAAATTACTACCATTGTGTGTCAAACCAATGATAATACTAAGCGTAAGGATACTTTATAGTAACTCGCACGTTCGAACGAAAGAATAATAGTTTAAAGTACTCACACTTTACCCAAATTCCCGAGTTCAACACTCAACACAGTTTCAGAATTAATTAGCAGTGAAACGCAATTATGCCAAAAATCAACGATTTCTCTTCGTTGACGTTGACCTCCGAATTGTTTATTTTAACTCCAGTTAGGATTTGTCATTATTTTGGTTTCGGTTTTTCTGTCTGATAAAAACAACACGGTGAATTCTCCATAATGAAACGTATGGGGCAAACTCCAGTCTGGGGCGCAGCCCCAGCAAGGTTCCAGTTAACTTACAGAAGCATAGTCAGTTCGTATAATTCGCATCGTCCTACAACATATTCTCAAGTTCAGCCAGGAACGTTGCACGTGATATTTCTATTACGCGTGTCGTTCGATCCGACTCATGATCTATCTTTACACTATCAGCATCCCTAAGGGAATGGAGTTATCTCTTAATAAAGATAACATGTCTATCAAGATAACAATTCATTAGCGTACTACGTGCATGAGCATACCGATAAGCGGCAAGATTGAACTGTTGTTGTTTCAGCTTCTCATAAACTAAATAGGAATACGTGACGTGCATGAGCGATGACGTAGCCATGTCTCTGGTGTTTTATTGGGTATACAATATACACACAACAGAGTATTACGGTAGGGGACCTTCAGATTTGTGTTGTTAGCAGACATCACTCGTTAACGTGTGGAATGGGGGGTTGGGGGTTTGGGGGGGGGGGGAAGAGGTGACCGGTGGCCCGGGGGGGGGGGGGGCGACTTCTTGTTTCCTCATCAAAAGAGAGATGCGTGTTTGTTGCGTTTTAGGTTTTAGATGCTAAATCAATGAACAAGTTTTTTTTATATCCATACATACGTTTATTGGAAAAATACATTTTAGGTACATAAACATATACATAAAATACATAAATACAATTAATATTGAATTATTTTTTAAAACGCTACAAAATGTAAATTTTACAAACATAATGGATTCCCATTTACATTGACATTTAGTTAAGAACTGCATTCTAGCCACGAAAGTTGATACAAGTGAATTGATGTTAGATATCTGCACATTATTTTACAATAGAAGTGAAAGAAACACCCTCATATTTAATGTGTTGGTGAAAATTAAAAAATATGCGCTACAAAACGATACATTTACAAAAAAATGATTGCTTATAAGACGTGTCTCTACACATCAGTTAATAATTTTGTCTGGTTAATATGTTTTAAATTTACAACAAAACTTCTAAATGGGACACCAAATAAGCGACATATTTCAACTGGTTGATTACCGATTGATTTAGACGTGATGTCAATTCACCAGCAGTTAATTCCACGACTTTATAATCATTTGCTCAGATTCGTTTTTAGTCGATGTCAATAGACCTCAATTAAACACCAATTAAAAAATTATTTGGATGCTTAATTTTCTTTCAATATTCAAATGTTGTTCAATTTGCTTTGTGTAGTTGAGTGTATCTACGAAACCCTATAAAATGCCCCGCGGCGTCCCTGTAAAAAAAACACTGTCTATTAAACGCATTACAGCTTTAACATAAAGCCAATTAACACTGCAATTACCGCCAAATACGGTTTAACCTTTAGCTCTTCCCTCTAATTATTATCAAGTCCATACAGAGGCCATAACGCTAGTTATTATGGTTCAAAACCAAATCACCCAACTAATCTTCACCGAAGTTATCGAGATAGATGTCAAGTAATTACCATTAATTGAAAGCTAACTTGTCTCATCCGATGACATAATTTCGTCTTATCTGGTTGGACTAGTGAGTCTGTTTTCAGGGTTCGATGCTTCCGTCGGGACACAGATCGTTCAAGGAAATTATAGAGATTCCGTATCGCCGAGCAAAGCTATACCTGGCACACTCTGTTGGGAGATGCTGCAACCAGCGAATAATAATTGATGATATCTACTCGGATGGGGTTTAATTAATGTCTCAAATTGGTATAATCCATCAAGTCTAGGTTGGAGTCAGTGCGACGAAGTCCGTGTTAGCCAGTCTACTTAGCACCCCCCCCCCTCCGCCCCCCCCCCCCTCCCACCACACCGACGTCTGAGAAGAACGTGAGGTTGATTAGAATACGACGGCTTTCAAATGCAACTATAACGAGCATAGAATTATATCCGACCACCATAAAGATGGGGTTTTAATTATAAGACAGACTGCATTACTTGCTCTTTATTTCACGTTGGTACCACCTGAAACTGTGAAGGTGTTGCGCATGACTAAGAATATTAATATTTTTAATTTTTCTGCACTCTGAAATTCTCACGTGTTTGGTTTGTGTCGTTTTTAATGCAAATACAAACGGGAAAGTTGGGAGAGTTTGTGTAGAAGTACAAAGTGCTCGAGCACTAATCATAGAACGGCTTTGTTAACGTTCCGGTCACAGCACGACGTAAAGGAATGACGTATGAGGTATGATGAGCAACGTTGTGAAAAGACAGCTTTGATTTTAAAAGACTATTATTTTGTTTCCGCGAGAGGATTTTTTTGCCGCTTTGCGTTGACATATTAGCAAGGGGAGCTTGTTTGGATGTGTAGGGCGGTATTGTCTCAAACAAGGAAGCCATAGAAAAGACATGCACTTTGGAATCATTTCACTTTGATTCTGCAGTTAGTATTACGTTTCAAATACTGTTCTATGTTATCACTATTTTCTTTGTAAAATATCTCTTGTTTTATATGTGTTTTACCAGAGTATATCAAAAAGGGTCAGTGTGATTGCGAACTTGGAATTGATAACTCAGCATAATGTTTAAAGAAACAAAAACACCTTTTATCGGACACGTATTGCTTTACAAGAAAAATGTAGACAATATAATTATTTATTTGAAACATTTAATAGTACAGTTCGTAGATTGTACAAAACATTGTATCACTCTACACAGCTTAAAATGATAATACTGCTAAATACCGAAATCGATAATTTTTTAAACGAAATTTGGAAAAAAATAAACCCACTTTCACGGGAATCTCTGGATCTCTATGACGTGTATTCAGCATTCACATTTGACTTGAGAGCTCGAATCTTGGTCGTCCCTTGTTTCCTCTCAGGGTAGATTGTAGTAACATGCGATTAGGTGACATAACGTGATCAGGGAGCCATTAGCTACTCGCCTCTCTTGCCTAATGGCTGCATCTTGAGCCAGGCGGGTGGAGTGGCATACGATTGTTCCGACCACACTTCTTGAGTATCTAAAGCTCACTCAATGGCCGTTCCCAAAACGCTTCGAAATAACAAGAAAAACTGTGGCTCGTTGCTCCTGTGGGCTTATTCCTGCTCAAGATCTATAAATCCCCTAGCAGGGGCGCGTCGAACTTAATTTGAGGTTTACCGAACCTCGGCTAGGGGAATGACGGACCTCGATTTTAGCTTGCAGTGCAGACAAGGGCGTAACCAGGGTACTAATATTACCCGGGTAAGATGCGGAGATAGGGACTTCAGACAAAAATAGCAGGAGGGTTTGGGGGGCGAGCCCCCCAACAACAGCGCCGCAGGCGATTTTTTTAAATTCGGGGTTTTAGAGTGATTTCTGAGCGTTTCAGAAAAATTACCGGACAAAATGCAAAACTGAAATACTGTCGTTTGTGTAGTGCAAAAACCAGAAAACTTAAACACAAATGGAAAAATGGACGAGAATGATTAAGTACTATTGAGTTTTGGGGCTAAGTTTGGTCTAAGTTGGAGGGCTAGGTTTGGGCGGTTGGCCCTAGTGGAATTGTAATAGCTGTAGGCATGCAAGGAACTTATACTTAGGGAAGTTTTACCCGGGTATCTACCCGCGTTACCGATGCCTAGTTACGCGCCTGAGTGCAGAAGAGTCCGCATTCGATTCCCGGTAGAGCTGGGATTTTTAATTGCGAAAAATAAGTTACTCATTCCATATGCATGACATTGAAGACAAATTATTCTCCATGCTTTATGAAACTGTCAAATATCTAATGTGACAGTGGTTGTCTTCCCATTATATTCACATCATTTTAGTGGTAATTTCTAATTTCACTTAGTTTTTGAACGCAATCATTGATTTAAAAAGATGGTGGAGTATTGTTTCCTGTATCTACCGTAAGAATGCGTTGGCGGTCGTTCTTCCCCCGCTAATATTTCTTATTTTGAGGCTATTAGCTCGCGTCGGCAACAGCTTGAACAAAGTGTATGTTACATGTTGTATACGTGTATATTGCTCAACAACTCTCAGGGTACCTCAATAATGTTTTATTTAATATTATCAAGTATTTAAATGTGTTTAAAACACAAAAAACTAAAAAATATGAACACGACAGCAAAGTTTTTTTCGCATGGAGACCCATTAAATGAACTTTTTTTAATACGCTAGTTTGGGAAGGTATTTCCTTCTTTTAGTGCTTCTTAAAAATAATCACGCCTCTGGACATTTTCTCAATTCTCATTAAGAAGGCAAACTTTTTTCACGTAGAAGCCAAGTTTCTCACTTCGTCTACCGAGTTGAAGCCTTCGTACAAAGTTTGAATGTCTTCTGAACTACCGGCCATTAAGATCTCCAAGTCATCAGGAAGTTAATGACTACCCAGGAGAGATAAAGCTTAAAGTGAGAGTCATGTCATTAGTCTAAAAAAAAAAAATGGCGACGACACGAGACGCTACTGCATTTCAAAATAGTTTACTAGCAGTAGTTTCGCAGTATGTAATGTCTTTGAATTGATGATATAGTAAGCTATTATTTAGGGGTAGGTGTGAGCTGTATGGATTAATTCAAGCACTTTTGAACATGCTTATCAACACTAGGGGTTGCAAAATGTTTTTTACATTGGAACTACAACCACAGTACAAGACAAGACAAGGTCACCTTTTATGCCCGTGTATAATCTCAAATAAGGGTGCGTTATGTGCGTTTAATTTGTTTATTCACATTATCAACACAATAAATAATATGATCAGTGTTCATTTTGAAACAGCTTTTCAGTAAGCAATTCAAAATGAAGCCACAACACGAGTTTCAAGTTTATTCAGTCAATTTTGAGTATGCTGACATTTGATTTTCAGGAAGTGCCAAACAAATCAGTTATCTCAGATGAATAATATTTCGTTGAAAGTAAAATACAATTTGAATTTTCTTTTCATTGTAAAATAAAATCGCCAATTATATTGTCACAATCACATTTTCGTCCAGCATAAAACAAACTAAATCAGACACCAGCTTGATTGATCGATTGCTGTACTGCACAACGATATGTTATTGCACTTTTTTATTTTACTCACATCATCACATCATTTTGCGAATGCTAAATTAAACTCTCCCTGCACACATGTCAAGTCGTCTACATTGTAGTTGAGAGGTAGTTTTTGATTTATTTCATTCAGCATTTGTAGCAATAAATAACATGTCGTAGAAGCTAGCGACTAGTTGTTGATTTAGTTTGAAATGCACGTGGGAAATTGTGCCATGTTCGCAATAAAGAAATATTTTCACAATTAAACAGATTTTATTGATTGACAATTGAGTTTCAGTTAATAGTAGCTGAGGCAACGGCTGGGGGTTGTTAATGAACTGAGATTGGAAAACGAAGACTAAATCAATTCAACTGCAAAAGCCTACATTTTTGTTAAACCAATAAATCATAACCATTTCAACTGTCTACACTGTTTACATGACAACTTATTCTTTCGTAGCCTATTTTAGTCCTGGTAGGCCTAAGTAAAAACGTCTGCTTTCAGCGTAAATTTACTGACTCTTTAATATATTAATCACTGTTAGTTGCGTACTTTTAATTCTGAAAATCAAATTCCAAGTCCCCTTATCTTTGAAAGATCAATCATAAAATGTTGTTAAATGCGTTACATTACGATCTCTCCGAAATATTGAGCAAGGAGGAGGAGGCTACAAATGATTCCATCAAAGGTATCAATTCGATAACATTTGATGACTTTGCTACATAGTACATACTGCTCTTTACACAACATCTTACAACAACAAAACTCTTCATTTGAGACAAACTATATTCGGGCTGACGACTTTTAGAGTTATACGAAAATAGAAATCCTATGCCACTGGTTATCCACATTGGAGTTGGATCACCCACAACGATGATTCAGTCTCCTTCAGCTTCGTCACGATTTCATGCTTGTAGAATCCAACTAAAGTTTTTACTTTCACAACTCTTTGGCTCTTCCTAAATCTGTACGGTCGGAATTCTGTTCATGAACCCATAACCCATTAATTCCAAAGCGCATTTATGAAACGAGGCAGAGCTTAAGCGCCATTTGCGATTTATAGTTTCAAGTAACCTTGTTAGAGCAAGTATTAGCTACGTGAGAGTTACGTTCAAATGATTGAAACAAGTCTAGACCAATAGAATAGAGAGCATATCTGCAATGCAACAATCGGAGACGATAAATTGTTAAACTCTTTCGCCTTTGACGTTATAAAAAGACACTGTCATCAATTTAAAATAATAATTTATGTTTTTTTAAATTCACTTAGCTAATGTAAGACTCATGATCCAGTATAATTTATACATATGTTTGTATACATTTCAATCACCTTGAGCCGTCCGCGGTAGCTCAGGCGCTTGGGGTACTGGTCCTCAATGTCTAGGGACATGGGTTCGAATTCCGCATAAGTCATTGTTTTGTTCTGTCCATCTTCATCTATATGCCCTGATCGTCTCTAATAGCATGATTGCATATATTGCGACGTAAGCCATAAACCCCACCTCCCTATATCAGATATACTACACCTGTTATTGTTCTATCGTTTTAGAAAGATTTTATTTTTCTAGTCGTATAACATCCAATGGACCGAATGACTGAAGAAAAATTCCGACGAGAAATTACATTACAAGAAAAATCGATGTTGTTTAGTAGTAGTAGTATCTTTATTATTAGCATAAATGCTTTTTTTCATTTATATTAGTACATAAATAACAACATACATAGTTACATTCTTTTACATTTACATTAACTTTAATCCAGGTCCAACATTCTCTTCTAAATTTAATAACTATCCTTAATATCCCTTATGTTTTGTGGTAGACGATTAAATATATTTATACCTCTAATAAAAATTGATTTTTCTCCAAAACCACTGTTTATTCTTTTTACAAAATTTTTGTTTTATTTCGTAAGTTATATTTTTGTATATCAGAGCTCAAAATCTTTTTCTTACTTAAGTAATTTGGTGCCTTTCCATGAGATATTTTATTTATGAGGCCATTTATTTAGAACATGGCAAAACGATTATTTTGTGTAGCCCTGACAAAACAACACATAAGATTACTCCCAGTTTTAACATGTGATGTCGGAGAATATTCTAAACGTGAGAAAACGACCTGTAGATTTGGTTGATTGAGAACTGAACAAAGCACATTTTCTCGCACTTTGTTTTTTATGACCTGCACAACGTTCACGTCTCTTCTCATGTATCCGCCTTTACATACATCTCAATCGATTTCTATTCATTATTTTATATTGTATTTTTATTATATTATTTTTATATTATTTACATTATATTTATATATATTATTTAATGTTTACTGTTATGTCTGATTATTGGATTTTATCTATGTAATTAAGCTAATGCCATATACTTATTTTCAGGTTTTATTATATTTACACTGGTGAAATAATTTGTATTCTGTTGTAAATAAAGGCTTTCTTATTGATATTTATATTATTATTTTTAATATTATTCAATTTTAATTTCCTACATAAACTAGAAATACATTAATTGTAACATTATTGTGTCCGTGTGGCCGCCAGCACTACTAGATTCAAGTCTGTATTGTCTCTGCGCTACGCCCATTCGCCCTCGGCTTATTTGTTTGATATGTGCTCGTGGGCGTTAGGCCTACACACGTTTTGTGTTTCGGGGTTTCTCTAAACTTAATTAACATTAATTTGTTTCCAGCTTCGTGAAGTTTGACAAGCGAAAACTTCTCATTAGTGGGTAGATAAATAACAAACGCCTCCAACGCACCGATTTCTGTTGCGTATTATTTAAAATTAGCTCAGATCAATTTTGAGACAGGAATTTAAATATTACGACGACACTTGCTCCAAGCTCTATTCATGATAATAATGCATTGAAAACAAAATGGTGTAGAAAACAAATTGCTTTCACTTATCACCCTCCAGGAATGTGAGAATAGCGTGTAGTTTTGAACGGTGAAAAACGTAATATGTTGTTTCCCTCGGATTTTAAGTAAAGATATCTGTACAACGAACAATGGCTTTCTCCCGATTGTATTATATCGTATCACACGCAGAAACTTATTGACCCGGAATAATGTTAAAACCACACACACAATTTAAAACGAAACCAAGGTCACTTACTTTTAAAAGTACTTACTTTTAAAAGTTTTTTTAAAAGTAAGTGACCTTGGTTTCGTTTTAAATTGTGTGTGTGGTTTTGTATTATATCGGTATAACCATTGAGTTTGTTAGTGTAGGGTAGTGGCCCAGCGGCCATTGGCGACTGTCGCCCGTGTATGCTAGTAGTACTCAAGGAGAGCCGCTAGGTGCCTCCACACGTACCCACTGATTAGGCCGCGCTGATGTGGCGGCACCTAGCGGCTCTCCCCAGTACTACTAGCGTGCACGGGCGATTTATAGGTAGACAGTCGCCAATGGCCGCTGGGCCTCTACCATACACTAACAAACTCAATGGTATAACTATTTATGCTAGAGATAACGTTTTTATAATGGGAACTACCAATCAGAAGCTTCAAAATGTTGCTTATCCCGAGATCGTAATACTGGGCCTTGATCAGGATAGTTTTATCAATACTTAGTAATGCGGTGGCCAATGGTGTGTTGTAGTATAGCTTGTTGTTCGTCTCCGTTTCATAATTGATAATCAAATAACTTTTATATGATTTTTGTTCTGCAATGTGTATGTATTTAATTTTGTGTATGTTTATATATATATATATATGTTAAAACACTTAAGCTTTCGTGGTCCGAGTTATTAAAATTAAAAACAAGACGGGTTATTCCGCCACGTCGTTGACACTTACTTGACATAATGTCGACGTTTCTGGGTCTCTGGACCCTGTCATCAGGATAACAGAAACTTCGGTCAAGTAAGTGTCAACGACGTGGCGGAATAACTCGTCTTGTTTTTATTTTAATAAAAAAACAATAATAATAAAAGCATTTTAGTGAACGCTCAGGAGCATTTGTGTATTTCATCTCCTATCTAGTTTAATCGAAATCAAATCAAAACTATACTCAACGATACTGTTTCAAACTTCCATTTCTATTTACTTTATTTGACAAATCTCCCGGGTATAGTGTATGCGAATAAGATGAGACTGTATATGGAGCACATTTGTCTTCCTAGATAAGTGTAAACTTTAAGCGTTCTATACTGTAGTATAGTTTTAGGGTATTCAGTTAATCCCTTGCAGAGCTCTCCTCTTGGCGTTTACTCGGCAAGCTGAAGTGCAATCAAGTCAGGATTAAGGGAGGCCATTGGGCGGATAAACTAACCCTCAACTGCATTTGGAGATCACAGACTGCCATTCAATTCTATTCAACCTCTAATCTTTGCCATACACACACGGCCAGAAAGCAATCCACAACATTACGGGTATTGAGAGGGGGAAAATGCAACAACAGTTTAAAACAAAGAGGTCCATATCAGGCTTATAATATGCTTTTCTTGCGTAAAAGTAAATGATCCGTGTACTGATATGGGTTGCTCAGCGGTAAAACGCGAGACTTTAATTCGGTAGGTCGCCGGTTCGCATCGTGAGTGAAGTTTTTTCCGAGGTGGGTGCTGCGATTGAGCCGTGGAAAACCCACATCCTTTGGTAGTTTTCGTGGGCTATAGTAATGAGAAGTACACTTGGTACGCTCGAGGGCTATACAGAAATCTCATGCACTAACCCAAAGAGTGTTGATAAATAAGATACAGTTTCTACATTTTGGTTTATGTTCGTCGGAGATTGTTTACAAGATCATTAGACAAGGTCAAGCCTTAATGACACAAATGAAACAAAAAATCTACACCTTTTCATTCAATTTTTAGCTCATACTAACTTTATATCGTTATTTCTGACCTAAAAATGTTTGTGAATTATATCCATTCGGCGATATTTCTACAACACTAGAGTTTGATTATTTCCTAGAGGTATGTCTGAACAAAGTAACATAGAGTATGTATGATGTCGTTAAAACAAGTGCTCCAAGCATCATAATAATGATTCTAGCATACTACATGATCATTATAATATCTAGTAATGAGTGTGCGAGGGAGGTAGAGGATTTAAAAAATCGAAGCAAAAATTGTCGCATCAATATAATGATATTGGAAAATCAGTAGTTAGTTGAAGCGTACATATAGTGCAAATGACAGCTCCAACTCCTTCCAATTATACCTGTCTAAAAGTAGTTCGAACTAGGGCCACGCTATGGCCAGCTGGCACGGTTATAAGTAAGCACGTGATAGACGCAAAATTGAATACAATTGCTTACAAATTTACCGTATCAGTGAGTGAAAGGAAATTTACGAATACTAAATTTTTCTAAATGTGGATAATTTTTATTAGATGGAGGGGGTGGGGGGAGATAATAATTTAAAGTAACTTTTTAACCAGATGACCTTGACGAAGTGTGATACGCTATTATATTAGGGCAATCTGAGATGCCAGAAATGCATGCGCAGTGTTATATTGCCCTAACTTGCCATAGTAATTCTACAATACTTACCGGATCGCGTCGACATTGGCATGTATGTGAAGGGTCGGAAAGTTTCCTCAATGTGGCTTTCTGACATTGTGCCAACATTTTGTTTCAAAGAAGTTATTTCTTGTAACTATGGTGTACCTATTCAACTCATGAGCGATGTTGCCTCTCACGATCCCCCTCCTCATCTTGTCCCAGGTTGTCCTCAAAGTTGTTGGATCTGCTATTCTAATAACAGGTTACTTTTTTACAATTGCAAATTCATAGTCACGAATACCGCAACTCGAACTTTCCCATCGCTGTCCCGCTGAAATAAGTTTTGTCAATATCAATTTTGTTTTTAATGAAAATTTTACGTTATCAATAAATCGAGATTGACAATCTACGCTTCCAGTCATGCATTAAAAGAAATTGAGTTGTAAATTAATGAGTTTACCGAAATGCAAATCCAAACCCTGTCAATACGTCACATATAATTTTAAAATTACCAAATTATGTTTTTGATATTCTCGGATAATGAAATTACCATCATATATGGAAATATACGATGGTAAAAATAAAAGAATGAAATTTTATCATGGGTAGGCCTACAATTAATAGAGTGATATAAAAGCCCAGTATGAATATCGTAGCATATAAACTTTGCATATTGCATATTGCAGGAATAATATAATATAATAAAATATAACATTGTAGGAATTAAAGTATTATTCTGAAAATTAATATGGAATGTTTTTTTAATGTGGACAGGTGTGATCGTACGGTTACAACATATTATAACGTGGTAGTTCTTTTAATAGTTGTAGGTTTCTGCACAAAAGGACAGCTTTTAGGACCATCTGAAGCAATGTGAGATATTTTGTTGTTGAGATCTCATTAGCTGAGAAGTGTATTTAGTTGCATCGTGTAAAAGATGTAACGATCTTCTGCTGGCGTTGGCTGACTTGACTGCGATAAAAGGCCATTCACCTGAATGTGACATTATTATTATTAATATTAACATTTATTGTTGTAATACAAACATACTCTGTCAAAACCGGCGTGAACATGTTGTACGGACTAAAATATCGTGTACTCCAGTGTGCTTACATTAGCTAACTCAACTAAAGCTAATTTAAATATATCATTGTTTCATTATTTTCATAATTATTGTTTCTTCAAAACAAACCGTAAATGAAAATATTTTTGCCCGGTCGTGGCTAATTTGTTGTACCCATTCCAGCATTCACTTTTCCTATGGTGGAAACCACGAAAACAACCATCAGTGTGGAAAACTCCTTTGTCTTCATTCTACTAAGTTAAAAAATGTTCATACTATCCTTCACGTGGATTATTGCCTTAATAAAGTTTTTTTTTTTTTTACATAAAACAGTATTATAAATTGTAGTACTAGTAGAACTTTATTTAGCAAGTTGCTATTTTTACATACAATACAAGTTCTTCTTATCTTATGGACTAGTTTATCACACAACTTATCTACCACTTAAGTGTATATAGAATAGTATCATATTGCAAATTGAGCAATGGAACGGGTGTTTAAAACCTCTCGAAATGTAATGATACCCAAAACGCTCGCATGGGATCGTAAGCCTAGGAATAATATTTGCGTATTAAGAGTTAAAACTAAAATCCACCCTCATTCAGCTTAATTGTACACAGTAAATGTTTTTCAGACGTGTACTAGCGCGTTTTAAGTCATGTGCAATGAAGAAGGCAAGTCTGCTTAGAAACAATGTACCGAGTTAATCCCGTTGACTCGGAGGCAACGGCAACGCTGCAGCCTAGGTTAATATTGCCGGATAAGACGGAAGTGAGCAAGGCAACAGCGTAAATCCACTGGAAATGAAACATGTGCACAAGTTGGTCGCATAAAACCTCAATTCAGATTTCAAGTCGTTGCGGTTTTGTTCCACAAACAATGGACCCAAATCCGTAGGTTCAAACTGGAAACTAGACTCGGGTATTAGAGAACGATCAGTTTCTTTCGACAAACTTAACGTTCTGTTAAATGGAGACACGATTTGCGAATGCGGCAAATGAACTTCTACCCTTGTGCCTACTACTGACGTTATATTCTAAGATAAAATGGCGACATATTTTTCCAAATGAGTCTACATTGACAATATTTTTAGTTTCCAATGCATAAAATATTTTTCTCGTACTTTTACCTGCTAAAACTGCGATGTAGATTATAAATCAGCATTCATGATTACTAATTCTATTAAAGTATCAAATATTATTTTTTGTCATTTTATTTGTCACGTACAAATCCTGGTCTAGAATGAATATTTATGTTTTTACTGCCGAGCTGTTAAATATTACAACGACCATGGAAAGAGAATGAAATATGTCTTTCGCAATTTACATAAAAATAGAATTATGATCTATGGATCAGTTTAATCGTAGCAAAGTATAAAATAACTAGGTCTTAATGATCCATTAGAAATAAAAAATAACTCTTGTTATTAATATATGTAATTATCTTTTAATGCAAAGATAACGGCCGAAGCATTACCATAAATAGTATGAAAACTGCCTTCGCTCCCCTATTAGAAAGTCGCATTATTCTCCAATGGGCTGTAAACAAAAGCATAGAAACTGTTTGGGTGATAAAGGAAAAGTTGATATAATTAATTTAAAAAGTCGATATTTAATTAACACCAAGTGCCCTAAGAAAGAGATAATAATGACTCCTAGTTAATTCGTTTTATCTTTTTATGTTTAACTCTATGGGTTCTAACGCAATAATACGGAGCAGACATTTTCTTTTTAATTAATTAATTACCAGTCTGAAATGAGCCCGAGGAAGAAGACGAAAAGGAATAATCTCCCGTGAAGAGCAACGTAGATAAGAGCGTTGACAGTTTCACTGCCAGGGAAATAACTCATTCGAGGTATTGCGAACAACCAAAAGTATTCATGAAGCCGTGAAATAAAACTCCTATTTCCATAGTGACACAATAATCTTCGGTGTCTGCGCTGCATGGATTTGAAGCGTTCAGCCCGTGAACTCAATTTTGGTAACTGGGTCATCGTCGAAGTTGGTGTTGATTGAAGAGTTTTCTTTATCTTTTTTGGAGGGGGAGGGGGGATATCAGCACCCTGGTTAGAGATTGGAGAGGGGGGATGAGTAGCCGCAGCAAGCATGAGGAGCAAAGATCCCACCCCACTCCCGCATCAATCAATCTGTTACAACATGACTAAACCGATTTGTGAAGATATTTAACGACTCTAGACGGTACCTATAGTTTCCAAAGTGTGCCAGAAATCAATTTTTGCCAGCCTTTTTTTATTAAATTATATATCTGTATAATAACACCAGTGCTTCGTTATCGATTATTCTATTAGAAAAGCGTGAATATAGTTAGAATTCAGTCGGATTTTATGAAAAAAAATAATCACAATATATTTTTGGCAAATTTAATCATTTACAACAGGCAAATAATCAATCAAATCCAAGAAAAACACTAAACATGAGTATAATTTTAAGAAAAGCTCAACATTTCTACTATAAATTGTAAAATTAACTAATAAAACTTATTTAAGTGCAAAAATAATTAACATGAGCATTTGAAAAATTTAGTGGTATCTATATTGTTAAAATCATACGTTTTGTTTGTCTAATCTAAAGTGATCAATTGTTTTGTTATTATGTCGTAGAATCAGACAAGAAAAATTCTTCACAATATTGTAGGTCAAGTTGGAGAAGTGTAAGACTCAACGGAAGAACTAATTTTTAGATTAACTTCCTGTCAATACATTGAAGTCGGGTGATATCAAGAGAAACAGGGCCCACGTTAAACAGGTTGCCCCTGGCACCCCCTTTCAGTTTTCAACACTTGTCTCGAAAGAAAACCTCGAGCTAACGCGATCACGACAAGAAAACAAGCAACCAGGATCCGTTTCCATCCACCCTCGTTTGCCTTCCATTTTGCAACCGACGCCATTGTTTTATTGGACTCTGTAATTTAATTTCCGTGCAGTTGTCAGCATCTTCCACTATGTGTGTGTGCTCGGTTCGAGTCCCAGCTTGTTTGTGTGCTTGCTCCGAGTAGGACGACACGACGTGTCACGTGGCTTTTAGTTCGCCTGAATGAGTTCCCTGATTGCGGTGCCTTCGCTCGTGGTTTCTACAGCCAAACTGCGCTTAACTTGATATTCCTTCGCCTTACTCGTCGATATACCCTCTCGTGTGATCACTTTAGAGGATGTTCACTGTTAAATGCCCATTGATCAAAACTAGAGAAACGCTCTGTGTTATGACGCTTTAATAAGCGCGCACGTGAACGGATTGAACATAATAGTGTAGAATCTGAACGAAAAGAACTTAACAATTACTCAATTTTGTATATAGTGGCTACTTTTTATTTTGAGTATCGGCGAGGAGAGAAGGGATGGTAGGAAAATAATAAATGAAAATTTTTAATTTTATAACTTTTACTGAATGGGGGACACTCTCCGTCGCCCGCCTGATTCTCTATACGAGAGGTGCGGGGCGAAGAGGTTCATATTTCTCCCGCTCGCTAGTCAGCGCTTCTACAATACTTATCGGATCACGTTAAAATTAACACATTCGTGACAGGACGAATTTTCACTATGTTATGGTTATGTCACATGTGTATACCAAGTAGGTTTTTTGAACTATGTTTACCCCTCTTCTTAAGCGGGCGCAGAAGTTTAGTTGATGGACAAGACAATACGATGTTACGGGTTGATGAGCGCACGACATATCGACACCTCGAACTTTCCTTTATTCATTGTTGAGGTGAAACTTCTATTAAATGATATTTAATATTTAGTTAGAATATCAGTTGGTTGTTCTAACGATCGCTTCAAAGTAAAAAATACACCTGTTAACATGTTATTTAGACAAATTTATGAGTCAAAAATGGAAAATTCAACAACCGAGTAAAATAAGTAAAATAAATAAATTTGCATTGATTGTCTATCCTATTCACTTAGTGACAAGAACTTATTTTCAGCGGGGGGATATTATACCATTTACTAGCATGGTGACACGACGGTGCCAAAGTCACAGTTTCCGTACACAATATAGTGGTACGGTACCCTACGGATCGATTCAATCAGATCGAAATCAATTACCAAAGTAAAAAAATCCCAGCCGAGCCGAGAATTGAACCCCGAACCTTCTGCAATGTAAGCATACATAGTTATATAAGTGCCCTATTGAACTTCAACGTACAAAACACCTTCTCCCTCTCAAACTACCCTGAATGACCCAAAGAAGATTTTGTTACTGATTCTAAAATAAGTTGTACCAAGATTTTTTTTTAGATTCGTTTCAAAATCAATCTAAACTTAATTAAGTCCAAAACGTGTACGATCGATAACCAACGAAAAGCAACAGTCCCAGATGTTCCGGCTTAAAGTTGGACGCAACCCTGCCTGGGTGAATCGTTTTCGCATTCACTCAGCATACCTGCCAGCGAATGTCGTAGCGTGTCACGTTCGACAGTCGACAGTCGACATATCTCCAAGTCGGAAGCGCGAGCGATAAGGTCGAGACTTCTATCCCACGCGTCAAGACTGTCAGCTGATATTTGGGTCAACCTTCTTCGCAACGCTTCACGTCAAGAATTTCAATGTATTTCAATATTTATTTTTTTGTTGCATTCAAATCTTTTCACTGTGATGGGTATATAAGAAATACAGCATCCAGTTCCGAAGAAGTATTGCATTTGTCAGCAACTTTTTGCGTAAACGTTTCCGTAGGTACCATAAGTTTGTGATGAGACTTGAGGGCAAAAATGATTTGTGCTAAAATAATATTTGCCTATCTAAAGAATTTGTTGCTTTCAAGTAAGTCAGATAAAAGGCCACATTGCTAAAATTACTTTGTTTCACTTCCTACGTAGAAACAATAAAATGTATTATCACTATCATTCATTCATTTATACCTTTGTGTAAGTTTACGTGTAATGAGGATGGGAAGGTGGAGAGGGGAGCTGGACAATAGACCATACATGTACCTTTACAAATCTGGCCCCAGTAAATAACACACCAATCTGGATCCTAGTTCTGCAAAATCAGCTAAAGTATATTGAAGGCGCTCATCGCAAAATCAGCTAAAGTATATTGAAGGCGCTCAATTGGATACTACCAATAAAAATGTTATCTGTTTGTTTCATTTTATTTTGTATGTTTAAAGCAATTTAATTTCAACTCACTTCAAATAACGTATATAAATTATTGTTAACAAAGAGTACGTGAACTAGATTTATAAATTATAACCTATAATCTGGACAGTGAACCAACAACAATTTTATAAGTAAGAGTGATATTTGCGAAGTTACTCGCTTTTGTGTCGTGTGTCGTAGCATGCGGTCATTTGCCGTAAAACCAGTGTTGCCAAGGCAAGAATGAGAAACATACATGTTTGTTTGATATGCAGACACACTATAAGTTATTAATTATATCTCAAATTTTTACGAATCGGTAAAATCTGAATATATATTTAAGAATATAGGCCTACACACTGCAGTTTGAAGTGTCGTAGGAGACAACAAGTGTGTCTAGCGCAACAGTTGCATTTCTGAATGACCGTCCAGAATGACAATCTACGTAGACTGTAAAATATATTTCAAAGAGGTTATAAAGTAGGCTTCGTATCTCGCTGCAATAAAGCTTTAATGTTTTATATGTTGTCTTGAAACGTTTTCCTATTTTCCCTTTCTCGGGGATTTAATTAACTCCGCACAATAATGCAGCAGTAAAATACATTATTCTTAATAATGGGAAATAACTTGAAAATTTCATCAAATTTAACTTTTCATTTGAATATTTTCCATTCACGGTCTCAATTAGTAGAATTACTCGTTCGCTTCCTCTGTTGATCGCGTTCCAGTTTCCTCTTCTCGCTCCCTCCCTCCCTCCCAATCCCAATGATCCTGATTTAAGCCCTTGAAATGCTTTCTTCTAACTTCCATCTCCAGCCCAGCCATGGTCCAATGACTCCGCAAATCAGCCAATTTTCCAACAGCTCTCCTCCTTCATTGTTTCTCGTGCGTAAAATAAAATGATCTTGCCTCTCCCTCGTTTCCTAATCTAAGTCCAGTGAAGTTACTTCCTCGTGCTTCGAAATTCTGAAGAAGATAGATAGCCTAACCTAAAGATACGCTAGAGGAATGGCCGACTTTGAGATAGTAAATTATTACTTTTTGCGATGGCCAATCTCGTGTAGGCCGTATTATCAAAAGCGATGATAACGTTGAAAAAACTCTTGCCTAAGAGGATGGAAACAAAGTTATACTTGTAGTTCAGGAAATGACTTCATAACGAAGTGTATACACCACTGGTCCTGGGGGCTTTTTCTTGCTCCAGTTTACGGAGTTACTAGCTCAGTACCAGGATATGAAACATGGTAATAGTGTACACATACTGATATTGATATCAAGATAGCAAGGGTAAAAAAATAAAAATAAAAATTACCAGAAATGAAAAGTTGGAATTAAATTTTTAAAATCGGTGCATGAGATGTGAATGAGATGTATGTGAAAGCTGGGACACAATTCCAATTCTATTTTTGCTATATGGCTATGTTAATAAAAGGACTAAGAAAGGATTTGATTTCTAAGTTATTGAAGAGCGTGCACAATGCTGAGCATCCCCCAGTCTAAACAATCATTAAGCAGCGGGGAGGGTAAATCTCGTTCGTTTTAATATAGACAGGAACTTGACGATAAGAGACGGAAACGAAAGGCAAATCACAATTAACGGGGCAAGTTAGAGAACTCATTAGAGGGATTAATATTAGTAGTCACTTGTTTTCGGCATTTCGTCTCATCTCGGAAAACTTTCGTCATTTCTATTCTAAATTCCAACCGTTGCAAAATAGTAATTACAAAATAATTCCTCTTCATCCATTTTGTCGACAAGGCAGGCATGAGTTTATGAGATTTGTTGTGCATTGACATCACTTGAGATGAGTCGCACGTCGCTTAGTCTGGCCCGGGCGTAATTGCTAGAGTTAAGATCTTGATTTAAGTTCCTTGAACGCAGATAACGAGACTTGGTATTAATTAACATAGTTGAGCGATATGGTTGTATGTCGTAAAACATACCGCTGTGTGTACATTTGTTTGCAGTTTAATACAAACTCGCATGAGGGCTTCATCAGTTCTTCATTAATTGCATTCAATTAAACTATGGTCCAGGTAAAACCTACGTGCTTGTGTAAAAATATGCATACATCCAGTACAATAATATGAATCTATTAAAATACAAGAAGAAACCAAATTATTATTGCTGATATGAAACTTAACGAAACAAAGCTAATGTTGAGTACAAAATGCAAGTAGTAGTGTAGGCCAAGTGATTTATTAGGAAACTTGCAACTGATTTTTATATAACCAATACAAACCACATTACCTTTAATATTTATTTTCACTTAAATGTTCTTTGTGGAAACGTATATTTAACATTTACTGAAACAACATTAATTTTAACTATTTAATTTTAGAAGTGAATACTTTTGCTTTATGTCCTGTCTGTTATTTTTTTTTTTATATATATAATGAGAACATAGTAGTTTTAATTCTCCGCTTCAAATTAATTTTAAAATTGGACTGTGTTTTCTACACAGTTCTCATTCTACAAAATTCAACGCTCTTAAATATTTCGTTTTTGTGTTCAACAAGTTTGTAATTCTACTTGAAGAGTTTTTACGTCCATCGTGATATTTTATCTGCAACAGAGGTGTAAGGTTTTAAGATTCTCCACGCCGAGGCGGGGTGGCTAGGGGTTAGTTATTTCTTGACCCGAGTCTTAGGGTAGAAGTGCGGCAACAATGCAGCACTGACGTCGAGCACGCCAGTACCGCCCTCGAGACTTGCAAGTGTTGGAAATTAATGAGAACTTCCCGCCAAATTAAAAGAACGAAATTGTTCCCCTTCCCTTCTGGCGAGGATGTTTCACTGTTGCAGTGAACTCGCGCGCAAGTGAAAAGTTAGGGGTAGCGGAAGGGGAGAAGTGGATACAACAAACTTTTTTATTTTTTAATCAGGAAGGGAGTTTATTTTTTAAGAACCACCCGGCAATACAGGTTTCAGCTGAGGTTAGGGAGTAAATGTTTATAAGAGGATTTTTATACGAAACTTTTGATATCAAAAGTTATATGTATAGTCGATGTTAAACTCAAATAGTACCTGCCTACGTTTAAGTAACACAAATACAAAGTCGTGTGGTTTTCTTGAGCGAGTGCGGCGGAAGTTGGGTGGTTGGGGGGGGGGGGGGGGGGAGGAGGTAACAAGTCTAGTTAAGTTTCCAACTTGTAGTCATGTACTGTTCATTGTAGGACGAACTTACATTAATTTCAACTTGAAATTGCATATACATAAAACAAAACATCATATAACGAAACTTGCCCGACAACGAAGGATCATTACAACATTATAATATACTGGACTAAAGACGAATTTATACTACAGAAATAAACATTACATCCATTATTTTGAAACATACAAAGGTATACGACAATTTTCAAATGGTTTGAACTGAACATAAATATATATGGGATGTAAACTGTGTTATTTTTAATATGGTTTGGCAAAAGTACAATTTGATTATTTGCATACATCATAAATTGCCGACTCCCACCTTATTTCAATAGTATGTACTTTAATATGATTAATAAATCAAATTCTATAATACAAATTTCAATTTATTTTTGTCCAAAAAGCTGGAATTAATTTGAAACCATTTATATTAAGTTAGCAATAATTGTACATTTTCGCACTCTCATTTTAATGGCATGTATCAAATGTTATAGCTGTTGATAAATTCTAATAGCAATAACATTAAAATTACAAATCATACTGCTCTACGTATCAACGCGCTTTACGCTACCGGGGTCACAGTATAATTCCTATAACATTGCTTTTTGTGTCGTGATAATTGTATTATTATATTACAGCATTATTGCTTTGTTGAGATAATGTGTAACATGCATGAATTGAAATACAGGCAGTGAAGATTGCCGTGTTACCACATGTATTACTATTGCAACGAGAATGTCCCTGTGAATGAAATGATAATGATAATGTAAAAATAATAATAATGGTATATCAATTAAATGATAGGTTGAATAATTAAGGCTACGGTGAGGTGGCGTTGGGGGAAGGGGGAGGTATTTTATCAGCAAATGATATTTTTTCACGATAGCTCCAAGGCAATATAATACAAATTGACATCCAACCGAACATATACATCGAGACGAATAAAATGTATTATACTATGTACATTTAGGATAGTACGTTAATTTTTAAACAATGATGAATAAAGACTTAAGACGATCTCCATCTTGATTGTGGTTTTCGTGGTGTTCCAAACAGACATTGGTGAATGCAAGGATGGCTTAAAAATCGTCTAAGTTATAGAGGAAATTGTTGGAAGAGGAAATATTTTGTTAGGTCATATGAGTTGAATAAAGAAATGATAAAAACTGAACAGGAGCCATCTTTGCGGGCACCGGTCACTGCTAGGAGGAACCCAAATCGACTAACAGTATCTTTTCATTACCGGAAAAATGTGTATTAAATTACCTATTGAACTAGTTCAGAGAAAATAATCAACTCTTGAAATAAAATGTAAACTTTTTAGAGGGGGCGTGCTAACAAGCTCGGTGGAGTAAATGTTAATTAAGACAGTAGCACAACAGCTGTGGTGTGGCTGGCTGTGAGACCATTTTAGGTTCTGAAAGTGATCAGTACCAAAATTAAAGAAAAGTTACTAAAGAAGCGAAGAAAAGTTTTAAACGGATTTTACAGTAACACAAGAAGTTTGAAGAAAATTACCACCAAGGAAATTAAAGCAAGAACACTTTAAATCTGTCCATTGCCCTGGATTTGTTTAGCAAACGTGAAGATCTAGGAATTATGACGTGTATTGTGATCTGTGTGCATTATAGTAATACTATAATCTTTGGTAATACTCTATACGAGTGAGATTAAGAGGGAAAGAGAGTAAAAGATATCGCCATCATGTAATTACAAATAAAACTCTTGTAAGATTTTGTTTACTTATTTAAGAAAAGATTAAAAATTTAAATCTATTACTTGTAGTTATAAGCCAGATTGTGATAGTGGTAGACCTACATTGAATTTTGAAGCAGTTTTAAGTTTTAGGTATCATCTTGCCCCACTTTCATCTATACTCTTTACAACTCAAATGTTCTGCACATTTTAAACAATCAATGTATACAATAATTCTAAGAAACTAATACATACTGGTTCTTCTAACACAGGTTTTGACAGTTTGTATTAAATACAGAAATAATAATAACAAAAACCAATAATCGCAATTTTAGTCAAACCACACCTCTTACAATTGTAGGAAAGTAGGTGGTGAATTTGTAGTAGAATCAGTAATACAAATACAAATGTGACAAGGAAGTTTCAAGATGTGTCATTATCTGAGTTATCCAGTGTGAAAGCCTTGTTTGCAAGTCTTGAACACTATAGCCTGACGTACGTACGTGCTATGTTTACACACTAGCTTCAAGTTACAGATGTTTTTGAGAGAAATCGTATCAACTCTAGCTTAGACTCAGCACTCGACTTTTGTCGGACGATGTGTGGTAAGGGGGTACTTTTGTCGCGTCTCTATAACATGTTGACCTGAATAAATATCTAATGTGTGCTGTTCTATAAATATATTCTATGAAAATAAATTATACAAAATATATTCTGTATTCTAATAAAATGGATGCTGTAAGAATAAAGCTTTCGCGACGAAACCAATTATTGGTAGAATTAAAACAAAGTAGGCGTTAAGTTGTATTGCTTAGGCAAAATCAAGGTCCGTCGATCCCCTAGCGGAGGTTCGGTGGAGTTTAACGAACCCCCGCCAGGGGATTTACGGACTTTGAGGCAAAATTATTTCATCAGTTGTTGACTGTTGTGTTGTTCGTGTGTTAGTTTAAAACAGAACATATCTTCATTTTTCTTCTTTATTTTCTCCTTTCTTCCTCTATCTTTTTCGAATGCGGACTCAAACATTATTTGAAAATAACGTATGGTAATATGTCTGAGTGTGACACGTTCGTGTAACGACTGGGTGTCTAGTTTTACCAGAAACTGAATATGTATATACCAACCTGATAAAGTTGGGGTACAACTGCGCTGTAACATTTACACACGTTTTGCTATTCACATGTGGAATAAGTTGTGAATGCAAACACGTCACAACACCAAATATACAATGCAAACGTGTCTTTAAAATAAATAATTATTTACTTATTTGTTTGATGTCTTATAAAACTGATTTACAAAGAAAGGTGGACAATAAATGTTCCTATGTATACAAATGATAATAGAAACTCATAAAATAGTAAGAATAAAAAAAATAACGAAACAAATTAGCCTGCTGTACTATTGCAAAAAGAATAATTACAAACACAATAAATTTAGAGAAAATTGCTTTATATCTTCAAATATGAGATTCAAAAATATATGGTAACAGAAACAGAAGTGTGAAAAAAAGCAAGTAAAGAGTACGCATATGAATGATGTGTTGCTATTCGGATACATCTTATGTTTACGTTGAATGAATCAGATATATTTAACTTTTTTTTTATTTGAGACTTTAATATAGATATATTTCCCATTTCAATATCTAAAACATAATCAAACTAAACATAACATAATGTGGCTCAAGGGTGGATTGCAGTGGCAAAACAAAGTGAAGGTCTATGACAATACTTCCCCGACTACTTGAGCTCATATTCCGTGCAAGTTATGTGGCTCTAAGTTAGCAGTACATCACGGGAATATATTACACTAGGTGCAGCATGGACTGGGTATCCGTACGAAAACAGAGCGCGCAGCTAAAGGGGGGATTATCATGCATAAAGAAGATAAGGTTTATTCATGCCACTGCGAGATTCCTCTTTCAGAATGGATATGCGTGCATCTGTGTTATTCATGTTTAGTAAAAAATAACGTTTTACTTCACGTGTTACGACATTTCACTAGAATGTACACTTTTAAGTTGTGTACTAAATTATTATTCTTGTCGAGTTTTTGTATCCGGTTTCTACTTTTAATAATTATAATCTGTGCTTGTGTCAACCGAGAGTGTTTCGTTCTATAAATCTATGGATTTGTCTGAAAAAGGTCACAATTCTTTCTGTCAGCATTTTCAAATTACCACTTAGCAGTTTTATTTATTCCCATTTTCGTCTATCAACACTTCAACTTGCCTCCTTTCAAGTGTAATATTCTTATTCTTACTCAATTAGGCCTACATGATTTCAGTGTGATTGTCAGAGAGTGATATTATATTTATGTAGACATTGTATTTTCAATCTTGTCTCGTTTTGTGTAGCATACGCATACACACACACGCACTTGCTCGTAAATGGAGATAAATACATTTATTTTCTTTTGTCAAGTAAATGATTTAAAAATAAGATGTTTAAATAATATTATCATTAATATTAAAATTAATTTCTTTTTACTATTATGTATTTAAAACAAATTAAATGAATATGTTTCTTGAATAACAAATTGTCTAAAAAATGTGTGAAAGTCAAAATAATTTTTTTCAAAGAATAAGGACGATAACAAAAATGTACTCTAGCGATAATAAAACTAAAGTACTTGCTATTTGTTGTTGCTTGTACACCCCTGATATGTGTAGCCTAGATCCTGGTCTATTATATTGTAGCTCAGTTACATTTTTCCACCAGGCAATTATACATTAATTGGTTAATTGCTCCCTAGTATCATATGATGCGAGCATTATTAGCTAATCCGGGGCCGTAGCCACAAGCAATCCCACCACCACAAACGACGTACCATATTATAATGGGATTTCTCTCCAGGGCGATTGTGTGTACATTTTTCCATGAGTTGTGATGTGATTTGCGGTGATTATACTCCAGCCTGGTCTATAATGTGAAGGTAGATATTATTATAAATCAAGTTAATATTAACACGGACGTCATTAACAGGCTTAAATGGCGCTAAAGCGCATCATGGAAATTGACTTAGTGGAACCTCGGTATGGTTTCGTGAAGCAGTAACGATCATTGAGCTCCAGGTTTACATTAATAAATAGGTAAGCCTGAAATCGCACCTGGATTGCCAACCCTAACAAGTAGGTTAAGAGTTAGGTATAGTTTGTTAAATCACTTTAGAGAATAAGCTCTGAGTACAATGTGTAGGTACGAAATAACTTGTAAGTTGTTGATTTTTTTTGCCTATTATTCGATGATTTTCTAACTATTTAATTCGTTTTTGTAAACCTTCTTTATAGTAATGGAGCTATGAGACTTTCTTGCGAGGCCTATTTGTGTAACGTTTTGTAGTGGGTGTTTCCTCGTGGTAAAATCCATGATCAATCCATAACTTTATCAGTTGATTGTAGCAACGTTTGGTAAACATTAAATTTATACAAACATCAAACTACAAAATCATTTTAACATAGTTTTTTTTTTTTTAATAACCGTTAATCATTAAGCAAATCTGGTGTGTTTGTGAAGATTGAATTTTGTTCTCCGTAGGCATACATAAATTTACAGACACAAATAGAAAAACATATTATTTTGTAATTATTGTAATAATAGCCACAGTTAAATAAAAACCATACACCTTTCTAGAGTGACGCTTTTTCAAACGCAAGATTTCCTCAAAAATGTGAAACGTATACTCTAAAAAAAGAGGTTGATAGTGTAATAATAAAAAAGTATGACCACTAGATACCAGTTGATTTTTGTGTGAGGGAAGACGGCAAATTACTAAATTGTAGTCATCATACGTAGCATTGAAAATCTTTTAAGATAAAACCGTAAAATTAACTACTGTGTTACAAACAAATATAATAAGAATTTGAAGATTGAGAATGAAACCAACAATTCATTGTAATACAATGCAATACAACACAATACAATACATATCACACTATTGTTGTGTTTGTTATATTTTCAATCTACAGCATGCCCTCACTTTTTACACGAATTCAAGGATCGCGTTTTCAACCATGTTTGTCCTCACGTAACTATCATTATCCCCCTGCCCTCCCCCACCACCCAAAGAAAAATGTCGCAACATTCCTTGAATATCAAAAAGTCAATGGTTTTAAATGTAACACATGCAAAGAATTAATGGAGTGAAGATGACATATCTAGCTCTGCGCGCGCTATTACTTTTGATTTGAATATAAAAGTTGATGGTGTAAACACCCGGTTAGACTACGGACAGCAACGGGCGGGCGTCGAATTAGTAATGCTACTCGCGGCCGCAGCAAACAACGTAGCGCTAGCTGCAACTAACATGTGGCCAATTGGGGCGTCGTGACACGGATAACGGAGTCTCATTTCACGCCCGTTGGCGCCGATGCGCTCCAAGGCAAATACACCTTGCAACTACGGGGGGGGGGGGGGGGGGACTTCTACTATACACTGCTTCCCTTCCATCATATTCTAGCAGATCGGTTCACCCTACTTGTCTAGAAAGAGGTTTTTCGATCCGTGGAGTGAAGCAGAAAAATATTAAGGGCATACATTTTAATTAGGTAATTTACATAAAAAAATTAGCAAACATCACAGTTTATAGAATATGTTCTAATATATCAACATTGAAACTTACTTGTTTGTTAAATCGGATTTGATCTCAGGTAAATGCAGAATGGTTTGCAAAAACAAAAGTATGGCATTTAAAACCTTGGTTAAAATAAATAACTGTTCATTTAAACTGGAGATCAAGAATATCATTTTGGTTCTCTAAACTCTACAAAACAGGGAAGTGCACGCGTGATTGTGCCATATTACCACGCCCTAATCTATTCCAGTTACTAAAACAGATTTAAACTATTTTACACTCAATATCATTCGCATGGTAAATTATAGGTAAATGTACATTTTATTGTATCTTTGAAAACATTACAAATCTTTACATGCAATAATACATGCGTTTCCTTTCGTATATTGTATTTTATTTTTATACACAATCTTGAGTATTTTTCCATCTCTGGTTGAGGTGGGATCTAATCTAACTCTTGTAGGCATCGTTAAAAATAATAATGTATGCATTTTTAATTGCAGTGCCAGATGGAAGACTTCCTTGGATAACCTGTTGACCTGACATTACACATGAAGGTATGTGAGCTGACTAACTAAACCCTTTCTTTCTCACTCTAATTGACAGCTCTTACAGACTAGATAATAAAACTATTGATATTTGATGGCGGTTCACTTAGGAGGTCATGTCACATTCAGTTTTAGAATAATATTTTATTGTCAAGCGTCATAAAAAGTTTACAACTTGTCGAGTGACTTATGACCCATCAGTGTCAAGTGCAAGATGCAAGACTCTCAAACGTCTTTTTCTTACGTTTTCAAATTAGCCAAGTTCATTTTCTAATGAACGTTAAGGCTCCAAGTATGAGGTGAAGGAACTTAGAAAGATATAAAAAGGGTACGAGCTAAGATCTTTGGGACATTATAATGAAAGATGGTTGATGAGAACGGAGAAGGGGAATCAAATAGACAATAAACTCAGACGGTGGAAGATGGAGTCCCGAATTGTAACTAGCGCTGATTGTCTTTACTGCGTTTCGTTTATTACGTAGCGTGGCTGCTTTTTATTTCGCACGATCGCTTCGGCGTCGAAGCCGTAAAATACGTCGGGGGGGGGGGGGGGGGGGAATGTTGATTGGAGAGGTGAGGCGTGATGCCGGTTCCATCGACCTCTCGGGCCCCTTCAGTCATATTCCGACGACCGCAGGCACCAAACCGGAGAACACAATTGAACCAATAACTCAAAAGTTTACGGGAAATATTTTTCAAACGTTTTTATTGAAGGTTAGCGATGTTTGCGCTTGAACATTTTTGAGAAATAGAATGGTAAGGAAAATGTTGTTGCGGAAGCGAAGATATTAACAAATGTTGTTTTCAAACAATATTGTTGAAACTGGAATCTTTGATAAATATTAATGAACTATAATGACATTTGTTTAATATTTTCTCGGAGGTGGCATTTTCGTTATGAGTCATGCCCTATTCTATGATGAAAGTATTTTTTATTTACAATATTAGTTAGACACAATCATAAGTAAACCAGTATTATTAGTTTGAACAATTCAAACCACAAATAATATAGATGATCTCATCAAACAACACTAACAGTCCCCGCTACATTGGCCATGCGTTAGCCCTACACCCATTGGAGAAGTCCAACGTGAAACTTAATACATGGACTAGTAGATTTAGCAACTTTATTTTGATAGACAGTAAACATGATACTGTTATCAGCATAATCAAAAGAGTGCACACACTTCGAAAGATCTAAGACGTTTCTGGTCGCAACAATTGTTTCCAACAAGTGCTCAACAAGTATATTTGTTAATATGAATCTCCAAGAAGAAAAACACTTTGTTTAGCTTCCATTTTAGTTTACTTTATTTTGTTTTAATTTTTATTTCAGTGACGTAGTGTGATATTTGACATCTAGTAGACACACATCTACATAAACTTATTATTATTATTACTATATTGGTTAATAAAAATTATATTACAAAGCTTATTAAATAATACACGTATTAATTAATAAATACACGTATTATTAATTTATTTATTGTCCACATATTCAGTAATTACTATAACCGATTTTCAATGGGGGTCATTATACGATTTATAATTGAGTTCGTTGCTACGACGGCTCCAAAGTCACTGCTTACATGTTTTCCCGTATCACATCGATAACAGTAGTTGCAATTCCAGAGGTGCGATTGGTATTAAGAAAAGCTGTTTAGTGTAGTGTAGTGTGCATGAGCGTTGTCCTATTGAAAGCACCCTGTGCTAATGTGTTATCGGTTCTCCGGGGGTGTACGTCAAGGGCAGAGGGGCAAGGGGGGTGGCTAAGATGCGATTTGCAAATCCCCCTATCTTCACCACACTCGGCCATTATTCCATCTCCAACCGCACGTACGCCGGGCGCATGCGCGGAACATGCTAATGTGTTGTGTGGTCAGCAAGAGATAAGGCTGGCCCTTGAGCTGTGAGGTACAGACGGGAACATAAGCTCTGCAGCATCTTACTTTAGAGAACACGGTACAGTTTCAAGCAGCCACATTCCTAATGCTGTCTATATTATATTTAGTTATTATTTTAACGCCTATGTAAAATTGAAAAATCAAATGTACTACGCATGTACGAAATTGGACCCTCCTTAATTGTTCCTTAGTTCCTTTCCTGCCCTTCAATTCTACTACTCATCCTACTTGTCCGTTTACGCCAATCACCCCCAAACGTTATAAGACAAATAGTTTTGAATACGTCGTTGAAATCAAAATAATCAAATCAAATCCATTTTCTTTGAGATTATATCTTAGCCTATTCTTTGTGTTTTTGATTGTTTTGATTGTTGTTGTGTGTTTCATTGTTGTTGTCGTATAACTGGGTTTATTGGGGTGTTAAATAATCTACTTGTACACAATGTCATTTTATTTTTTATTTCTTCTGTACAATTAAGTAATTGATACATTTTTCCTTGTATGATTTGTGTTCGCATTGCGTCTGAATGTTCTTTATATTACAGTGAAATGCGCAACATACGCGTAAGGGCTGTGATCTTATAGTGCTTCTGTTCGGCTGAACTTAGTAATTACATAAGGTAAATGTACACATTCCAAAGATTCTCGTGCGTTGTGGCAGTATACCCTGCCACACTAGGTAATACTGACAAGATTAAACTTAAATGATTGAATGCCTTCTCGAAATATCAATCCAGAATTCTCATAAAATAAAACATCTCCTTGTGTTTCATAAATCAACCAGATAAGACGTCCTCTTGGCAATCAATCGACTTATTTTATACTAAAAGCAATTTTTCTTCTTCCTTTCGATATTTCTTCCACGTTTTTTTTTTCTTATCGAGAAACTAGCCAGAATTGTGTGAAGATTTTCAATATTTCATCTGGACGTAAAACAGTTTTTCATAGTCAAATTGTTGAAAAGACATTAAATTGGTTCTTCTGTATAATACGTCTTCCACGCACGGGTCCAAGCAAGCATTGATATAGGCTTTGGAACAGCCGTGGAGATGAAAGTAGGTCTGCATTATTCACACTTTTCTGAAAACAGCAAGGCATAGATTGAACCTTTGGGCGCATATAGAGTGTGTTGGCTAACCAAGCTGGGGAGCCTAAATAAGATGACAGAGGAGGCTGTCAAATCTCCAACAACGAGCAAACACATTTTTTAAACAAGGTTTTGTCATTGTTGTTGTGTGTTTTTGTTCAGTTTTCTCTTTCAAAACAAAAATTAAAGACTATAGCTGATGAAACACCTGTTACTAAAGGTGTTCATTCTAAGCGTTGATTGTTCGTTGATACCTATTGTGTACTGTATTCACTACAACAGTAGGTGCAAAGTAGTCCTGTAGTTACATACGGGAATGAGTTTTTCTTGTGTTGGTAACGTTTAGTTCACAAACTTTCACAGATCCCCAACGAGATTCCAGTTGGAGAGAATTTCAACAAACTTGACTGATTCATATACACATTTTTTCTTTGCACGTAATTACGCGAATAAAGTTTTTTACAACAAATGGAACACAATATGGTATTTATAACTAAAACATACACATTGAAAGAAACAATTAATGCTAAATTCCCCGTTCCGATGTATGGGAATTGAACCCGTGCCTATAAGAAGTGTATACATCAGTTGTGTTTGTGTGCACTCAAGTGTGCAACTTGCATTTACATGCGAATTCTACACTTTATAACTCACATAATCTGTAACAATGACATGGACTTAATTAAATGGATTTTTTGAGTTGGTGGTCTTTGCAAAATTATTTTAACCCTTAGATATTAATGGATGTTATACTACTGCAACACCTAAAGGTTGAAGATTGTCTTAAGCATGATTATTTGTTGACTAATGTAATTAGAGAAGTTTGGATTTAATTTTATGTTTTGCTGTAAATATTTTTAGTCTTTATATTCCAAAAACAATTCAAACGTTATTTGGAATTTGAGATATTAAGAAAATTAATAACGAGTTAAAGTTTTACTTTAAAATCAAATAAGTTATCGTCATCGCAACTCAAGCGCGATTAAATTTTGTCTTAGTTTAACCTAATTAGCTATAGCTACGGCCTAAAATTGAGTTTTTAATGTCTTTAACACTCTGTGTTTTAGAAAGAAAAGAGTTTCTAGAAAACTTTAACTTTTCAAGTAAGCTAGATATTTTTCTTTATTAGAATGACCCTTTTGGCAATAGACGACAAATAATTTTATAAGAACACAATAAAAACTGAAGCCAAGAATATGAAACATAAGCCACTACTAGAATAGTGAGAAACTATGGTCATTTAAAAAATTAAATACTCTAACTTGGCAAAGTTTTAAGAAAACATAACGGTTATGTCGTGAGTAATAACTGGCGAGTTGCTAGCCCACATCGCTCTGAAGCCGTTAGAAAAGTTGCATACAGGCTTAAAGGGATATTTGAGATTGTCGTTTGCAGGCTTCCAAGATCTTTATTGTGTTTTGGCTGCGTGAAAGAAGGGAGGAGTCGCAACGAAGAAAAAGACAGCTGCGTTAAATTCACAGCTCTAGATATTCTTTAAATCTCAATTTTGCTTTGTGTTATTTTTCTAACGCTACTGGCAAAATTGAGTCTATACGTCTGCACAAGTTAGTTGCAACGTTTTACTGCTATAATAGTAAAACATTAAATACAAGATGTTAAGTTGGTTTGCTGCGTGGTTGAAAATTGTGCTGAACTGTTCTGTCTGTGTCTCTCTAAGACTTGTTCGGGTAATTGAAACAAATTCCCATTCTCACTGACTTAGGAAAATCTTAAAAGCACAAACTTAGTAATGCTGGTATAGTGGAGACTCAACCTGTTACTGCACTTCGACATATGCCTACGTTGTTCCATTTAGCCAGCAATTGTATCGGTGCGTGTGCGTGTGCAGGCAGTAACAAACAGTCCTACTTACTACTTAGTACTTACATAAGTATGATGTGTTCTAGTGGGCCTAGATGAAACCCTGCCGGCCTTAAAAACAAAAATCAGGAACTAGCCCACACTTTACATATTATATTCTTTATTATACGAGGACATTTTGAGCAAAATAAATTTCAAATCTGTCAGAGAATATAAAATATATCTTACATTGCCTTTTTATACATTTGTGCATGAAGGCACAGACGCATGTATTTGTTTAATCTCTATCCTATGCAGTTATAAAAACTGATTTACAAAGGAAAATCTTAAAAACACAAACTCAGTACATGCTGGTATACTGGAGTTAACGTCAAAATACAAACAACTAAGCTATCCATGCTAATATTGGCGTTACGAAAGCACGCGTGTTCTGCCGAATGCTACGAGTTCATCTATATTATATAGTTCCCTCTTGCATCGTAGCAGAAGATGACTCGATGATTTCGAGAGAAGCGTCACGATTGTGGTTTTGATCTTTGCTATACTTTCAACACACTCATAAAATATTGTGTATTGCAAGAAACTTCGTGACATTGTCTATGATCTTTAACGTTTACATTCACACAAACAGAATTATTCATTGTGTATGCTTCTTACTGTTCTTTTACGGAATGACATATGTAGCGTTTCATGTATGTTCAAGCTTGCTGCTGAAATATTGATAGCAAGAATGTAAACAACGAATTGAGAAAAAGAATCGCAAATTGGACTTTTGGATAATATGTTACGAAACATGTGTGCATTCAAATTTTCTACAAAACTGAAGCAATTTAGCAACTCGAACAAGTGTTTTTGGTTTTGGTTTTCTTTTCTTCACTGAATTTGGATTTAAAAATTAACTTATCATGTATGTGTTCCCTTGGGCCCATATGACGTAGAAACATACCGATTAGTTGCATATTACAAACACAGATAGGAAAAATACTGTGTTTTCCAATTCATCATAAAATCTCACCGTGAAAGTGTAAGCAAAAGTTTTTGTCTAATGTTAGAATTCTTCCCTTAAAAATGTTATATTTCAACTATATTGCAACCTGTATAACTAAAAATAAAGATACATTTTAATTATCAGTCTTATGAGCCTATCTGCTTATATGGTGCAGAGCCAGAAAACCAAAGATATCTTTTTGAGAGTCTATATCCTTTGCAAACCGCAATGTAACAGTGTGATACATCATTTTAGTATTAACTTTGGTATTCACTCTTGTGATGAGATCGTTTCTTTTGTCATTGCTCCTTTCTTAATGATATTACACGTCGCAGTATGGCTCACTGTAGGCAGTTGATATTACACGCATATAATTAATATATACTTAACTCATTCAATTCAAATTTACTTAATTCAAACTGTTTCAATTTTTGAAAATTTCCGTTATATTTTAAGAATGCAGAAAATAACAGTATAAAGTCTACAAAATCAAAGAACATTGAAGCGTACGGGTGCAGTTTTTATTTTTATTATTTTGGTACACAAGGCAGGTCACGGTTAATTTATTAGAAGTAATATATACAATACATACACATTATAATGATGTTAAACCGTTAATAATTTATTCAAAGGCCAAAACCTATTTCTATCAAACACCAATTTACAGGGAGTTAATAAAAAAATCTCCAACCATAGATGGATAAAGATAGAATAGAGATAAAGGTTGCTCGTGATAGTGCATGCTTATATATTGATAGTGACAATTACAAATCGTGCACAACTAAAATGATTAAAGTACAGATAAAACCTTCTACTACTCGATGCGGAAGCTATTTCCTACATTTGAAAGTAACATTTCGTAGGTGAACCCCGCAATGAAAGTGCGTTTCAATTTGTCTAAGTATCAATGCTGAACTGTTGTGTATCTAACAGACACGTACGAACACCCTGCCGCATATATATCCTTTTCTTATATTGTAGGACTGCGAGCTGCCCTACCAATTACCAGGATATTACTTTCGTGTTGACAGGGGACTTGCGACAATGCATGTTCGCAAGCAACATGTGGTATACATGAGGGTACATGAGTACATGCATAACACCGTGGCTGCCGGATCCATAGTGCGCTCGCTGTTAGCCAACCCGGTTCTAATGCGTGGTTCACAATTGAAATAAGAGTTGGTTTAGTGATGGAACAAGCAATAACATTGCTGTGGTTCACAACTGTCACAGTGGATTGAAATAGTCATAAGAAATGAATCAATTCCATTTATTATTTCAACTTCCCATGATGCACCTTATGACGAACCAATCAGAACGCAGAAGAGCCATACTAGAAGGTCAAAAACGGAAATCAAAACAAAAACCGTGGCACCGGATATGTTTCTGTTATAGTCAAGTATAGTAGGTATTGACTACTGAAATAAGCAACCAGTCGTCGGTTTGAACCAGTTGCTTGTTATTTCAGTATTTCACTGTTTCTTTTTGCAATTCTTATTTCGCCTTAACATGTCTCGATTGAAAGAGTGTATTTAAAAAGAACATTAACACTTGAAATAAGGCAAACAATTTATGAAGGAAGGGTAAAGTCTCATTGTGAATTTTAAGACCATGCCCAATTTAGGTTTACTTATTATATTTTGAGAGCGCTATGTAATATTGAATAAAGAAAAATGGCTTTATTATGCGGTTTTGTAAGAATAAAACTGGATTAACAAAATTTTTAATATTCTAATCATACGGCTGTCATTAGGGAAAGTAAATAAATGGTGATTTATTTATTTGGCTTCCGTTATAACCGTGAAGACTGCAATATGTGAAACATATTTAATCCAGTTTTTATTTGTCGTGGTTTTACAGTGAGACTTTGAAACTTTATTAATTAAAATAATTATAATAGATGTTAATAATAGATCTTATGTTCTGAAAATGCACAACACGTGTCGCGTGTATGGTTGAGGTTTGCACCATCTTGGCGGGGGGGGGGGTTGATACACATTGTAATATCACGATATTTGCTGCAGGATGCTTGAAGTACAACCACTCTAGCTACTATCCTTAATAAATGAAACAATTTTTGTATCTTATATTCATGTACAGCACAGCGTACTTAACATAAAAAATGATTTATAATTGGGAACGAACTCTTACAAAATGTGCTTATTAAATACAATATTAAATTATGATTATGATTATATAATCAATATACTATTACATATCAACGATCTATTATTATATTCGTGGCGTTTATGTTCACTCTATGTTATTAATAAATCAGTTATTCGCATTAACAATAATAAATCAATAGCACAGCTCATTTTTTTTTCATTCATTATTTTTCTATAATATGCATGCGTCCATTAAAATGATGAATGCACATTACTGGTGGTAAGAATAGAACAACCCAGCATGACTTTCATTTAGCTGAAGATTGCATATTACAATAGGCGCCAATCCTTCTCCCAATTCTAATACTTATTATTTTCCATTGCATATGTACGCATGCGCAGCTTACGTACGTACTTGCTTTCAACTTATATATTCCCATTGTTATGCTTAGAAAGAACAAGAACCCTTAGCGCGCGCACACTGTACCCATTGTCTCCGCCCATGTCGCCGTATTAATATTGCCTCATTACGTTAATAGGCACCACGTGTGCCTAGGGTTTGAATCTCTCGATAGTACCGCCAGATGGCGCGGTATTACATTCTGCCAACAGACAACAAGCACACAGCGAAACAATCAAATTACTGTTGAGAGCGAGGCGGCAGGTTTTTATTGTTTCTATTACTTTTCGGTGTTTGGGTGTTTCGGAATGTTATTGGGTGAAGGTGTAAGTAACCAGACCTCGCTTTATGTCGTGTTGTATAGGACTATATGATAATGGCCGATGTTTTCCATAACGTGTTCAGGTCGTAAAATGTGAGTGTTGTGTTTCGTGTAAGTTTTCAGCAACAAACGCGTTCTGCTAGATTTTGAATAATCGTGTGTTTTAATTGTGTGTAGGCCTATATATAAAGCTCATCGATTTGAGTTGATTGATTTTGTGGATTTAATGTTAAATTTACGCGATTTACGTTTTCTGATATTAAAAATTTCAATTTGTCGTTTTTAGGCGTTTATATTGTATAAAGTACACATATATTATTGATAATGAAAGCAGAGTATTAACATTATTCCCTTAGTGTGAAAGTAAAAACTGATCTAAGAAATGCTAGGTATTAAAATATCTTAAAATAACTTATCTGTACATATCTTGACGCCTCAAGGGTGTGTTATTACTTGCATACTTTTACAGGTACACATATGTTCACAGAGATAACTTCTACACCGCTGATGATGAACATATACTTGGTCTAGTACCTGTAGTCGTTTGCAGTGAGCTCTCCTCTGGGATACCAGAGGTATCTAAAGGTATCAATACTAGATAGGTACTAGATACAAGAGGTATCTCACCAAGTTATATTTCCATCTCAATTTTATCTCACATCATCTCACTAATTAAGTATTTTCATTTTTGCGATACTCGACTTACTTTCCTTTTATTTTTGCTAAACGTTTTTCCGCCTGTTTTCTTCATAACTTTGTTCTTAACTTTACACCACACTTTTCTTCTACACATTCGTTGATAATTGCATCATTATTGCATTCTCTGTAATGCTCTGTCTCAAGGGTGTGTCTTGAAAGCACTTTTGCAAAACATACTAAAACACACATCAACAAACATTATTGCATGTAATTTATCTAGTTCTATAAGACACTTGGAGCGATTTAAAATCTCCTTAAAATAATACGATATTCTTATGGTATGGTGGAAAAACTCGAAAACGTTTTTTTTCAACCTCAATATACAATTTCTTTCACGAGATACTTTTGGAGAAAAGACTAACTAAACAAAAATCGATGGAAAACAAACATGACCTCCGTTATTGACGAACCACACTCGAGTGATCAAACAAACGTAAGCCAAGCAAATATTATACAGTCAAATTCACATTATATCTTCAGTGGGATACTCCACACAATCTCTATCGATTGCTTTCGTATAAAAGATGTGAAATTGTCTGTGTCATCTACTTATAGAATGACGGCAGAATGTTTTGTCCGCGTATTAAAACAATATTGCAGCGTGAATTATGAAGTATTCGTCGGTTTGGTATCACGTGACTAGGCAACCGGATGCGTCCGAACATGAACATTGAACACTTCATGTTATTGTTAACACACCATGGTTCCCCAGTGAAATATGGTGGGAACTATCCAGTAAACAACTAAAAATGACTATAACTAACGTTGCTTAGTGGTCAAAGTATTATTGAATCGGAAACTATGGAGAAACTTTGAAGTATAGTATTTTTATGTATTAAATTATATTGTATTCAGTTACAAAACAGATATACTGAGATGGACAATCAATACCTGCTTTTATACATTTACAATGAAACAATAATTACAATGATAAACAAATCAAGTAAAGTAGCAATGTTGATAACATACAACAAAAACAGACATGCAGAAAAATAGCGTGGAACAATATATCGAGACAATGTTTTAAACTCATGGGTAGAAAATTATTTTATATACATTAGGGCCTGCATAAAATTAAAAAAAATGGTGTGTTACTACAGATGGAAGAGAAACGCGGCTTTAAATAAAATACAATATTGTTCTTAAAAACCTCCGTTTATTAATTAATTCCAGTGGATGTAAATGTAAAAACCGTCCATCAAAATGAGAAATAGTTGTATTATCAATGTATATTCCTGAGGGCGGCCATTTTCCAGATCACTTCTCCCACAAAGACAAAGGAATAGCAAACACAATTTCTGGATACTGCAATAATCGTTTTTCTTTCACGGTGAAAGCCAGCCTCATGCACATGCTGCATGCTGTAGTGATAATCCAGATACAAATTGAAATTGCTTTTACGGTACATAGCACGTCAAACGATATAGACAACGACAATGATGGGAATCGATTTCATTATTTCCGGTATAAAATTACACTTGCGCCTGACCGAATAATGTGTGCCGATACCTGACGTAGGGGTAGATGGTTGTGTGCAAAACAGACCTAAGCGACGAGACCAATATTGTGATAACGTAGTGTGGCAGCTTGGGCATCGCTGATTTAATAATAGTATACTTGTTGAGTAACCAGTATCAGGTGCAGATATATTATTTGTATTGTCCATATGCAAAACACTGCAATATTACAATGAAATGTGTATACGTGCACGTTCATGTATATGCTCCGAAATTAGTATTTTAATAATTAAAATTTACTATAATTATACACTAATATATTTAAATTTAATGTTTGTGAGATCGTAATCTCACTAATACTTACAAAAAGTCTTCAATCAATGGAGTCAAGTTTTGTATCAAACTAGCTGCACACATAGAAACGATTTATGATTTTCAAAGTTTTTAATATTCATCTTAAATTCTTCCAATGCAAAAGGTCCAGGGTTCGATTACCGGTTCGGGATTAGTATTTTTAATTTTGGAACTTGACTTAAGTCTTTATATATTTACATGACTTAGAAGCCGTCATAGTAACGAAGCACATAGCACATAGAAAATGACATGCAATATTCCCCACTGAAATTCAATTTTTTTCACTTAGAGAGTAGACTAACACACCTATTTATTTGATTTATTTAAACTTAATATATTGATAAGGATTTATAATCTGCTAGTGCAGTTGTTTGGTGTCTAGGTTTAATATTTAGTTCACGTTTTAAAATACTAATCTTTACCTTCCCAGTGGGTTAAATATGATCTAACTGCATGAACAAATATATAATGGTACCTTTTTCTTTTGTACTGTAGTGACAGAGTAAAATGCAACTCTTAAGGGGATAGTTGTAACCACGTTTTACGAATGTAACCGTCCCTGGTTAGCTCAATAGTTCCACAAATACTTATACGCACACTACAACAACTACTCCCACTATTTGTTTGAAGTTAAGTATAGGTACTGATTAAATAATAAAATGCACGTGCTTTATTAAAGAAGGTGAAAATCTCGATTGTTAGTTTGTTTTATGTAAAATATTATCATTGGTTATTTACAAATTCAAAGTTCTGGTAGAACAAGCCTTTTTTCAATTATATATTTTTCATGATAGGGCCTACTACTCAAAATTTTAGATTTGGCACATATTAGGTCGAGTGCAGATATTATTAGTTTGACATAGTTTGAAACTCCACCTTTTTGTTATGTTACCACCACCTAGCATAACCAGTATAACTGATTAGTGATTGTAATTAATATAGTATGAAATAAATAAATATGATTTGGTTGTCGGATTGTCACGGGGGTAAGAGGTGGTCACACAGCTATGTAGGGAACCTTCCCCTCTTTTTCCACAAAACCTACGGAAATTAAAAGTACAATTAACTTCCTGATAACCGTACAGTTTAACATAACCAGTAAACACTTTCCCATTCCAATTTAACGACCACATTTTTGTTGAAGAGCTTTAAAGTTTAATTTGAGACAACATGTGCCATAGCTCTGTTTTGCGCGCACCGATCACATGCAAAGAGCGTATAAGCCAAACATACATTGCATCCCTAGGCTGGCTGTAAAGCTACCTCTCACGGGAGATCGATCTAAAGCTTAGTTAATTCTGTTCGGAATGTGAGGACGAAATAATGATCTTCTCATTTATTATTTATCATCACACAGCAGTGATAACGTTTGGTTTTACGCACGGGTGTAAATAAAAATTCTGATTTTAATGGCCGGGTGTACAATTTATTTTTTTAGTTATACAACGTGTCCAAAAGAGTGCACAACACAAATTATTTTAGTCTAAATAAATAAAATAATATAAAATACAATATTTAAATTATTGAAACGGTAATATAAACTTAATGATGTTCGACTCTTGTTGCTTAACGTCTCTATTATTGCAATAATTCTATTCATTATGATAGGGGGTGATAATTAAGGTTTAAGAAAAATTACAAAAACAATGTCTTATGCGGGATTCGAACGCAATACCCTATGTGGCGATCGTACGCTAAGGGGCTGCGGCCCAACCGCATGATCCAGCGACGATGGCATAATAACCTCAAGAAATATAGCTCACCTGCAGGTGGACTTATGACGTGTATTCCTTTAAACATACCACACATATCTTGAAAAATAATTAATATAATAATTCTCATGAAGACCAGGGACTGCACGATGGTAGGTAATAATTCCAATAAAAAGTACAAGGAATGGAGATGTTATAATATAATGAAATATGAAGGTATAGTATATTAAAATATGAAGTAATATTATTAATTCTCTAAAATATAATTTATTTGTATAGTTTTTACTTATTTATACTAAGTAACAAACTTAAAAAACAATAGTTCTATTTACGTGGGTAGTAGGCCTAACCTGGCACCTCCACCATTCATGAAACCGATTAATTTCTACATTCCTCGGTGGTTCAGCCGGGATTAGTGAAGACCGATAGGGGGGTGTAGGCCAAAATATGTTCATAAGAATAACGTAAGATATCAGTAAAGACAATTCTATCTGCAGTCAATGATGTTTTAGTTAGGTTACTATTTTTAACACACATCAAACTCATTCATTTGTGACCGAGGTCTAGGTGTAACTGCAAGTGAAACACATAAAGAATTAATGTAGGTTAGGGACCGAACAGCTAGTATAATATTGGTTTTAATCTGGTTTAGAATACGGCTCGCAGATCTAGGTCAACTCTAATGGATACTCTGTCACATACATTTCAAAATATTTAATTTATAATAAGGGGAGAAACAATTCAATGCGGCCATTTATGTATTAAATACAGGTAGAGTTATTTTATTAAAACATGTGTTAGCATTCTGTTTATGCTCACTGTTCTATTAAGTAACATTTATTAAGTAACACAACTACAAATTATTATTAGTATCAAGATTATCACATATACGCATAAAAAAGCATTTTGGGTGTACTCTTCATTTAGTGATAACAAAAATTTCAATTCTTGTACTATCAAAACAGTATCTTCTTTTAATCAATGATCAGAAAGACGAATGAACGAATAATATACATAAACTTTCAATTTTTTTAAAATGTCACTGTTTATAGAATTTTGGAAACTTTTGTTGAAATGTTGGTACCATGAAGTATAAGTTATCACTTTAGTTTAAGAATATGTGTTGCTTTAATGTAATTTTGTTCTAACAATACATTTTATTATGGATACAATTCTTACTATCGATTGTGTTTCACATAAATGTTTGAAAAACAACTGTCTCCGGTCTTTCAACGCTATGATAACACGAGTTACAATTATTCTTTATTCGCGTCGGATATATTTCGAGTTAACAAGTAAAGTCCATTAGCTTTAGTGTAACCTACTTCCTGACACAACAAAACTCCTCCTCAATCACATAGAGCTCTGTTTTTACTTTGTATTCTAAAGGATTTAAAATAAATTGCCAACAAAAACTTCCACAATCCGTAACTCACACATGTAGAGAGTGCATTGCTGCAATCCAAAACAATACCCAAGTACGTCTGGCGATACTTCTAGTGTTACCAGTAACACAGTGACGCGTAGTGTCGGCTTCGCCCCTTTTGTGTACCGTTGAATGATGGTGCTACGCGGCGGCCAACCCCCTCCCCCGCTCCTCCCCACCCCTCCCCCTCCCACCCGGCTCTCATCCCCAAGGAGTTATTGGGCCAAGCGCACATAAATTCAAGGCGAGTTGTTTGAATGCCTGATGGAAACATCTAGCAAGCTTGCCAACCTTGCCTGGCGAATTTCCAATTTACCCCAACGACTTTTCTGCTGGATAGTCTAGCGGTGAGTATCCCTGGTGAAGCTAAACGCGCCCTGGTGCAAAGGGAACCTTAGAAAGATTCGTTCCTATTACCACACGATCACAAACCTGTGAAAGAATGGAGCACGACTGTGGATAGTTTACGATTTCTAAGACAGTTTGAAAGTGATAAAAAATAAACAAGTGTAGTGTAGTTCATGTTTTGGTGGAACATTTTGTTCCTTAGCAAGAACGTTCTATAAGTAACTAAAGTCTAAACATAGTAAAGTTTAGAACCACTTGTTTATTTTTTAATATTATAATCATACATCCATCTCACTTGTTGCTCGCCGGCGCTCATTTTACTTTGCACTTTGCATTATAAATAAAGCATTATATACGCATGGCTAAAAAAAATTCTATCATAAAGAGATAGTTGGTTCTTTAAAAAACATTAAAACACATTTAAAAACATTAATAAAAGTAATTGAGGAAGTTGAAGATATATGCACCATTAGAAGTCACTCTAAATAATATGTAATCGTATATCTTCTGTAAAATTGGTTTGTTAAGCGGTAAGGCTATTTCAACATGTTAAATATGTAAAACTATTCTGGTTAGTGATTAACTCAATAATGATGAATGTGTTATTAACGACGCACTCTACTTCAAAGATACATAAGCGTAGAATCTGTAATTGTCTCGGATGACAGGCAGGGCTGCCATGGATCTATTAATCTCCTTTTGAACTTCAATAAATAAAAGTTCCACTTTATGGTTAAGGATGTTTCTGCTATACATCTCACATTGGTAAGAAATATTCCAGATACATTTTGTTTCCATTGTACATTATATTACATTCTTTATTGCTGATATGTTATGACTATGGGAACGTTTTGGATCGGTGCTGTGTCAAGAATAAATCAAGTAAATGGCCTTGTAGGTTAAAAGCAGGGTAAACCAATCAGAAGTGACTACGGTTGACGGTGGTGATTTAGAACACGACAGGGGTGACGGTTGGGAAGCAATGAAGGGGGGGGGGGTGAGGGGGGCGTCACCTGCTCTATCTATTACTCCAGTCTGCACTGCCAGCAAAGAAACACACAGTAAAATCTGATCTATAATCTTCTACCTTGTAAATGAAAATTGAAACGATTTATCCTGGTAAATGTTGTCAAGGAACTAATAGCTTCTTGTCGATACAATGTTAGTTTATTCACAGCACGTTTTTATGTGCTTTAAAAAATATTACTGGAACGAAACAAAAGTTCACTTGTGTGCAAAATTTTAGTTCATAGATGATTTTATAAAAACAAGTTTGGATTTGGAAAAAATTTGGATTGCACAATTGTAGAACAATCAGTAAAATAATGAAATTAAAATGGTTTATCCGCAATCCACAAAAGGAAGATTGAAATACTTCCCGTCTCGTTACATTCATTGAAATTTCATTTAAAAACGCAATCACACAGTTGCCAATCATCCTGATTTCGTATCCCCAGTCTGTCATCAATTTATTTTGATTGCAACCTAATCTACATTGATTAGTTGTGTCATTTTCCGACTTGATTCTATTTTCCTACTCTAACAAGATCTAATCAATGCCCGAAATTAGAGGTCTGTGCTCTATTAACTTCTCGTCAACAGCTCAAGTTTTCAGCCATGCAGATCTAGTTCACATTCGCATGTCCTTTAATGGCTATTCGTCCTGTCTTTCCGTCGAATTACTCTGCTCGTTTGTAAATTACACACCGGAATTGATGGATAGCGACTCAGTCAAGTGAAAATCACAGGACGTAACGTTTATTACATCCAGACTAAATCACCCTGTTATGTCCCCAAGTTGCGTGTTGTCAATGGCAACTTGTCAAGGCAAACCTAGTTGCAATAACTCAACCAATAATTAGGCTTAAAACAACTCTCGATTTATTCATCAGAACACCCACACGGAATATTTGAATAATATACAATAACGAGGGGGTGGTTTCAATTACCATTTTATTTTAAATATTATAATAGTTTGAGGTTTGGGGTAACTTTTGAGTGGATCGAGCTTTAAGAAATAATGTTGAAGTTTACAGAAACTGAAACGGTTATTATTAGCAGTCCACGGTGGTTCTTGAGGTTGGAGTGTAGATCCTAAGGGTATGGCTCTTAGGGAGGGACGTGGGTTCGAATCCCGCATAAGGATATGGGATTATACTTGTCGTTCAACTTCTTCTATCACCCGTTATCGTCTCGAATATCACCATTGTAATAAAAGAGACGTAAAGCAAAGCAACGAGAACTATTATTACTATTTGTTTTAAGACGTATCTACTCGACAGATAGGTCATGTCGTCGGCGGCCGAATTAGATCCATTACACATCGCCGGGGTCGTCATAACGGAAGTCCAGTTGTGTGGTTGGGGGTTGCGGGGTGGTGGTGAGGTATGGGGTGTGAGGAGGTGTTAGGAGGGGTGGGGGGAGGGGGGTTAGTACCCGCATTACACAGAAATACCCATGATGAATCAAAATATGATTCCATTTACAAAATATAATAAAATAGAAACAATTTTGAACATACAATAACTCCGATTGGGATCATACTTAATTAAACCTTTCAATAATTACTAGAATAACTATTTGCAATTGAAATTACAATGAAATATTATTGATTGTAAACGTAACATATCGTCCATATTAATGCTACTAAGCTTTCGAAGCGATTAGTGGGGGAGCGTATACGAGTAAATGAGGAAAACAAACATGGATATTTCATTTAATTTATTCTTCATTCATTCATTGTGTACTTCAATTACTAAAACCTTAACTTTACTTAAACCTGGAGATACGATACGTGGGATTCGAACCCACGTTCCATGGTTCCGGATATGCTTCCCAAACGTCTGAGCTAACTCATAAGAGTTATTTATGTGTTCTGCACCATCAACTCTTATGCTGACGATGTAAATTAGTAGAACATACCAATTTAATCCGTAGTGTTCTGGTAACTAATGCATGGGCTTAGAAGTGAGAATGTCAGATAATGTTGTGCTACTATGAAGAACTCCCAGATTGTCAAGATAGCTTGTGAATGTGACACAATCATCTTAGTCATGTTTAGTAATGGTCCTAATAATATAAAATGTATCCTAAATTATCATTAAATACACAAATATACATTATCAAAATGTCTACTTTACAAAATGTTAATTTCATTATGTTGTTTTTCAATTAAAAACGAAAAATATGTCCTAAACGTTTAACTAAAACCTGAAATGCTATTATATTCATGCGTGTGTCTAATGATTTCATGTGCATTCAGGTATAAAGTTAGAATTATAGCGAAAATTCACCATATTTAAAGTATGTGACCTTTCCCTTGGCGTTTTATATTCATGAGGTAGTTAGAACAATATATTTCCACTAAAATAAACAATAAACTATATAAACTATTCCTCATTCAAACTATACGTGCGTATTTAATGTAAGTTTTCCCAGGATAAACTACATTATTGACACTATTAGACCATTCACCGCGGCACTTCGTATTATTCACATAAGTTATTTACAAATTTCAAGCACACCGTTGGGCACATTGAAAATAGTTTGTTCACTAACAAACTAATAGTTTGTGCACCTTGTTCATTTATATAGTTTGTAGCCAATTCATTTGGAGTGGGTGTTGACACAGCCAGCAGAGTTGCCCGCGGAATGCGGAGTGACGAACTCGAACCGAAGTTGACATGGAACGTAATTAGCTAAGCGAGCAGAGGGGTGAGAACGGGGAGGGGGGGGGGGGAACGGGAGGGGTGACCGACCACCGTGTGAAGTGTTTCGACCCTCACGTCACGAGTTACATGGTTTTAGAGTTGTTATTGGCTACACTCGTCCAATCAGAACAGTCGCGGCAGATTTTCTGAACTTTTTTTTTGTTCAATTTATAAGAGTGATTTTTAACTGTTTTCTTTTATAAATTTTAAATTTGTGAATAGCTCAACAAATTTTATTTGAGTCAATTAAAAGGTATGAATAATGAATCACATTAATTCGTAGGTACCTCTGCTGGTTGTAGGATGTAGCTTATGGCTCAAGGTCCTGTGAAGCATATATATTCACAAAGTTAACTTACCTTAACTCTACTGAAGGATTGTAAGTACCTTAGCATAGTTGTATCATATGTGCCCCTCTATAGAGGGAATATTTAGATTTATATATATTTTTTTTTATTTTTTTTTTATTTATTTTTTTTATTTTTTTATTTATCATTTCAGATTTAACCCTAATAAGGATGTTTGGATAGTTGAGATGGAGTATCCGAGAACTTAGTAAGAACTATAATCCACATTATGACAGAAAAAAAAAAACTTCAGTCATGATTGTCGTTACCCGGTATTGAACCGGCGTCCTTACGAATATGACCCCACTGTCTAAACGTCCTCCACGTCTTATACATGTTTATAATAGTTATTATACGTCTCAATGAGATCGTGGTTTAAGATTGGCTCGCAAGCGCAAGGCTGTTCGCAATTAGCCAATCACGGGCATTATTTTTGTTGCATGTCGTGGCGAGCTTTCTGATTTACTCAACATGAAATCACACAACACTTATTTCTCTCAGATTCATACTGAATACACAAAAATGTATTTGCTATCCTTGTCGTTATGCGACAAGTGTAATTACTAATTAGTCACATTTGTGTATGAAAACACGTCTGTCATTTTTTAACAAGAAACTCGTATGTGAACTAAACACTAACTGTTGCAGTAACTTTTAATTGCGTGTGTATCACCATTTGAATACTCTGCAGTTAGCTAGGAAAACTCTTGCAAGGAGCGGATGCCTTTGCTAATGTATGTGTGAATAACATATTGTGTAAACATCTTGGTTTTCTTTAGTGTAGTGTAACACCACTTTGCCCGTACGTGTGTTATAAATAAATAAATAAATTCACATTTAGAGTCTACCCACTCAGTAACTAAACTGATTTGCAGTGGGGAACTTTAATTGAAAGTGACTAAACCAACCCTGTAGGCTTCGAACACCATCGACGAGTGAGCGATAACCAATCAAGGATCGATATTTCAAATACGAAACATATGAATCAGTGATTGGACAGTGCGAACACCTGCGGACAAATGCCAGAATCAACAAGGCCGATTCAGAACAACTTTGAATTTATTGAGTGCTTCGTTGCTAGGACGGCTCCAAAGTCACCGTGTACTTATTCCCAAGCCAAGAAGTAATGGAATTGAATCCATATTAGAAGTTAAAAAACTTCTGCCTGAAGCGGGATTTGAACCCGGGACCTTCTGCATTGGAAGCAGGGATGCTAACCACTGGACCAACGAGCCACCTACTGGACCAACGAGCCACCTAATATATGATGTACAACAACAAACAAACAAACAAACGGAAAATAGGGCACCAGCAAAGATGGGAGCTTCAACGTTGTATGGTCTAGAGTGAATTAGTGTGCATGTGCAGTGGAAAATGGCGAGGACTCCAATTACGAACCTAGTTTCTATAGAACTATTAACAGTGGCACTCACTGAAAATGCGAACTGGTGCCTAAGTGGGGGAACTAAAATATGAATGTATTTTTTTATTTGAATCAGAAATAAAAAGCAGCAACAGATTACGTTTCTGTTTTCCGAACTTGTTTTCCAAGTTCAAATACATATTGTCAGGGAGAAAAACGATTGAAGCAGTCAGAAGATTGTTCGAAACCTCAAAGATGTTATGTAGGGGGCGTTTGAAATGGTTGAATAGATATTTGCTCCCTCTAAGATTTTTTGTTTGCTTTGACACATCACTCGTGTATTGTCACGTCAGCAAAAGGTAGCAAACACATTCGTTATTCAGGGGGACCACCCACTCCAGGGCAATGTTTGTTGTACAGACCAATCAAGGATTCTTCGCTCCCAATTCTTTGCGTTGACTTAAGTATTTTTACTAAGCGAGAATCGAGAAAACAACTCACTTCGCCATGTGTGTTCGTACATTAGCATTGAAATAAAGTCCGTGTTCGAAAAAAAATACCACGTAACATCTGCATCAAGGCTGCGTAAATTCTTAAATTATTCTGTGCCAGTGTCACATGTCGAATGGTATTCTCATGTAGGCTATACGCTTCTCTCGCCCCCCCCCCCCCCCCCACCCCCCTCCTCCCACGTCCCTTCGCACCACCGTCGAACAACCCCTCCTATGTATGATTTACAGTTCGCACTTTGTTTGGAATACGTTCGGTCACAAGCAATGCAATGGCGATCGATAACGGCTCACCGACTGGCGCTATGGTAACAGGTGTTGGCCGATACGAGGGGATGGCGTTTCATCGATCGCGGAGCGAGTCTGTGCGCATGATTGTGCGCACGCGTCGTCGGCTCCCCTCTCTCTGGCGTGGCTGCCACCCTCTACGTCGCTGTCTGACAAGCGTCGTCGGTCCACAACGCCAGGGCGCAGACGATTGTGTGGGTTTGCTCTCACGCTAGCTAGCCGCTTCTGCTGCTAACAAACAACCGCTTTCATTCTACTCTTACTAAGTCTTTTGCGATCGTTTCGTCTGGTGATATTAATACATTGCAACGTGTGGCTCGTTCCAGCTGTTTAGGACATTTTTAAGTTGTATTCTGTTGTGAATTAGTTTATATAACCGTGTGAGAAACGTGATTCTGGAAGTGCTCAAGAATTATCGCTCCGCCATAGATTTGAGTGGAGTGGAACTACACTCTGTTAGACCGGTGTCGTGCTCCGAGCGTGTGTTTGCCAGTCTTCTACTTGTTGTGAACCAATTGTTGCGCCTGTGATGTGTCCGGCGCTGCGTCAACCCACAAGGCCGCGAGCGACGGCTTCCCGCTAACAGGTGGTGGTGGCCGTACTCGACACCCCCTCATTATCATCCCTTCTGACGCATCACTATTTGCAATACTACGGACAGACAGTTTTACTTCTCAAAGTCGTCAAGAGTTTCAAACAGTTTATTCACTTAACAGAAAACCCAATATTATACTTAGATTAAAAATCTTTTTACCTGAAAATTAAATTTGTAACGAAATACGAATACGTTTTAAGCGTTTTAGGTGAGATCGTGGACATTGGTGTAGACAATTACATTATTTCAAACGGGAAACAAATTGTTTAAATATACTTCTAAAACGCTGTGATGGGTCAAGCCAAAGAAAAGAAAGCAATACTGTCGACATAACGGGGACTTTTGATGTTTCCTTTGTTAGTTGTTTTAGTCGACACAGCAAGAAACCCGACACGAAGAAGAAAGAAAAGAAAGAAGAAAAAGATGGCAGCGCTTAAAGTGTAACCGCTTTTTTTAAAGACTTTGTAAAGTTCACGTTAACAATTTATACTGGTAGTGCATTATTCAACGATTTGAACCCACAAGCGTGGTTGCATTTACATCACAATTATAGCACTTACAAGCCGAGTACAGGAATTACAGTACAAAACTGAAGAAATCTCTCCCACAAATATCGATATAGAAGAGGCGACGTAAAAGTTGCCACTCTTATCGACGCCAACACGACAGCAGTTTCAAGGAAGATCGATAGCTTCTTCAGTTCTTTAACCTGTTGGTTATATTTTTCTTGGGGCAAGTGAGGCAGACTACGTGGCTGAGTAGGGGCAACTTGTTGCGTCGGAGCGAAGGTAACCAGACGTGGTAGCCAGGCAATAATACCGCATCGGAACAGAAACTATCATTACCGCTTTAGCAACACGAACAGTGATCGAACGTGCGGCGAACAAAAATCATTTGTTGGACTTTTTTAAGTGGAAGAAGAAAAGTAATTGCCGGCGTTGAAGGAGGAGGAAGGAGAAAGATCAATTGACAATTTTTCACCGTGAGTGACAGAGTAATTCCAAAGCAATATCAGGCCTCGATTGTCACGGGCGAACCCAACGACCAAATTGATTTCTTGCGGTATTAAAAAAAAAAGAAAAAACTGTCCTCGTTCCGTTACAGAAAAAGCAATATTCACCTTTGAACTACCTACCCTAGTCACAGATATTACTGAAAACACTTCGAAAGTATATTTTTAGATTGGATATGATTAATTGTGACTGTTAATTAACCAGAAACATTTGGAAAAACAAACTGTAGAGCTTATAATTCCTAAAAGCAATATTAAATATAGATCCTCTAACATAAGGTTTCGGTCATAGAGTATTCATACGTGATACTTTTGCGGTGCTCAAACACCAAAGAATTAGGTAAACAATCGTGTTAAGTAACATTAAACGATTGTCTGTGTAAGGAGAACGCCAAGGAAATCTTCATTTGCCTTTTTGAAGAGCCGGAAAAACTGTTAAGATAGTTGTTTTTATAATTGTCAATATGTCGAATACCAACATTCGAAAAATTAATTCGCAACACTCACAAGACTAGATTTTAAAACGTCATACGTAATTTTAAAATAATATTTACAAATAGCGGTAAAAGATTGTGTGTAAGTTGTTAGTAAAATGCCGCGTTGCTACATGGTGAAGAAGGCGTGCAACAAGTACCAGACACCCGTGCGAGACACTTGGAGCTCCTCAGGGTCGGATGCGGAGGCGTCTGTCGACCTCCCCGGGCCGGTCAGCCCCTCGGAGGCGATAGTGGCGCCGACTAGTCCCGGCCCGTTCTTCCGACCCCAGCACAGTAAGCACACTTTTATTGCATGTTTGCTTGTCTTTCCAAGCTAGCTACACAACACTCCCTCTTCTTTATAACCATGCTATAACTTTAGACTTGCTTCTGTTTTACACTTTAGGGGTGACCAAAATGTGAAGAGGAGAGTAGTTGAGAATAATTCGGTGTTGTTTGCATGGTTATTCACTTTATTTATTTCATTTTATTTGATGAAACACCTCAATATGAAAGGTATAATAATTTCTATGACTACTTATATGAAAAAAAATCGTTGAAACATTCGATTGTCATTTAGGGGGAAGATGAATTTATAAATATAGATGGAACGAATACAACGTATATTAACGTTTGTTTCTTTTGTGGACCATCTAGTTATCGTCCATCAATTTAGTTATAGTCAGTTTCCCCACCCTTTTGGTCCACAACCAAATATTTGTGTTGGGGTTGAAATTAAATTTAACCATGTGTGTTGTTTTGTACTCGTTTCAACGCACTTCACAAATAGCTAATGATATTTGTTAAATTATTGTTTGCATAATACAGAAGCGTATAATTCGTTTTTCAACTATGGCCTATTGAGGTAATACAATTTGAGACACTTGTTGCAATAGCAATTTTTGTATATCTTACTAGTGATTTTAAAGTAAAATTTATCATTCAAATTCCCTACATTATGTCATTACAGGACAAATATCATTGATCTAACACAAAAACATTGTCTCGTACTTTACCATACTTATTCTAATTATGGACTTTGTTTGTACAAATCGTAACGTACTTCATAACTACATTTATAACAACATATAAAGCATAGCTATAATATATTATGGCATGGCATGTACTTTGTGCTTTGTAGCACATATTTACTACAATGTAAATATATGTGGTGTACTGTGTTTTTGTTTGCCATTCCCTTTGTTTTACAGGTGAAAGATGATATGAGCCATTAATCTTACACCCAATGACTCATATAATGTGTGAGTACTTTGCATGAATGCATCAAAAATCGAGCACACATTATACAATACTTTATGCCGTTGGTAAGACTGGCTTTAAAGTTGCAAACGTAACGAAAGAGTTAAAATGTACGATTTTTTAAAATCTTATACGTCTGTGTATGATTAACACCATTCACCATACAATAAACATATGTCTAAACTTCCAAGCGGCAAACACACTAATGAACAAAACCTCAAATCGAAACCAATGAGCATATAAACGTACGCATTAACTTTGTCTACGAGACGGTACCTTCGTACCGTCGCGCTTGGGCTTGTGCTCGTTGAAAGCGCATATATGACAAACTCAATTTGGCGCACAACTCTCCTTCTTTAGTTAGTTACGGTTTTGCAAATCCTTCGTTGTATATTTCCCAGTAAAGTTGTGTGTAATCGTTTCATTCACGTGCTACGCGCTTGGGCTTGTGCTCGTTGAAAGCGCATAGACTCGACAATACCAACGGAAACCTATTGACAGCGCTCGGCTGCGAGTTAAAACAATAGAGCGACCGTGCTACATCGCTACATAGTAGCGAGCACGCTCGGAAATTACGCGTGGAGAGAGCTCAGAGCATTCAAACATTTTCGATTATAGAACATGGCAATGACAACAGGTAATTTCGACTGGAAAATGGGAACGACATCAATAAATTTAATGAATTGCCGAAGTAATCTATGTACGTGTTTAGACGTAAAATGCGTACTATAGTAGCTCATATGCATAAATAAAATATGTTTTTTATAAATATGTATAAATAATGTATGATAATATAGATACTCTGATCAATGATATTTACAAGGTATTTAAATGAAATATATTTTTTAGGAAAGAACAGAGTATAGTCTTATTATTTATACATATTAATATAACACCTGTTATACTAGTCACATTCTTATAATATAGTAGCTAATGTTGAAGTATTGGTTGAGTGTCTAGCGTACATTTATTTATGAAGTTTCGTCAGCATTAAACTAAGCTTAGTGTAGAGAATGTTATGATAAAATGTGTGTGTTTATGTAGTTTGGAAAATCTTTCGTAGGGTTTCTTTTCATTCGCCTTTTTAAGCGGGTGGCGGGTTCCTGGTTTTCTAGTTCTATTTTGAAGGGTTTTTATCGAAATAGGATTGTTGAATTTGCGTTCACAATTCCTGTCATGCAAACAAATAATATACCATCGTTTTGTGTAGATGTACATTAATATTAATTCACCCATTTCGCACATGTTATATTTGGAATAAAATGAAAATATTTATATCACTGCTATTTACAACATGGTAAAAATCTGCACTCGGTGTTGATACATTATTTGCATGTATTTTAAATTAATAAATTGTATTACTTTTTTGTGTTCATTTAATAAGTAAGAAGTAGTTCCTAGCGGTTTGTATAAAATAATGATAATATAAAACACTCAACATAAATTTGTCTTTACTTTAAAATTTAGTTCATTCTAGTTCATGAAAGCGTATATTCTGTGCGAAATGAGTTTACACAGATATATATATATATATTTGTGGTTAACGTTTTCTCGTTTACTCGTGTTTTCTGTGGAAGTCATTACATGGTGTCGTCATTAGAGCTTCTATCCAAGCAAACCTGACTTTAATGAAGCTTTCCAAATCAAAGCACGTCTCTTTGACGTAGCCTGAATGTAAGCTTATTTCGTTTTAAAACCACCTTTTTCATCTTCAGAGGTGATGCAGCCATACACTAGTATATTATTTGACGTATCCATAATTAGGAACGGGCGTGTGTACAGCAGTGCAAAGAAAATCTCAACGGTGAAAACGTTCGTATGAAACGTACAAAATTTATGAATCAAATGTTGTCATTTATTAATAAACAGTTTAATAATTTATTTTTTCGAATTCTATGCGTGTTTAAAAAGGTCAGCTTCATTATACGCAAAAGATGTAATAGATAAATATAAACAAATTAAAAAAATAACTTTTCGAGAGAATATAGACCAGAGGTAATATTAGAAACATAAACATAGCTCAAAATAGTTATTTTACTTTTTGTTCATGCGTATCAGAAAACTAATATTCTGAAACATGAACATAATCAGTAGGAAAACTCCAACATTCAAAACAGCTAAAATTATGACATATACCATGCTGAGGATATTTCCGTATTCGAAATATATCGAGGTTTAATCTGTCTCTGCTGTTAAAATTGAGCATTTACATTACAAACCTTTAATACTCTGTTTTCACTCTCCGCAACTTTGAACTGCACGACATTAGTTCTCATTTCACATTGTATGTTTGTGACACGTTAGATTATTGCTTTGATTAACACCTTAGTGACGTGAAGTAAGAGCCAATGGAGAGAGCTGCGTGCGTGTGTGCGTGTGTAACCGGACGTTTCTAGTGCGTAGCTTGACTTGAACTTCATCCCTAATAACATTATCGAAGCACGAGCCCGCTAAAGTGGAGCAGCCATCTTGTTAAATAAGAGGCTTTCAATTTTGTCACAAACACGAGTTTATACAAAAGTAGCGCTGGTCACTATTACGGGGCTATTCCTGAAAGTTGTTGTTACGGTGACAATACTTCACTTTAAGTGATATCTACGTGGTTATTACACTGATTGAGTGTTTTCCAAGCGGTCCGCCACAGAATCAGCCACAAGTAGGTGATAACCACGTAGATATCACTTAAAATGAGAATTGTAACTCCATGACAACTTTAAGAAATAGCCCACCAGGTATTGGAATTAATAATGTTAGAAGAAGTTTGTTCTGTCATTTGCTTGTTCAATGTTTTTTAGGCGGGCAGGTTTGGTTGGTATGTTCAACATACGAGAACTTAATTTCAACGTGCGTAAAACATAAGCATAACAACAAAAGAAATGTATAGGATTGTAAAATGTTTGAAGTTAATTTAATAATATTTTTACTATTTTTGTTTAATATTTCAATTCACAAAATACTTACATAAACGGAATAAATGTTTGATGACTTGTATATATAATGGAAACGACCTCAAATATGTTGAATAATACCACTTGAATAAACTACTACTAATGCAACTCTATTTGTTAATTTGGTAGGAATATACAAACTGTATTTACCAAATTTAAACATGCGTAGATGTGAGCACATCTATAATAGATGAATTCAGAATATTAATTTCGGAAAGAATATATTGGATCGCCTAACAAGGTTTCGCAATCCCGTTTCGTTCAAACATCACGTTCCATTGTTATGTTGGCAAATGGTAACAACTTTCTAGATAATAAAGTAATATATCATGTTTTAATTCCACCCAAGTTTAAAGGGAAATTTTGTGAAACCGCTCATCTGATTTTATGCAGATAAGAAAAATGCCCACAGCAAGAACTTGAACAATTTCATGTACGTGTCTTTGGAAACATATTATAATTTGTATGGTATATCGCGATTCATTAAATTATCCCTAGGTCATCCAGATTTCGAGAACAATTCGTTTATCATACATAACACGTTCGTGGGCGGTTGCGCCGGGTGTATTGCAGATCAGGGCGGTGGACTTAATGGACGCACTGGACGCGACGGTCTTCCGGCCCTCGAGCGTTCTGCGAACAGTCCGGCTACAGTTGGATCGCCAACAAAATACTCCCTCGCAAAGAACATCCAATGAAATAGAACGTTATCTCATAAAAAAAAAACAGTATTGATTTTATCTCATGAATTATATTTATTCGTTTAAATTAACACTTTCATTATTCATCTTATTAACACAAGTTTGGCTTATTTTTATTAGTTGTACTTTCGTGACCTCAGAATTTTATATTTCATAATTAAAATGAAGTGTTAAATTTTGCATTATCGAGATCTTAAAAATGTTACAAAAATCAAAATCACTGTCCAATCACTGATTCATATGTTTCGTATTTGAAATATCGATCTTTGATTGGTTATCGCTCACTCGTCCATGGTGTTCTAAGCCTACAGGGTTGGTTCAGTAATTTTCAATTAAAGTCCCCCACTGCAAATCAATTAGTTACTGAGTGGGTAGATTCTAAATGTGAATTTATTTATTTATTTTATTTTATTTATTTAAAATGTTTGAGTGAAGGAGGGCTAAATGGACTATTAACATTTCAATAGTAAACATAATCAGATAGTGTCAATACAATCTCATTATGTCTGATGTTATCGAATCTAATTACCATTAATAAATATTTGGTGTCAGTTTATAAATCCATAGTTCTTGTATATTCCTTTAATAATTCAGAATTTTCAATATTTCTCTAACGATTTGGATTAAAACCCCCAAAACATTGGACTATTTTAGACCATTGATCAAAGGAACCTGTTTTCAGAACTCGGCACCTCCACCAAATATACATTTATATTAAATTATTTTACGTAAACCCCATATTTAATTTAACAACATTGGATTTAAGACTCATAATAATATTTCTTTTACAATTCAAAGAATCTTTAGCTTTACACATTATTTCTTATTGTTTGTAAGGATGGGTTAACATAGCCTATACAAGTGTATTGTGGCCAAGTTGATTACAACTTATAATTGTAAAATTAATAATTGTACAAATTAATAATAAAATTGAACGAGTGTAATGAGCGAAAGCTCATTTTGGTAGATAAAAATACTACTTCTACTACTAATAAAAATTTGTCAACGGAATCTTGCCACCAGAGCTATTGAAAGTTAGAGGCAACTTTTCACAAAATATTTTGCAGTTTTTATTTGTTTATCAATTGTTCATAATTTGCTCTTTAATGTGTTTTAAGGAGCTAACAAACGTCGCAACAAGTAATTGTTACACAAATAATCGCAATTAATGAATCAAAATATACAAACCCGTGTAAACTATCAGGCTTAAAATCCTATTCCGAATAATTTGTTGTCTTAATTTTTATCTTACACACCGTGTTCAACTTTGTTTTGCTATTTATTAAACTAGCCTATTAATCACGTTGATATCAGTGCATCATTAACCGGAGTTATAAAAAGCGAGGAAGGTTGCTTATGTCTTTCCCCGAGGTAATTATTTAGCCACGTTCGAAACAATATCGAGGTTTAGCAAGCTTTGGTCTACAAGAACAGATGAATTATCAATGCCAATAACGGAGGCTTTCAACATAACTTTCACCAGTAAACCTAAGACTATTTAACGCGTCAATAGTGTTATAGTATAGTAGTTGTAGTTAAGAAGTAATAACAGTTGTTTTGTTCATCTGAAATATATTTTAGTTATTGAAATAAAAGTTAAATATAATAAATTACATTATATAATACATAAGTATAATATATTAAATTATAGTACTGCTTTACGTGATAAGTAAGATTATAATCAATTTACTTATTTTAACATCGCAAAATCAGAGCTATGTTTGGGTAGTCATGGAAATAGTAAATATTCATGTCGAAATTCGTCAAAAGCAATAAATGCGTGTTAAATTCAATTACAGGCGTTGAATACTTGAAAATATTCTACCCACGTATAACCACGTTTCTTTAGAGGGGGTTCCGGTGGCTTGTTTACTGTTTAGGTTGTATGTTACTGTATGTACACGTGAGAACAGTGCATGAAAACAACACAAGCACTAAAAAAGTTATGAGACTTTCAAAGTATAATTTATGGGCCCCACTTGTTACGTCGATAGGCGAAAGACTTAGGTTGGAATTCATAGTCGGCCCCTACACCTAGGGGCGCCCATTGTTACCAAGGTAACAATTGTTTCCATGTTATTTCCCATAAACAAAACAAATCCATAGCAACAATGGGTGCCCCTAGGTGTAGGGGCCGACTATGAATTCCAACCTTAAAGTTTCACAATTCCCCATACGGAAATAAATTTAGTACCAAAACGAAATTTTAATACTTGATGTGAAATTAAAACAAAGACCATATAAATAATTACAGTGTTGCAAACTTGAAACAACCTGTAAAGAAATTTCCACTCGCATCTTTGAGTAGGGCCGTCTTCTCTTTTTCTCTCTCTCTCTCCTGCGTAATGTACGTGGAATACAGAAGTTAATTACAAGCAGTTGCCACATGAAAACGTAATGTCTTCTGTGTGTAATTCCAAAAAGACCATTCGAGATGCGGCGTCTTATCAGGCAAGGCCTCCACGACATCACTGAAGGGTCAGGAATACCACGCAAGATGAAATGAGGGTTCTGTGAAGCCCTGGGGCCCAATAATGCTTCCCCATCATTATACTCCGGTTTCTTTTTCACATAGTGGGAATCGGCACCGCTTATTTTGCCCGCTGAAGATCAAGAAGGATTTAATTATTTCTTGGTTGTGTACTAGATATATAGTACAAGTAGGTAGTTGACATACTAATTTATCTGGTTGGTTTACATAATGTCTCTCTTAGGATGAGCGGAATGAATCTAATTCTGTTTATGGGGAATGTCGTACGCATAATTTTAAATAATTACACAACAACCTCTTCAAAATAGTAATTCTTTGGAACGCTTCGTTTCTCCCTACTTAGGTTTTTAAGACTTTCTTACAAGCTTAGTGCCTAGTGGGGTTTCTTTCTAAAGCGCATGTTGGCCACTCAGCGTTATTACAAGAGAACCTTCACTGAATACGTCATTAAATTGCTCGTATTTGTATCGTCACAAGTATTAGAACTGGTATTTAAAACATCTCTCGTTTTAGAAGCTGAGTATGACATTGCAAATGAAGAGCTTAACATACATGAATAAGTAAAATATTAATACATGTGATAAGGACTAATGACTGCATGCCAGTTTATCCGGTTACTTAACGTTTACCTTATTTCATAAAGAATGAAACACATTTAAGCCGTACTTTGCTAATGGACAAAAAACAAAATCAGTGACCGACAAATGAAGTAACATTTAGAACAAGTAGATAAGTAGCTTACTTCGCTCACTCCAGAATTATACTATTTGCTTTTATTAAAAACAGTTTCATAAAATCAAACTACAATGTCCGTTAGTGTGTAGAGGGAGGAACCAAAAACAGAAATAATCCGCATATTCTCCATGTTCAGTTGTAGAATAAGGAACAAGTAGTGCGATGTATTTTAGCGTTGTGAAGAGAAACGCGTTGCCAGTCTGTAGTAAAACTTCCCCTTTCATTTTACAGCACGTCAGAAACCTTTACTATTAACCTTTTAATCTCATTACGGCAATCTCTCACCTACGCTCTCGACCGCCCTAACTATATCTCTCCCCTTCCGTTAGCTCCAAGTTTTTCTAGGCGAAGTGACGTCATTCAATGGTATTATTCCTGTGCGCTCTAAATGCAACCGCGATAGTTATGTTCTACTCTATTTATGTACATTAAGTAGCTTCTATTGAATGATAATTACAAAATGAAGAAATAAAATAAGGAGATTTTGAGTGGGAGTAGCTAAAGGAATAATAGGAAGTATTATAAGGAAATTATACGCTGTAGGAAGTTAAAATGTTTTTCTAAGAGACATATTATGCAAAATAGTATAATCTAAAATCTACCCAAGTATCTAGAGATATAAATATCGAGGCAAAATATAATGAATAAACATCCATAGTAGTTCTATGTACGGGTGCGAAATAGACTACACCAATTCAAGGGAAATACGTTTTCGTATTGCATAATATTACCTTACCGGAGACGGGTAAAGATCCCTTTATGGCATAGTGACAAATGAAGATGTTCTTAAATGAACTAACGGCAGAAGATTGTGTTGAAATAGTTTGAACGACCAGGTTGTTTATTTTATCCCAGTTTTAGTAAAAAAAATTGATGAAAAATTTAATTGAAATGCGATTTTAAAATACAAATGTTATTAGTACACCTATATTGAAATATTTGTAACAGATAGTCCGAGGGTGTAATGGATATGTAGACATAACGGGACTGTTTCAAACCAATCGACGTTTTGATCCGAACAAGTGACTCTCTGAATGTAACATTAATAATATTCGTTTTATAAATGCGTGAATAAGCGAGTTCAAAGCCCAAAGGTTATGTGACTGTAAAGGTATGTAGCAATATAAAGCATGATTGTAGGATTAATGTTTCGATGAAATTTAGGGATTATCAATTAACAAGGATGAGTTGTATTCATCGCTGAAAGCACAGATTCATTCATGCGAAACATGGGCGTTTATTTCACAGCACCACTCATAGCGAGAATTCTTTTTTGAAAACAACTTTCCGCACAATAACTGGTATAAATATATTTGTATTGCTATTCCTCATTTTTACTCTCGTAATACTTTGGCATCAATTATTATGCTTCAGTTGAAATATTTAATATCTAAAGAATTATAGCATTTTATTATAATTTATTTATATAAGAGTATGTACCTCTGAATATAATTTTGTTAAGCAAGCTCAAGATAATATTGTTTACTTCATTTCGTTGAGATATATATATATATTATGTGCATTACAGGGATCATCACTTCAGAACCTACATCGCCATCTATCCTTTATCAGCGGCCTTGAAAGCTAAAGAAACCATAAACAAACATTGTCTTCAATACATCTTATATAGTTATAGTTAACAATACTATTTCTATAAATAACGATACACGCTTTGACTTTGTTTCAACTGGTTATCTGAATATGTTTTCATAATTCAGCACACATTCTAAAGCCAATGTTGAGTAATTCTAGACCTTGCTTAGTGATAACTTTAGGTTGAAAGGGTGGTTTGGGGTGAACCACCCTTGCACTTGAAACAATTTTAGCATTATTAATGAAACACTCTTGTTAAGAGCTAACGGATGCCAAGTAACGGTAACTAGATCCGCCGGCTGCCTGCACGGGCTATAGCTTCAATATCGTACGATATTCCTGGGGTGGAGTCATGCTTGTAAGCTCTTTATACTAGCAATATAATGCCGCAATACATTGCCGGCATGTTGCATACTACACGTATTTTCCATGACGCGTGTTTAGACCACTTGACAACAAATTGACATGGCTAACAATAATTTCTCAAAGTAGCAATGCTCTCTATACTTTTCAGCAATATTGCCCACAGTCAAACAATGTAGTGTCTCGTAGACATTTTCCACCATAGAAACTAGGACCATGTCATTGAAGTTCAATACATTGCTCACGAAACGTTGTAGTTGCTATTCCTGGCAATAAAGGTTTGTCGTGTAAGATAAAAGCTTTAGATAAAAGCGGTGACTTATTGAAGGATCTAGGTCTCATACTTGACGCTAGAAGTGCTGCTAGTTAAAATGTGTGGCGCTCTACAGTCCTACTCAAGCGCAGTACTGTACGGAATACATTTATAACACTATACAATACTTGTTTTGATATGTTCCTAGCGGAAGATGCAGGAATCGTGTGCAAGCGTTTTCTTCGCACTTTTCAATGTATATAGACTCATACTTGAGTTACCGAAACATTTCCGGTCATAAAATAAATTGTTTTTTTTTAAACATACCGGTACCTACAAACATTTGTTTTTAAAACATTCTTTCTATTCCTTCTTCTGGTTTGGCTGTGGAAATTGATTTGTATCTATCTATATATTGTATGCAAACGGTGACTTAGCTGAGATCATTGCAACAATATAGATAATAAATAGTATAAATGTCATCCATTGAAAATCAGTTTTTTTCTCTGAGTGGGTATGGACTATAAATACAAATGTATCTATTTATTTTATTGCATGTTCCAATTCTCCCCAACGATTTTGTTATTTCACTAAACCAACTCTTATTTCAATTGTGACTAGGTAATCATACAGTAATGTTAAATTTAGTTTCCAGAGATAAATTAAAAAATATGTCTTACATTATAAAACAGCTTTCCTTATATTTCAAAATAATGAATTTTGACAGAGTTCTATAAAAATCACAAGCATATATTGAATCTGTATGAACATCAGCTTTCGTATGGGTACATACATTGTAATGCACGCAGCACACTTGTGTCATACAGAAGGACAATAATAAGTTTGCCGAATTTCAAAAATCACGTGTCGAGGAAAACAGATATCCAGGACCATTTATACATGCAAATACTATAGATTGCAGAAGAATTGTGCCTTCGTCATGTTTTGAAGACGTTAGTAAAACTCACTCGCAAGACCATTGCTCGTAAAATCTATTTGTTCGGATTTAAAACTATATTTATATCGCTACAAGAGCGAATCCACTTAAATCTATTTTATGGCCGAGAGATAAGCGTATGAATGCTATTATTTGTCTTCGTGGCTTTGTTGTGACGTTGCTGTTTCGGATCATCAAATAATCCGGACGTTTCTTGACATTGCAAATAAGAAGCCATTTCACAAAAACCAATCGTATTCCCTAGCTCGACATCCAAGCTAGCTGGCTGGCTGGCTTCTTCCGAAATATGTGATAATAAAAATAAGTTATGATAAATAGCTTATATAAATGCAGGCTTCACATTACCCTATATGCTACCCATGGCTTTTGGCTTCCCATTCATTGTACTGTCTAGACAGGGGTGTACAACGCACAAACCCGACGGGGGTAGAGTTGGAATTTATGCCGACCGCCATAACTTAAATCATGAGTGGCTTTTCTATTAATAACGTCAATACAGATTTGTATTTGCCGCGTTGTGAGCGAGTTCCCATACATCAAATCGTCAAACCAACTTCACTGATCGCTCATCCTTCAAAGTATTCGCATTATCAGGACTTCTTAATTGCTAACTAGAAGAAAGCAACAGTAAAAAAAAACAGTAAAGCGGTAATTAGAACTACATTTGGTTGCCTTATTGACAGCATCTACCATATTGGTTGGATTTTGGAACCAGTCACACCCAATAGTTACTGGTATAGTATTTTGGCATTTCGAACGCAGTGTTCCCATCATATTAAAAAAAGTCGTTATTGTAATATGATGTTTACTTTGAGAGTGTGTACCATTATTATCATGACCTCTGAGCATGATTAGGGTAGTCAACATGAAAGGTCAAATTTCAACATCGCTGTCTACTGAGTGTTCAAAATATAAGCTGTAAAACAATGTGAATTTAGTTTTCAACTTGTTACTTGAAAGTTAATTTACACATTGCAAATGGTGGAAAATTGCATAAGTAAATAGTCTAACAGTTTTCGACTTAATTATTACAATTGAATAAACCAGTGTTTGCTAAACGAACTGTAAAATAGTGATAGAGCTCGATGCTCAGATGCTACTAATGATCGCTTGCTTACGTGTTGCACTAACGAATACTGTCTAACCTAACTAACTGGATGCTATTCTGCAACGGCCACATTCTTAAATATACAATTGATGATGGGATTAACATATATTGTTATATGTGAAGAAGACAAATGACATTTCTATTAGTTACTATTACTGCATCAACTGAAACTTGCTTCTCTAAATTTTAGCTACGGATGTGTGATATAAATTGACACACTTAAAGTTTAAAAGTCATTTAACCACGTCCGTATAATATTTTTATTCTTACGGGTTAAACTAATATAAAAGTATTTTGTGCTAACAAAAACGACAAGAACAAACCACTCAAATTAGAAGAAAATTAGATGAAAATAACCACAAATAATAGATTTCCATGAACACGAAATTATTACTTTATTAATTTTACTTCTTGTTTGGTATTGGTAAATTCCCCTGTATTTATACCCATGCAGACACAAGGGGTGTATCCGTACACGTCTAAATATACGACGCAGATGTCCTTTATTTCCTTTATCGTTCACATCCGTATTGCAGGAAATAAAGTTATCCTGCTTTGTACACACTCTTGTCTGCGTATATTCGTGTTTGAGCTTTGTACAGCCCTGTATCTACGTGTAAGAGCGTGATCCTGCTTTGTACACCCCGTGCGTGCGTATATTCATGCGGTTGAGCTTTGTACACCCCCGTATCTGCAGATAAGAACGTGATCCCGTTTTCCAAACGCCCAACCAAATCACGCTCAGCTCAGTCGGAGTTTTGCTTTTGTTTTGATTTTCCTTAAATCCTCTATGCTTTTCACTGTTTCCCATTGAAGAAGCTGTATTTGACGCATCTACGCCAATATGTATAGCTCGCTTATGGCTTAGACCTGCTGTTTAGTTTATTTCCATATCGATAAAAACAAAAGCGTGCCAGATATGCATCCGAAAGCGTCAAGGACGTCTTACATATTTATCCAACGCGTGCTTCGAACCAAACTGTTCTGTGCAGCCTTGAAAATATTTTGCATTACGGACAGTCACAAATTCTTTGAAATCTGTACAAATTATTTTAAACCGAATACAAAATATACATGTTATGTTAATATTCAAAACGGTAATCTATAATTTGCAGAACTTGAGGAGTACTGGAACAAGTTTAAGATAATTTTAATCACGTTGGGAAGCGTTTCTCAATGCGTCTAAATCCGAATTTTCCACTGTCCTCCCTGAAGTATTGATCAGAGCTATATAATTATAGAATTATTACATTCGTTAAACAATTTGACAATAAATATCGATGAAGAAAAGGAAAACACACGTGAATTATTATGAGTAGGCTATAGTAATTGAGGGTCAAATCACTCCTCTTGAAATGTCCCAAACCAACAAATCAATAATTAATAACACATATTGAATTTATTAATATCGTAACCGCAATAGTTCAAGTAGAACAATTCTGAAAACGAGTCCGTACCTGTTAATATTTACACATTTTCCAATAACATGTTTATTTGCGTGCGTGTGCAACCTTTGGATAAGAATCTTAATGTTTACCATTATTTTTGTGGTTAATGTCCCGTTCAACACATTAACGTGTTATAAAAATATAATTGTCGTTGTTTAGCACGGAAACGCGTACATGCACGAGTAGATATTTCATTTATTTCCTTTATTTTTTAATCGTGTTCTCTCAGTTACAAAAACGGCAGTTTTGATTTGGTTTGCAACTATTTAAAGATGATATTGTTCTTTTTCTCACAGGTTGAACTAATTTCAGAAGACCATGAGGGTTTACTCCAACGTTAAACATAAAATAATCTGTATTTATGATCGAATCCCGTGGTGTGTCTTTTCAATTGTCAATTGGTCTAACTACTTTTCTAAAAAAATAAACACCCTTGAAACTACCAATCTCGACACGGAACCTTCAAGACCACTATTATGCAGTTTAAGGTACCTATCGATAGGTTAACCGAGAACGTCTATACAAATTGATTTACTTGATAATAATAATAATAGAAGTAGTAGTAAGAGATTCTGACGAAGATCTCAATACAACATGGAATTAAAGACAATTTTCTTAGAACGTTTACTCTCACTGTATAATATATTTGAAAGAAAACGTTCATACCTTCACTGCTTGGGGATACTAGAGATATATATCTTCCCTCTTGTATAGCTACCTGGTTTTAATAACTCAGTCAACTAAATACTTTGTAATGGATTTTATGGTGGGCGTTCTCCTGCTGCTTACATTATATTTTTATTACCTTCGTGACAACAGTTTTAGTTTATTGCCATATTGTTAAACCTACTCATTCGATGTTGATCAGCATGACAGCAAATTATGTCTCTCTTTTAAATATGATTGCCCGAGCAATATGTTGTTATAGGTATATAATGTTCACAGGAGAAAGATAGCTCAATATGAAACCATACAATATGAATACCATACAAGAATACTTCTCTGTAACTGTAAAAGTAAATCAGAAAAATATTATGTTTCGCAAGAACGACGATATGAAGACATTAATTATAATATTATAATAGATAGGTCTAATTTTTTTTCTATGACATTCTTTTCACGGTTAACCTAAACAAACATAAAGGTGTCCTACGTACAAAAATGCCTTACAAATAATATTAATCGTGCCAGGAACAGTATAACCACTTGGTCCTTGCGTCAGCGGAAGTGAGTGGTTAGTGTAACTCTCGCCACTTGCCGCACTTTGTTGTATTGCTTTGTTATGACTGTGTTTACTGTTCGTGTGGTGGGTATTGTTTAAATATTCTACCGGTTAAGGGTCTTGGTTCATAATCAGTATAAAATATTGTTTAATGCACGGGGAGGAATTAAGTACGCACGTTTAAAAAGATACCGTGGCCCATTCGTTTTATTATTTGAATAAATATGTTAATGATTATTATATTATTTTAACCACTTATGTCTGGGCAGATTTTTTATGTATACATATTTCCAATCCTTGGCAAAGTTAATCTTCTAGCATTAATTTTTTCGTACTTAACAGTATATCAGTAGCAGTATATGACTAGCTCATATAACATGTTTACTAATATTCCAACATTTTCCTATATAACCAACTTATGTTTAACCCGTCCGTATCCGATCTACCTATTTAATCCACATCAAAGAGTTACAGACTTGATTAGAAAAGTTGCACATATTTCGCTAGAGACCAAAACCAGGTCGGATGTTTTGGACGTGAAAGGACATTTTATTTTTATTTGCATTTATTTTTACATTTTACATTTTAGTTTAGTTTGCATATTAAGCCAGGCTGGTTGATTAGTGAGTCTTACTGTCACACGTACGCGAGTCAAAATCATGTTAATATTCTCAAACACAGACTCAGTAGAAAAGGGGATCGGAATAACTGTTCCTGTATAATGAAATTGCTTCTCATGACAATCTTCATGCTAGATAGATCCACGAGTGACTAGAACTTGTGGCCACCTACAGAATAAACTAGAGAATGTCAACGGCTTGTAATCAATTTATAAACAAACTACCTTCTAACAGACAAAAGCACTAAGACAGAAGTCCAGAGCAGGGAAATTTGACCCCCCCCCCCCACGCCCCCCCCACGCCCCTCCCACCCCCACCCGCACAGAAGCGTAGATAAACGCACACAGAGAACAGGCCACATAGATTCTATGCACAAGAGATGCTCTAACCGCTTTTAAAGACCCACTGATTCTTTGGGATATTATGTGGGAGGATATAGATATATTTATAAATACCACGAGGTTGAATACACAAATGTAATACGACGTCTAGTTAAGTCTGTGTGGAGTCTTGAACTTGTCGTTAGTGACGTCAAAGAGCTCAGTCGTAGCCACTTTGTGTGGATCCCAGTCCCACTGAATGTAAGGTGGGTAGGATATGCTCTCAAAGCGTCGCACTCCCACACATCCACACAACTCAGAGGTATAGCTGTGGCTTTGTGTTGCATTTTTTAGTGAGAGATCGTATTTGAACATTTACCTAGGATCTTTATATTTTTATGTTGATAAAAATGTAAAATTAACTGGTTCTCAATTAGTGTAAAAGCGAGTGGAAAACAGTTTTGTTTCTGTTTTTGTTGAACTAAAAACAAAATTAATAAAACTGCCTCGACTCTTTAGTGCAAGAATGATAGGCAAAAATATTACACCTAAATAAACATCTTCTAAAATTAGCATCGTGATACCTCTACTCTAAACGTGTGAAATAGCATAGTTCTGAGTATAATTATAGTTTCTTTTGGAGTGTTTTGCTACGAGATAGGAAAAACTTTTCTTTGACGCACATTTAATAATTGTTTCTTCAGGGCGGTTGTTTGATCGGACTTGTATAAATTCACAATTTTGTTTTCTTTGTGAAATCCAATTTTTCAATGTTTATAGAGATTTTGAAAAAATGTCAAAATGTATTTAAAGCAAAACGTTTTTGGCATGATGTATTTACTTTTAGGTTAAACATACTATAGCATCAAGGTTTTGCCACAACATGTTATATAATATAAACTGGAATTTTGAAATCCTACAGAAATTAGTGAATCTTCATAGCACATCATTTTGAACAATACATATGACACACGTACACACCCAATTTGTAATCAAGGTTTATGGGAGAGCCTGACCTTCTAGATGACCTTACAGAATGATGAATAATACCATTGTGTGACTGATGCTCATTGGGATCTCCAATTAATTAAGTGTTGACAATGGAAAAATACCCAGCCTGCGTGCAAAATAGAAGTATTTTAGCATGCACATTTAATTAGAATGCATCTTTAGGTATTGCGATTATGTAAATTAGTAATTCATCTATTATGTTTATGGTCTGAGTATCAACGTAGTGTTATTTTGTTATTATAACGCAAAACATTTTTTTATTCCGGAATTGAATGATGATTTCTTTCAATTAGTTGTTACATGTCCAAGTGTTTCAATTCATTTTTGTTATAAAGCTCACACATTTAGGAGTGGTTTTTGGATACATCATTCCTTTACGCACCTCAATTTCAAGGATCTAGATATAGAAGCACTAAGCTAATTAGATGTTAGCTAATACGACAACAATTAAAAAGCTGTCATAATAACGAGAAAGTCCAACTACAATTACGAAATGTAACAATAAACGGTTGCTTAGTATACAAAAACCGTTCTGCAGTTTCTGCTGTGAATCGCAGTTACACATTTGTCCTAAATACTGACCAAATAAGAAACATTTTGTAGGCTACTTTATTTTACGTTTTATGTATAACAACATTACGAAAATAAATGCTTATTTATTTAGATTATGAGTTTTATAGCCATTCTCTTAGATTTGCAAATGGCAGAGTCGAGTATGCCACAGTGATCAGAGTAAACAGTAAAGAAAAAGAGTAAGAGTAAGTAAGAGTAAAGTAAGAGTCTCTACTACTGGAGATCATCTCACATCAACGAAGCAGTTCAGACAGTGGTTTAGATCTCGGTCGCTTTGCACTTCTATCAAGAGAAATAGAGGGATGAATGAATAGACCGGGGGTTGCAGCAGTTGAACTGGCTAGACAGCGTCTGAGTGCTATTACTATTGCTCGTCTCAATTCACAAGATGCTACTTCAAAGTTCCGCGTGGTGTTAGATTGTAATACAAATCATTTCTATGCTGAACCGTTTTGTGGGCATAATATTTGTGTGTTACTTCATCATTAAACATTGAATAGGTGACTATGTTTTCATTTATAACACAGGTATTCCAATCATTTATCTACATTATATTAAACATTATTTAAATGGGTAGAACATTGATAAATTTGATAAGAGGCATTGTCTAGGACAACATTAAAGTGATACAAAATTATGCTAATAAGTTAATACTAGAAATGCTTCATAAAGATGGTTAGTTTGAAAGACACCAGGAAGAATCTATATAGTCAAATGCATACATACATTTTAGTACTATCAGATCACTCTTATTGAACGACAAATAAATTGATTGTGCATACCATTATGAAACATGATAGGTAATCACACATTTTTCTCATCGACTATCGCGTTTATCCTAGAGAATAACTACATATTTAATCATTTATGTAATCATGTTCAATGGCTTTAGTGATATTTTCGCATCACTATACACATAGTATGACAATCTTAGTTACATCCCATTTGTGTAACTTAAGCAAGCGCTAGTTACGCCGCCTAGATCTCAATATATCACTCCTTGTATTTGTCAGGTGACGTTATGCATGTAAATATTGCGTTACACCGGCCTATGCGCGTCGGGCCAACAGACCAGACCATGTATGTTCAGCTGCGCCTTGCAAACATGTGGTTAAGACTGAGGGAGGGGGCTGAGGGGAGGTGATATGAGCTAATGGTAGGAGGTCGGCGTTGTGTATAACAATGTGGTCACATAGGCAATCACCACGTCTGGATGAACCTGGATGCATGCTACAGAGAACAGGGAGATACATGATGTAATAGTTGAGATTTACCCATGGTTGTTAACTTTGGCGGACAGGAAGAGGTGAAAAATGGTAGAAAGTTGTACAAAACGTTTTTTTGAAATTATTATTCTGATCATTTTATTTGTCGATTAGTAAATTATATCATGAATGATAAGGTGTTAAAAACATATATTCAGATTCTAGGTAGACTTATGTATTTGTTCTGTAAGCAAATAGCAGTGAAGCTGGTTTTTACTTTCATAAGATACATTGCAGTGTCACTTTGCAAACACATACACTATGTTGGATGTTTACAGTCGAAGTGTTGACTGTGCATCCGAAAGTGTCACTTTACAAACACAGACACTACATGTTTGATGTATATGGGGCACCCTTACTTGGTTCAGTCGAAGTGTTGACTGTGCATCCGAAAGTGTGTCACTTAACAAACACATACACTCATGTTTGATGTATATGGGGCACCCTTACTCGATTCAGTCGAAGTGTTGACTGTGCATCCGAAAGTGTGTCACTTTACAAACACAAACACTCATGTTTGATGTATATGGGGCACCCTTACTCGATTCAGTCGAAGTGTTGACTGTGCATCCGAAAGTGTGTCACTTTACAAACACAAACACACTAGAAGTTGGATGTGTAATGGGCACCCTTACTCGGTTCAGTAGAAGTGTTGACTGTGCATCTGAAAGTGTCACTTTACAAACACAAACACTAGAAGTTGGATGTATATAGGGCACCCTTACTCGGTTCAGTAGAAGTGTTGACTGTGCATCTGAAAGTGTCACTTTACAAACACAAACACTAGAGTTGGATGTGTAATGGGCACTCTTACTCGGTTCAGTCCAAGTGTTGACTGTGCATCATAAAGGGTGTCACTTTACAAACACATACACGCATGTTGTATGTATATGGGCACCCTTACTCGATTCAATCGAAGTGTTGACTGTGCATCTGAAAGTGTCACTTTACAAACACAAACACACTAGAAGTTGGATGTGTAATGGGCACCCTTACTCGGTTCAGTAGAAGTGTTGACTGTGCATCTGAAAGTGTCACTTTACAAACACAAACACTAGAAGTTGGATGTATATAGGGCACCCTTACTCGGTTCAGTAGAAGTGTTGACTGTGCATCTGAAAGTGTCACTTTACAAACACAAACACTAGAGTTGGATGTGTAATGGGCACTCTTACTCGGTTCAGTCCAAGTGTTGACTGTGCATCATAAAGGGTGTCACTTTACAAACACATACACGCATGTTGTATGTATATGGGCACCCTTACTCGATTCAATCGAAGTGTTGACTGTGCATCTGAAAGTGTCACTTTACAAACACAAACACTAGAAGTTGGATGTGTAATGGGCACCCTTACTCGGTTCAGTAGAAGTGTTGACTGTGCATCTGAAAGTGTCACTTTACAAACACAAACACACTAGAAGTTGGATGTGTAATGGGCACCCTTACTCGGTTCAGTAGAAGTGTTGACTGTGCATCTGAAAGTGTCACTTTACAAACACAGTCACTAGATGTTAGACGTGTAATGGGCACCCTTACTCGGTTCAGTCAAAGTGTTGACTGTGCATCCGAAAATGTCACTTTACAAACACATACACTCATGTTTCATGTATATGGGGCACCCTTACTCGATTCAGTCGAAGTGTTGACTGTGCATCTGAAAGTGTCACTTTACAAACACATATACTCATGTTTGATGTATATGGGGCACCCTTACTCGGTTCAGTCGAAGTGTTGACTGTGCATCCGAAAGTGTGTTACTTTACAAACACAGTCACTAGAATATGTTAGACGTGTAATGGGCACCCTTACTCGGTTTAGTCGAAGTGTTGACTGTGCATCCGAAAGTGTGTTACTTTACAAACACAGTCACTAGATGTTGGATGTGTAATGGGCACCCTTACTCGGTTCAGTCAAAGTGTTGACTGTGCATCCGAAAATGTCACTTTACAAACACATACACTCATGTTTCATGTATATGGGGCACCCTTACTCGGTTCAGTCGAAGTGTTGACTGTGCATCCGAAAGTGTGTCACTTAATAAACACAGTCACTAGATGTTTGATGTGTAATGGGCACCCTTACTCGGTTCAGTCGAAGTGTTGACTGTGCATTAGAAAGAGTGTCACTTAACAAACACAGACTAGAAGTTGGATGTATATAGGGCACCCTTACTCGGTTCAGTCGAAGTGTTGACTGTGCATCCGAAAGTGTGTCACTTCACGCGGTGCCGAAGCCCGTTGCGTGTCAAGTCTAATGACAAGTAGAATCACAGGAGAGTCGCGTGTGCTTGTCACGACATACCCACACACCATCACAGCTTTACGCCCCTAACAAGTTTAAGTAATTATTTTTTTATAAAGAGCGTGTCCTCCACCAAGTTAATGTATAGCCTTGTTACATTACGGAAATAACCCCAATCCTAATTGTTGTAGTCTAATAGGCTGGTTTGGTATTTTTGTCTCTAGAGCGTTGAAATGTGACATTTTATGACATTTTGTCACATGACATTTTATTACAAAGTTCTCGCGGCCTGGCGGATATCAGTAAAACTACCTGGCCATGACTTGTATGAACATAATACTAGAGTACTCAATCCGAAATGTCGCATTTCTTTTCAAGAAAGTGTAGAGTTATGTACTCGCAGACCATTTGAAGATTGTTCGATCTACCACAACAGGTGCCATAAAACTGGGAGGAACCCATTTTAAATGAACGTCTCTCAACCACAAAAGTAGTAAATTCACAAATTACTTTACCTTGAGCTACTTAAACCACGTCAGTTTGTTTAACGGGAGTTAATTTCGATGGGATGTTGTTTGGAGTAACAAGAGACAAAACTGTTCAACGACGAAATAGGTTTGACTATAACATCAATAAATCATTATTTCTCAAGGAACTTCCAACATATCAATGCTGATATTTTTTGTTAGGATTTTAACAAAGATGTAGACGTAGGACGTGACAAAGTTCTCAACCCACGCTCGACTTTTGTCGATGTTGACAATAATACTCATAAGACGCCAATGTCAAATTCATGGAATTTGTTGGATCCATCTCAACAAAGGAACGTCTACCTTCCTAACGCTAGTAAAATAATGCCCATGATATAAAAAAAATCAAACAAAAATTTCTACATTGAAATTAGTCAGCAATTCTGTTTTGATGCTATTGTAATAAGGGGAAAGATTCCTTATCAATTTTACAAAAAAAAAAAACTCGACAATAATAAATTGTTAACATTTTTCTAGGACAGTCCTCTATTGAATTCGTTTGAATGAATGAAAAAAAAAATCAAACAAAAATGTCTACATAGAAATTATTATTATTAGTCAGCAATTCTGTTTTGATGCTATTGTAATAAGGGTAAAGATTTCATATCAATTAAAAAAAAAACTCACGACAATAATGAATTGATAACATTTTTCTAGGACATTCCTCTTTTGAATTGCGCTATCCGGAACTTCGAAATAAAGCAAACCTATGAGCAAATGTAGCCCGAAAGGAAAATACCCCCTAAGTATGCGTTAGGGTGGCCCCCCTCGCACGGTTGTCTCGGGGGAGGAGAAGGGAACGTGATTGGCCCGCGTTTTAATAATTGATCCTGTGACTCAGCTGTGCTAGGATGGTGCAACAACACGAGGGGGACCGTTGGGAGGTTATGCATATGCTCCGCGCTTGCCGGTAAGACAGGTCACTGCAGAAAACATTGCCGCACTTTATATATCAGCTGTTGTTGGGAGGTTATGCATATGCTCCGCGCTTGCCGGTAAGACAGGTCACTGCAGAAAACATTGCCGCACTTTAATTGGGACGTGTTGATATATCAACTGTTGTTAGGAGGTTATGCATGCTCCGCGCTTGCCGGTAAGACAGGTCACTGCAAAAAAACATTGCCGCACTTTAATTGGGATGTGTTGATATATCAACTGTTGTTGGGAGGTTATGCATATGCTCCGCGCTTGCCGGTAAGACAGGTCACTGCAAAAAAACATTGCCGCACTTTAATTGGGATGTGTTGATATATCAACTGTGGTTGGGAGGTTATGCATGTGCTCCGCGCCTGCCGGTAAGTTAGGTCACTGCAGAAAAACATTGCCGCACTTTAATTGGGCTGACTGTGTTGATATATCAACTGTTGTTGGGAGGTTATGCATATGCTCCGCGCTTGCCGGTAAGACAGGTCACTGCAGTAAACATGGCCGCACTTTAATTGGGACGTGTTGATATATCAACTGTTGTTGGGAGGTTATGCATATGCTCCGCGCTTGCCGGTAAGACAGGTCACTGCAGAAAAACATTACCGCACTTTAATTGGGACGTGTTTATACATCAACTGTTGTTGGGAGGTTATGCATATGCTCCGCGCTTGCCGGTAAGACAGGTCACTGCAGAAAAACATTGCCGCACTTTAATTGGGACGTGTTGATATATCAACTGTTGTTGGGAGGTTATGCATATGCTCCGCGCCTGCCGGTAAGACAGGTCACTGCAGAACAACATTGCCGCACTTTAATTGGGACGTGTTGATATATCAGCTGTTGTTGGGAGGTTATGCATATGCTCCGCGCTTGCCGGTAAGACAGGTCACTACAGAAAAACATTGCCGCACTTTAATTGGGATGTGTTGATATATCAACTGTTGTTGGGAGGTTATGCATATGCTCGCGCTTGTCGGTAAGATAGGTCACTGCAGAAAACATTGCCGCACTTTCATTGGGAGGTGGGAGGTTATGCATATGCTCCACGCTTACCGGTAAGATAGGTCACTGCAGAAAACATTGCCGCACTTTAATTGTGACGTGTTGATATATCAACTGTTGTTGGGAGGTTATGCATACGCTCCGCGCTTGCCGGTAAGACAGGTTACTGCAGAAAAACATTACCGCACTTTCATTGGGAAGTGTTGATATATCAACTGTTGTTGGGAGGTTATGCATATGCTCCGCGCTTGCCGGTAAGACAGGTCACTGCAGAACAACATTGCCGCACTTTATCTGAGATGTGTTGATATATCAACTGTTGTTGGGAGGTTATGCATATGCTCCGCGCTTGCCGGTAAGACAGGTCACTGCAGAAAAACATTGCCGCACTTTAATTGGGATGTGTTGATATATCAACTGTTGTTGGATATTCGTGTAACATCGTATTGATAGCAAAAAATGGGCGTGGTAGTTGTTAATAATTATAAATATCTGAAACATTATGCCGAGAAGCCCTGTTACTTACATTTTATAACCATTGAGTTTATTAATAAACAATGGTATAACCTTTTGATAACTAATTAATGCGTATTCGAAATCATTTTAAATAGAAAGAACTAACATTGTACGTTTATCTCATCATACAATTTATAATTTTGATAACTAGCCCAGGCATTGTATCTTTAAAAACTAAACGCGTCAGTTTATTTGTGGATATATAACTGTTGCCAGTGTTACCCTGTACAGAAATTGCTCAACTTGTTGATTCTGATTCACACTCCATAGGCCTATCCTGTGACGCCTACGCAGCTGATTCATCGGAAAGCCAGTTGACGTGACGTGAGCACCAACCACAATTGTCGGCATCGTGATCGCAATCGGGATCTGGATTAGAATCGTACATTTTCTTATGCTAAATCATTTCGACATTTTGATTTTATTGTGAGTAGCGCCCTAGAACCATGTAAGTGAACTTTATCACGATTTTCGGATTGCGATTGCCATCCCGATACCAACAATTGCGGTTGTGGCTTTATTTTACGATTTAAATAAGGTGTCGCGAAGTCGGAACAATGTGACATACAATAATACAATATTGTGATGATTTCACATTCTAACCAGAATAGTCAACAAACAAAATCTTTCTTTCATGCTGTCAATTACTGGATTGATTCGAACAATTATGAACTTTTTCTTTTCTCTTTTTCGGCCAGCATTTCATTTATTTTATACATATCCATTACAATGTATATACTGGATTATCAGTTACACGTAGAGGTCAGTTTGTATGCAAAAACTGTCTCTAAATTTAAATTAAACATTTTGTAGCATCTATTTTTTTTTTCATCAAATCCTTAAATATGAGGGGGTGTCTTGCACTTCTAATGGAAAATTATGTGCAGATATCAATCAATCAACTAAATTGTAACTACTCAAAGGATTAGTATAACAGTAATGCGAACACTATTTTCTATAAGAACTGCATTTTGTAGCGCTTTCAAAAATATATGTACTCCGATTTGGCATATAAAACCTAAAACCTCCCAAAAAAGTGTCGTTATACTTATTCCAATCGCGCTCTGGCTCTACATTATGCTATTTTCAATTACTTCTCAACTACATTCAGCACTTAGCTGCCTACTATATGCTTTGTGCTTCAAAATATTTCCCGTTACTTCACTGAACATACAAAAAACATGTTTTCAATTAGTCGCACGTTACGAGTTGTAGCTACAATTGGCATTTCTCGGTATGCAAAGAAGTCAGTTACCTTACGCGCTTGTTGCATTTAATTTACGTCCCCTCGTCTAGGGTAGGACGGCCGAATATCGTTCTATTAGTGGCTGTCATTGACGACGACCATAACTTTGCTCAAGCCTATTGCCACCTGTGAGGCTTATGATATGGACTGTTGACATGCACGTGTTTCAAGAACAGTTGCGACCGAGGAAAACTACATCCTTGCTTCATGATTGATTGATTGATTGGATCTTTATTGACAACGGGTCAGCGACCCACTAGTGCAATACAATATAATAACAGCTTACAATACAATACAATGCAACAAGTCACACTATAGACTAGTGTTATAACTTAAAGTAACAAGAGAAATGTAAGAAAACAAAAACAAAACAACTTACACATACGCACACACGCACACACGCACACACGCACACTCACACACGCACATTCATGCACACTCGTGCTCGCGACGCACATCACGCACACTCATATCAAGGGTGACCAAACAGCTGTTCTCACACAGCTAACAGGTAAATGCAGGTGTACGAATACGAACTATTTTTTATAATATTTCAAATTGATATAAACACTCTCGTGGGTGGATTAGTTGTGAAATCTAGAAATTAAAAAACAACAGCGACTGGGAATCGAATCTAAGTTTCTCACATAGATGCCATAAGGGGCAATACCCAGACATTAAATTGCCAGTCCCGGTGGTCTAGGGTCAAGGCGCCCACCCGGCAAGTGGGAGACCGGGGTGGGTGCGATTCCCAGTCGGGGTTATATTTCAATATCTAGATTTCACAACAATTATAATATTTGCTAAGTAAAACAGTTCATTTAGTCTTTATTGAACGCCGTAGGACAGTTCTGTCTTGAAAAAGATTTGTTTGTGAACGATAGACATACCACTCTTTGTGTTTATAAAAAACATATACAAGCTCTTTTATATACAAACTTCATATCCTCGTTATGAAGGTGTTTGTTTGCAATGCTCTAACTACAATATAGAGAGTAACAAACAGCTGCACTGAGTCGTGCACTCAAAAGGAAGATGAGGAGAAAAGTTTTAGAAGTATAATAAAAACAAGCGTTATTGAGGACAAGATGTGTGCTCTAGATTTCAAAAGAGTAGTTCACATATTAAAATCACTCGAAGAGACGTGTTTAGTGTACTACAGATATGGTTTTGTAAGAATAAGATTAAAATTAAACATGTTTCAAGTAAAATTACAACCGTGGTGATAAGGTTTTAAATCAAGAAAAGTTTTTACATTACATTATTATTTTGTTTTTATTTTAATATTTTTATTATTATTATTATTATTATTATTATTATAATTATTATTATTATTATTATTATTATTATTATTATTATTATTATTATTATTATTACTATTATTATTATTATTATTCAATAGATTGTATTCATAATATGGCACTAAAATCGAAATCTGGTAATATTTGCAATTGTCAAAAACAAATTGAATCGGTGCTTGAACATAAGTACCTAGGAGTTTTAGTAGACAAGGATTTTTCTTGGAAGTCTCATATTAATATGCTATGTAAAAAACTTCGTTCTTGTGCATACCAGTTATATAATTTAAAATCAATATTACCTTTTGGTTTGATCCGTGTCGTTTATATTGCTCTGGTGGAGGCAACCATATCGTATGCTATTCTGTCTTGGGGAAACGCGTCAAGGTATATTTTAAATAACTTACTAAATTTACAGAAAAGTATACTCTTATTGATTTACCCCCGCAGTACATATTACATTCAACCAGACTTTCCGTTCATCTACAGCTTCTATTCTATTTTACCTGTTGATTTACAATATAATTACCGTTTAATAATTAAGCATTTCTTTGACTCAACCTACAAACGACCCTACATACATTCGAAAATCACCCGATCAGCGACAAAGGGACAGTACATTGTGCCTTTGTCACACAATAAGTACGGCGATCGTCGTCTGCAGTCTGTGGTACCACGAGTATTTAATTCACTGCCAGGAGGTCTATTATACGCAGACAAATTGTCAACTATTAAACGGCAATGTAGATTATATTATTTGAATTATTTAGAGAATTAGTCATGGTAAATTTATATTTGTATATATAATTATGATTGAACGAACCACTTATTGTATTTATGCTATTCTTGTATTTCACTACTCTCTTTGTATTTCTATTAACCATAAATTATATTTAAATTACATAAACTATATATCAGAAATTATATCTTTTGTGTGTCACGACCAGTCCGCATACAGCACTTTAATTATATGATTGTCCCACTGACAAACCACTATGTGGTTTAGTGGGAATTAAAACAATTTCTCATATTGTACGTATGTGTGAAACGATTTAATAAAATAAATAATAAATAAAATAATAATTATTATTATTATTATTATTATTATTAATATTATTATTATTATTATTATTATTATTATTATTATTATTATTATTATTATTATTATTATTATTATTATTATTATTATTATTATTATTATTATTATTATTATTATTATAATAATTATTATGATTATTACTGCACTTTTTCTCTTCTCAATTTAGCTCTCTCGAAAACAGGTTAATTAAATGCAAAATTTATACTGGAACTTGGAAACAAATTACATATTGTCGTGACCATGAGGCCAATATGCCTAAGTTGGATTACAGTTGTGCGTGGTTTGGTAAATAAAAGCCATTGATGTTGTATGTGATATGAACGGACTTAACAACTGCCTGGAAACACAATAAATCGATTACATGCATCGATTACATGTTGCCATATTTACTTGTCCATTAAACTTTGGTAAACGTGGTTTTTGGTCTCCACGAAAGTAACTGCATGAGATGTGGCATCGGTGTCACCGGATGTGGCTTTTCGCTTCACAGTGTAGAAGCTTAATCAAATTTTCTCTTATTATAACGGACTGGTATTGCTCTTGTAAAATACAAGAACGTCCTTAGTTTTTAAAATATTCAAGGCAGATTAAAATAAGTAGATTAGTTCACGAGAATAGTGTCTCTACACTTACCTACCGCCAAAACTTTAGCCCTGAAAAGTCTGATATCCCATATACTGAATTTTGTAAAACTGCTGTTTCCTCCCCCCCCCCCCCCCCCCCCAAAAAAAAGAAAAAATGCATCATTTTTGGCCGTAAATAAATAGAATCACAATAAACAGATACCGATAAAGCATGGAATCACAGAACATTAGCACTTGTCTGAAAATGAGAATCATTTCTATTGATTCCGTCGAAACTCCGACGACAAGACACTTAAAAGTAGCCATCATAAAAAATGCAACAAAATGCACACACATGATTAATAATCGAGTGTTTCTGATTCGATTAGGGCCCAGTCGAGGACGTCACGGAAGTTGACTACGCCGTGGTAGGGACTGACAGGTGGCAGTGGCGCGCTCGACGATCCATTTTTAATTCCTGGGGCTCGGAGAGAGCTGTAAGGGGGGGGGGGGGGGTTATATTACTCGGGAGGATACGGTAGAATATCATATGAAATGACAAACAAAAAACCTGTCAGGACATTACACTACGCCTGCATTATTATATATTAAAAACATGGTGACAGCAAAAGTTACGACCGATAATGTAAATGCATGATTGATTGAACCAGAACATCATACATGTTTCAATAATCAATATGTAGTCATCGGTACTTCACTTTCATGTAGAGATCAGTTTATTCTAGGGGGAAGCAATGCATCTTTCAACAAATGAAATTATGTACAGTGCCAAAGAAATTGCTAACGAAATACAATGTCAAAAAACAACTGATAATTGCACAATAAACTCTTCGAATTACTCTATTGTCTTTATTTTAAAACTATTTTATAAATTTCAGTGTGAAATTTCAGGGTTTTTAAGTACATAAAACACATTTTTTATGATCGTTTTGAAGCGTCTTAATTTGAGACGGTTAAATATTCGAGGCTACATTCAAATGTAAACTCTCGGATTACAGCATTTTTTAAAAAGGATCAAACATCATTGACATGTGCTTTACGTGAACTGTCAACAAACATTATAGTCCAAGAGCCAGCAACATAAAAGCTCCCCTCATAAGGTACATATGTTTTGACTATTGGAATAGGAGCGGAAAAACTACTCTACTAACAAAACGCGCGTCTTACTCCTCAACGTGGGGGCTTTTAGGCCCCACAGGGGGCCAAAAAAGCCGAAAAAAGGCCCAAGTTCCCCTCATAAGGTACATGGTAGGTCTCGACGGCAAATAAACCGGAAATGTTAGTACAAATAGAAAATACTGAGTCAGACGGGCTGAGTGGGGGCTTTACCCGAGTCAGACGCCCTCAAAAGGGGCCCAAAAAGGCCAAGGTTCCCCTCATAAGGTACGTACATGGATGGAGTATACGCCATTTGTTAGAGATAAGTGTCCTAAATAGGAATTCGAAGAGTAAGACGGGATATTAGGGGGCGTTTACCGACAGACGCCATTTTACCCAAAAAGGGCCATTTTTTATTTTCGCACATGCATGCGCTTAAACACTCAAATCATATCCGGAAATGTCTCGAGACGTAGAAAAACATACTATTTAAAGAAACTTTGGGTTATTGTCCTCGCCAGACGCCCTCAAAAGCGGCCCAAAAAGGCCAAGGTTCCCCTCATAAGGTACATGGATGGAGTAAACGCCATTTTGTAGAGATAAGTGTCCCAAATAGGAATTCGAAGAGTTAGACGGGATATTAGGGGGCGTTTACCGATCAGACGCCATTTTATCCAAAAAGGGCCACTTTTTATTTTCACACGTGCATGCGCTTAAACACTCAAAACATATCCTTAAATGCCCCTAGAGGTAAATACATTTCAAAGATATTGTGTGATGTCCTCGCCAGCCCCCCCCCCCCCCCGAGCTTCGATCCGGATGCGATAGTTTTGAAGCTCCGCCCACCCCTAACTTTAATATACCAGTATTTATTATTATTAATGTCAGGATTTAAGGATATGTTTTGGGTGTTAAAGCGCGTGCACGCGTGGCAATAAAAAGTGGACCCTTTTTTTATAAAATGACGTCTGATCGGTAAACGCCTCATAATATTCCGTCTTACTCTTGAATTCCTATTTGGGACACTTTTATCTCTACAAAATGGCGTTTACTCCATCCATGTACCTTATGAGGGGAACCATGGCCTTTTTGGGCCCCTTTTGAGGGCGTCTGGCGAGGACATCACACAATATATTTGAAATGTATTCACCTCTAGGGGCATTTAAGGATATGTTTTGACTTTTGAGTGTTTCAGCGCATGCACGTGTGAAAATAAAAAGCGGCCCTTTTTGGACAAAATGGCGTCTGATCAGTAAATGCCCCCTAATATCCCGTCTTACTCTTCGAATTCCTACTTGGGACACTTATCTCTACAAAATGGCGTTTACTCCATCCATGTACCTTATGAGGGGAACTTTGGCCTTTTTGGGCCCCTTTTGAGGGCGTCTGGCGAGGACAATAACCCAAAATTTCTTTAAAATGTATGTTTTTCTACGTCTCGAGACATTTCCGGATATGATTTGAGTGTTAAAGCGCATGCATGTGCGAAAATAAAAAGTGGCCCTTTTTGGGTAAAATGGCGTCTGATCGGTAAACGCCCCCTAATATCCTGTCTTACTCTACGAATTCCTATTTGGGACACTTATCTCTAACAAATGACGTATACTCCATCCATGTACGTACCTTATGAGGGGAACCTTGGCCTTTTTGGGCCCCTTTTGAGGGCGTCTGGCGAGGACAATAACCCAAAATTTCTTTAAAATGTATGTTTTTCTACGTCTCGAGACATTTCCGGATATGATTTGAGTGTTAAAGCGCATGCATGTGCGAAAATAAAAAGTGGCCCTTTTTGGGTAAAATGGCGTCTGATCGGTAAACGCCCCCTAATATCCTGTCTTACTCTACGAATTCCTATTTGGGACACTTATCTCTAACAAATGACGTATACTCCATCCATGTACGTACCTTATGAGGGGAACCTTGGCCTTTTTGGGCCCCTTTTGAGGGCGTCTGGCGAGGACAATAACCCAAAATTTCTTTAAAATGTATGTTTTTCTACGTCTCGAGACATTTCCGGATATGATTTGAGTGTTTAAGCGCATGCATGTGCGAAAATAAAAAATGGCCCTTTTTGGGTAAAATGGCGTCTGTCGGTAAACGCCCCCTAATATCCCGTCTTACTCTTCGAATTCCTATTTGGGACACTTATCTCTACAAAATGGCGTTTACTCCATCCATGTACCTTATAAGGGGAACCTTGGCCTTTTTGGGCCCTTTTTGAGGGCGTCTGACTCGGGTAAAGCCCCCACTCAGCCCGTCTGACTCAGTATTTTCTATTTGTACTAACATTTCCGGTTTATTTACCGTCGAGACCTACCATGTACCTTATGAGGGGAACTTGGGCCTTTTTTCGGCTTTTTTGGCCCCCTGTGGGGCCTAAAAGCCCCCACGTTGAGGAGTAAGACGCGCGTTTTGTTAGTAGAGTAGTTTTTCCGCTCCTATTCCAATAGTCAAAACATATGTACCTTATGAGGGGAGCTTTTATGTTGCTGGCTCTCCGTCTATTAACTATTCAGAAGAAAACTCTAAACCTGGGATACTCACAGCAAACCAACCAGGAAACCTGTTGTTCGTGTATCCAACATGATCGATTCCTGGTGCGGATTTGAGGTCAACATATTGTATCACTATTTCCCTTCCAATAAGTTTATTATTATACCTGGAGTGCTTTGTATTTCCAAGTCTGTCAAATGTGATTGATAACACAAGGTTCCACGTGATAATATCACAATTAATGCAGTCGGCTTATTCGTGAACTAGGAGAAAGATGAATAGATCTCAATCGATCATGTTCTACACACGGGATATATGAGAACGAAAACGTCATTTTAGTTGAAATAATACTGCATTAATATGTATACGTGGATATTCTTACTTATGGTATAGCGTGTTAGTTTAACCATGGAGTTATATGTGAGGAGGAGATCTAGCTCTAATGGGAGGGGCCGTCCACGATTGTTGTTCCGGAAATGGCCGCCATATTTGTTGTTTACGAATTGTGAAGAAACTTCAGTAGGCCGCATAGGCCTATATTCTGTGCGCTACACAGGCTTACTACATTTGTGAAGTACTTTACACCAAGACTGACAATAAGAAACTCGTTAGGTAAGTAGATTGAATGGTTATTTAACTACTAGGCCTAATTACCTAGTAGACCTACTTAATTTAGGTTGTCTAAAAGAAAAGCAGTCGTAGTGGGCTATGGAGTAGGCGAGGGCCTATTGTCATGGGCTAGGCCTACTAGCCCTAGACCCGTACAGCCTAGCCCAGGTATTTTACCGGTACGGCGTAGGCCTAGGTACCAGTGAAAGATGAAGTTGAATCACAACATTGTAATTAAACCCTGGCTAGTCCTGAGAATTGGTAAGGTCACAGCTATGTAGAAAATATTGGCAATTGGTCACGTACCATCAACTAGGCCTAGGGCCTAGGGCCGAGGCCCCTAGCACTCACCTATCCTAGTCTAGGCCTACGCTTTGACCTAGGCAAATATCTTGAAAATATTGATATGTGGTAAATGAATGAAATAAAATAACCATAGGCCTACATCCAATCTGGGCTAGGCCTAAGAGTAGACAAGGTAAAGATAGACAGCAGCATTCACTATCACTATCCATGCATCCAACTTGGATAAGCCTAGGTCCTAGGCTATACACTTAGCTCATCTTGATATTATTGTAACATGGTGTGTGACAACTCTTTGTATACAACATTTATACACAACACCATGTCAAATAGCCTAGGCCTAGTAGGCCTGCCAATAGCATTCAACATGGGCTAGGCTAGGCCTAGTCCGTTTTCATTTGCAAGACCTAGGGCCTCTTGAAATTATTGGCATTAAGTTTATGCCAATTGTATCATAAGCGTCACCCATGCACCATGGTATTGTGTGATATTAGATAATGCACATAGGCCTATGTAATCAACTGTTTAGGGTCTAGCAGCAAGGCCATCGCTACCCTCTGTAGGAATGGTCTCGGCAGTAGGCCCTACCTACTTCTTTTGACAGAATACTCAAGCTTAGACTGGACCTATTTTTGTAATTAATAACCACATACCGTCATACACTATAGGGTTTTAGTTCGGTCAATGTTGCAAGACTTGCAAAGTACATTTGCCTGTATTATGTAACATGTTTGAACTGATGTTCTGGATTGCCATAGTTCCATAACTAGGAAAAGGTTTTCTTGCCTAGGCATACTAAGCACTCAGGTAATGTTCTCAAGTAGCAATCACAACATACAATTACTACAATACAATTGCACTAGATACAATTTCCATGTTCATGTAGTAGCCATGGCTATGCATTGTAATTTAACTTGAGATGATCAACAAGTTATAATAGTTCTGTGCATGGACATTAATGGATTGTGAGAGACAGCCTACTGTAATCAATAGTCACTTGTTAGGCCATACACATTTGTACATTGTACAATGTACAGTTATAATGGTTTTTGTTGTAGATTGCTTAATCAATAGATACACAAATATTTTCAAATTATAGATACCGGTAGTTCAACTAGGCCTTAAACTTGTTGATAGGTCAATAATAAGGTCCAAACAATAATATATGTATTTATATTTCAGCCAACTCAGACATGGAATTGGAAATAAAAAATATTTTATTGGAAGTTACATCTCTTCACTTCAAAGTAGCTGTAGCTGCTTCTGAAGATTCATCACAAGCTCTGGATGATTGGTGTGTTCAGGCAACATCTCTACTAAAATGCAAGAATATAGAAGACTTCTGGTCTACATGCCACAAGTTCCGCTTAAAAGATGAATTTTTACAGCCGGTCAAAAGATTCACATCAACACTGATGGTAAGTTATTTTCAGTACAAAACTTACAGTAGGTAGCCAAATCACACTCAGTGATTAGGCCTACTTTTTCATAATAAGAGAGATCAATCTTCCATCAGATTCAGAACTGGTATGATCTTTGGTTGGTAGCCAGAGTACACACATAATAACATTTTTGACCTACCATTTAGCTTTATTATTAGGCCTTTAATAATATAGGCCTAATAATATAATAAATTCCATTTTATTCTCACACATACAAGAATACATAAAATTACACACAGTAGTATAATTTATTTATTTATGTATATATTTATTTATTTATAGATTTATTTATTTAGGTATTTATTTATTTAACCCCCAGGCCTGGTTCAGCTCCAACCATCCTTAACCAGCCAGAGGTTGATGACCACTACCAGGCCGAACTCCCAGTGAATCAACATCCTGGTGAATTAATGATTATACCTACAGAGGAACCATTCACTACTCAGGGTAAGTCATAGATATTAAAATAGTGCAAGTGCTACTCAAATCAAATTGTTTTATTCAGTACATGATACAGAATTGTAGCATACTCAATGATTGTAGGGCCTATATTGACTAAATTATCATTTATCAGTAACTAACAACTCAAAAATTTATTTGTCTATAGGCCTACTAAAAAATGAATATGTACATACCTACGGTACGTTAAATGTAGATACCCATGCTTTAAGTAATTCAATTTTAATTAAAATCCATCTTATTCATCTAAAGTTGTAATTGTATTGTAATCATGTTCTTTTTTTTTAGGAACCATGACTGCTGTGGATCGGGGTGATCCACTGACTGAGCTAGGAATAATTTCCTCGAAAACCGAAACAAAGAGCTGTTAGCAGACGTACAAAAACGTCAAGAAGAAAACAATGACCTGACTAAAATAATTAACGAAAACTGTTAGAAAGCACACCAGATGTCAGACAATTTGGTTTACTTTTATACTAGCCTTGTTTCATATGAATTATTTCAGACTTTAGTTTCATATGTAGCCCCATTTATGGCCAATTTTCATTTAGTCAAGATTAAAGACCAGATAATGATCATTTCAACCAAACTTCGTCTCAGCTTATTAAAGAAAGACATAGCATTTTGGTATATTATATGTCATATATTACATATACATAATATAATCTTCATATAAAGCCTATCAGCATTTTCTCGTGACGGAGTAGATTCTCCCGAATCGGAATCGCTGTCTAGTGTTAGAGCAAAATATACTGCAGTGGGTACTATTTTCTTTATTTTTGCTTCAAATAACTTTGTATTTTCTATGGTTTCCTTCAATTGGTGTCGGCTCTACATGAACAAGTGGCTCGTTTACATTTATTGATGTACACACCTACACACCTACATGGTGTGTATGTCTAGCAAAGTTGTATTTCTTCAGCTTTCTTACAGTCTACCTGTAACATAAGAATAGGTTAGAGATCTACCTAGATACATTTTTTAAACTTTAAAATTTGGCAAATATTTAAAATAAACATGAACTTAAATATGACCTTATATTTTATTGATTGGAGTAAACCTGATCCTGTCATTTTGCACAAACTCGTCTAAATCCGACATGTTTTGAACTACACTGATAAAGATTTTTTTGTTAGCCTGTGCTGTTGACATTCACCACACAGTACAATCATTGGGCTAACTAACAAACTCAATGGTACAATCCTAGTTTACGACGAACATGTAGCCTTCTATTCCTTCCAAACCTTCTATCAAAAATTGTATGCGATAGGTTTGAAGCTTTAAAAACCAGCCTACAGCTTGAGAATGATTAATCAACGGTTTATATCGTAAACGAGTTATATGATCATCTAGTGCTGCTATCCTATCACTGAACTGGCTGGTGTGCAAACTAAAACTAGGAAGCACATTTAGCCCAGGCCTGATAAAGCTAAAGGCAGAGCAAACTTTTACATTGGTAAAAGGTCATCATCGCATAAGAGGAAAAAAAAACATTCTGTATGCGTGTTATTTCCCATAAAGGAAACAAATCCTTACACAACAATTATTGTTACCTGGCAACAACCCTAGGTGTAGGGGATAACTACAAATCTTGGGCTGCGTACTAACTTTGACTGCGCTCACTGTGGCTGTGACTGGTGGTGGGGGTAGCCCAGTCAACGCAGTGAACGCAGCAGCTGGTACGGGCTGCAGTCACAGTCACAGCGAAAGCAGACAACAGCAGAAATTGTCATTCATAAAAGCAACATTTTCCATCTGCTAATATTAACCTTACAACATTACATTCATAATTTAACTCTTACGGGACTTCTAAGTTGAGATTATATGGTGTTGTGATGTTACTTACTATTTAAACCATAATATGGTCTATAAATTCATAATTCACTGTAAACTTATTAGCTACACCCCCCTTGACTGCGATAGCTGGATCCAGTGATGATTTCAGACATTTTTCCTAGGGGGGGCTGATAAAAATCTGGGGTGTTGCTAAATTAGTAACTCATTTTATGGCTTTTTTTGACGCCGTGACAAAAGGCAGGGGTGGAGGGGGTTACGGTCTCTGTTGATGCCATCCTTTCAGTTTTCGAATATGAGGGCATGAGGTGATTCCTATTTGCCATTCTTACCTTTACCTAACATCGTTTAAATAGAAAATAAAATGTTGCAACATTTATGTAGATGAGTTTTTCGTGGAAATCGATTTATTTCCTAGTCCTATATGAGGTGGAAAAATATACCTCATTTTCTTGTATTTTGCATTTTTTTTTTTTTTTGCAAATTTACATTACTTCATGTGATTTTTTCAATCTGCTAGGGGGGGCATTTACAACTGCCGGGGGGGGCTCCGCCCCCCCCTGAATATGCCTGAAATCATCACTGGCTGGATCTTTTCGACCCAGTCATCGTAATGACTGGAGGGGTAACTGCGAGGTAAACTGATACGCAAGAAGCAGTGACTGCAGCTTGACTGCGAGTCAAGTTGGTACGGATCTCAGTCAAGACTACGTATATCACGCAAGTTTAATAGTCGATTTACAGCTACGCGTTGCGAGCGAAGCGAAGGCGCGAGCTCCAATCAGTGGCCGAGTTTGCGTGAAACTATTAACTTGTTTGCTTGAAACTCGGCCGCTGATTGGAGCTCGTACCCTCGCTTCGCTCGCAACGCGTAGCTGTAAACGTACCATAAGGCGCCTAGGATGAAGGCGCCTTGGTTCCAATCGGTTGCAGAGTGTGGTATACACGTCGAATTTACTTCAAGGCGGCGGCGATCCAACTCGCTTGGGCAAGCGAGTTGGAGGTTAGAAATCACTTTGATTTAAGTGATATACACGTCAAAGCGGCTCCGCGATGCACGGCCTGTGATGTGATTGGCTGAATTCGCAGCCGGTGTAGATAAGGGCGCTTCAGATTGACGTGATATACGGAGCAGATTCCTCACTCGGCTACCGATTGAAAGCAAGGCACCTTCATCCCAAGCGCGTTAGAATTGCGTGATATACGTAGTCACTGCCAGTCATAGCTTTGGTACGCAGCCCAGATTGCAGCCCTTTTTTTCTATGCTTTTTGACATATACGCCTAGCCTAGGCCTAGGTTAGGTAGGCCTAGGCCTAGGGCCTGGTATAATTTTTATGGCTTAGGAGGCCTAACATAAACCTATTCATTTATCACTATATTACAATATTTCTTACCCTGCCATGCATGTGCAATGAGCAGCACATATGCAGCCATCCGTTTCTTTATCCAGAACCCATATTTCCCGGGGCTTGTCGTTCAGCCTTCGGCCCGGCGTCACTTTGCACTTGAGGAAACAAAATCAAAAATGGGATAGGCCCTAGGCCTTCGATTTGGTGGTAAAACACTTCACGCACTAAACCACACTTGAAGTAGGCTAGTTGTACGCGTGTCTAATGACTTGTATGCTTTCATACTGTCTTTGGTATGTACGCATTTACTTCATTTACCAAATAATTGTAAATGTAGGCCCAGGCCTAGGCCTATCCGAACTCAGCTGGTGGCCACTTTGAAACCTGTGTAGACCAGTTATCTTAGGCAATAGTGTATTAACAATAACTTAACAGTCACATATACCTTATAGTAAGGACATTTTCCTTTGAAATATGCACGAGAGAAACATGTGAAATGCAGCGGTCACGACGACTGTCAGAGCAAGTAAACAACAAATATGGCCGACTAGCTTTGCGGGGCGTGGTCCAAAATCTCGTACACTGCCCACTACACACCTGCCTATCCAGTACAAAGTACTATTATAAATCCATGGTTTAACAATGCATTCAACTTTTTGTCCCCTCCCCCCCCCCCCCGTCAACCATATTCATCAAAATGTTTATCCACAAATGGTATTCCCGACCATTTTCTGGCTTTTATGTCGTGTTCAAAGTATCGAAACAAAATTACACATCACTCACATTGATTGTACTTATTGTTTTCACATAGTAAATGCAATGTAGAAGTAACACGAATAGTTATAGGTATTTGCACATCTTGTGAATGGGTTTAACGTTCTAGTTCCTGCTGTAATACAATCGTATAAATCTATCTATAGTGTATCACGTAGTTGTTTAATTTACAATGCAAATTTGTGTGGGTGAGGTGATGTGTGTGTAAATTTATGAGTTCTGATGAGTTATTTATATAATTGTTGTATGCAGTCATGTTTCCTTTTCAATTTGAATTGTTTTTATAACACAAACGGCAATGATAAATGTAATTGTTCACGAATGGGGATAAATCATCCAAAAGACAAGTGAAAAAGAAGAACTAAAATTACCATGAGTTTTATATTATGTTTGATAATAAGAATCGATGCCAAATGCAGAGACAATTATTTATAACTTTCTGGGTTAGCGATATTCTTCACTTACGGTTTATCGTCAACCTTGCCAAGTAGTTTTCAACTTTACTGTTGAACTATTCAATGGAGTGAACTGATTCTACACGCATATTTGTTTATTTAATCGGGAAATGTTTAATCAAATCACACCAACTAGATATATTTAAAAAAAAATTAAACTACGCTAATTTACACCGTTATGTGTACTAACGCTACGAACATAACTCTCAGCTCCAGGGCATTGTTACAAAATATATTATTGGTATATTGTATTTATGCATACGAATTGCCCAATATTAGTCAAATGACGATCAAATATTATCCATAGCCAAACAATTATAGGTATTTCATATGCATATGGTTGACTTGTAATAACGCATATAACTTCACACAGCAGTCGATACATGTTAAAATATAAAAATTATAAATTATCAGTTAGTAATCACGGTGAATCATATTGTATACCTTAATTTGAGGTGTGTGATTTCGCTAATCACATATGTATTAAAATTACTAACTTTCATTTCATGCTGAAATCCCCTGTCTCAATTTACAAATATATGCCGGCTTCCCAGCATTTCTATTTAATTAGATGTAGGTCAAAATATTTACAAAGTTTTATTTTATTCCCAGCATTTCCATTTAATTAGATGTAGGTAAAATTATTTATAAATCATTATTCTCTTGCAAAAACGGAATGTAAATAGTATATTTTCTTGTGGTAATGAATAGCTATTTATTTAGCGTCAAGGAAAACGCAACCTGCCAAAATGTTTCTGGGCGAGACTGTCTCATATTCATAACTTATGTATGACGTAGAGCCGTGCTTGAACCGAAACTGCGCACGCAATTCGCGAAAACGTCTGAACCAATTTGTGTCATCGGGCATGCCAAGACACTTTATGTAATCAACTAATGCAGAAACATACCTTACGTTCGTTAAACATCAAAGTTCATTGGCTTTTGAACACCTTTTTAACGATTGATATTTTTTTCTTAAATTACTCGCCGCAGAAAAAGAAAACTGTTTACATGCAGAAAGTTAAATGGCAGTGAGAACATCTTTTCTCTATGATCATGTATAATATATTTGTATGGAAATGTTGTTTAGAATGACTTAATCTGATGCGCCACATGTATTCAAAACAAAGGTGGGTTTAGAGCCCTTTTAACGACGCGCATAACCTTCAGACTAATACCACCCTTGGAGCTAAAGCTCGGCGCAATAATAATCTGGTAGAAAGCTCTAACACTGATTAATATTACTCAACTTTAATATAGAACAACTCCAACAAGTTTATATCGCAACCGTATATCGCAGCGTATTTGAGGGGGAGCAACACGGCGCGAAACACGGTAGAATGAAAAAAACGTATATTTAACATTATCTCTAAAAGGAAAATGTAGAGATTTTGTGAGGCCTTGATATTAGCACAATCGTTCGTATTTTTTTAAAACAATCGAATGAAATCTAGCAGAATGTAAATAACATCTATAATGTTTTTATCCAAAACGCGATACATTTTGTAGCCTTTTTTTCCAAGAATACCTGTTGACATCGATAATGCATACCTTTGCATCGCTCCATTACTTTTCAGGTATATATTAATATCACTTGTATTCGTGGTTCCAGAGAAATAAAGTTGTCCATTAAATGAAAATAACCATATTATTTTTATTGCTGTTTCATTCAAACGCTAATAACTCAAAACTCACTTTTCTGACATTGGCCCTTTTTGTACCTAGCCACAGATATATGTGGCTTAAACTCGGAATTACAACACTGTATTAAGCAATATAATTTATTACTTAAATATTATATACATGATACTGTTATCATGAAAATAATGTAATTATAAAATAAAGGAGGTTGTTTATATCAAATTAAAACTAGAGCACTAGTTTCAGACAAAGCTCTCACGTTCCCCCTGAAATAACAAGGAACACAATGATTAGCATAACACTGTTCTAATATCATGTTTCGCTGTTAGGGCACTTAGCCTGTTACATATAGATTTCAGTCTCTGCCATACCAGACAAACTCACTACGACATGTGGTGTAATGACTGAAATTGGAGTGGTTTACACAGCGTACAGTCCCTCGATGAAAACCTGTTGAGAAATAACACCATAAAACTGTATGTATTGTCAATACTGATTTATAAGCCCGTCGAATCTAACGCTTCCCCCCACCCCACACCCCTAACCCCTCACCCATTCCCGCTCAAAACATCGAATAGATTAATGAATGCCATTATTTATGCCAGATTTATGATCCATTTGAATTATTAACAAACTTTCCCAGATTTAAAAATGGGTGTTTTTATTGATGGCCCGACACCTTAAGCACGCAAAGTTTGAACATGAGCTGCTATCATAACCGGTATAACAACAAAAATTATCTACTTTGTCCGTTGAAACAGCATTCACGAACAAAGCTATATTTAGTACTAGCTTTTTATCATACTCCTTGGTATAAATTGTAAATTCTTAATATAGGCAACGGTCCTTAATCTTGTAATACTGACATAAAAAATATCAACAGATGTGTTTCGAAAATATTTTTCCTTTACAAGTTATTGTGAGTGTATTTAATAAGGTCATATATAACTTTTCCAATGTTGAGTCTGAACGAAAACACTCCTAGTTGACAACTACTGTGCATGACGTCATAGTTGGCTAGTGTTTGCGTAGCGTGGAAACACGCACGACCTTACGGCCCAGCAGACAACGCGTCAGCCGGTAGTCGGTTTTAAGCGCGCAATTTGAACACACATTTTCAATCCTTCGTAAACTAATGTATAGATCTATTTAATAACAAACATCATTTGCGGAACAGCTTTTATAGTTGTCCCAAGACTACCTTACACATACTTTCGTCACAGGCGACTGGTTCGTAGCCAATCAGCGATCGGTATTGGCACTGATGTGTCTCGGGCGGTTCGCCGGTTGGCTACGACTGCCTCGGATGTGACGAAAGCAGTTGTAAAGTAATCTTGGGTCCACTATAATAATACTATAGCATTAAAACTAGATAAAACTTTGACATGGTATTCATCGTTAAAATAACACAGCATGAAGCAACTTCAAGAACTCAGCTAAAATTCCCCACGTATCAAATATGTGGCTGTGCAATTTTGCTCTGGGTGGTTCAAACGCAAACTTATCGAGCTTTTACTTACCAAGGCATTTAAACCAAATAATATGTAGGTAGCTTAAGCTGCACAGAATATGACGTAATCACCCGTTATGTGCGCTTGGTATAAAACGCTTAATTCATTGGAATGTCGCTTATATAACACAATGCATTGTTGCTGGGATGTGCGTTCAAATAAAATTCAATAAATGAAATATTATGACTTGATTGTCTTTACCATAGGTATATGTGAATGTTGGTGTGTTAATATGAATGTGAATGTGAATGTTTAATAAAACAAAATATTTTCAATGTAGACAACATTTTCGATTACTTCAAAATTGATATTTAAGTTCCCATTTAAAAATAAAGAAATGGATGTTTTACTATTTTGTGTGCTAAAATTGTACAAAATCCTAAAATCCGTGTGAGCGAAGCCGCGGCGGGCAACTGCTAGTATTTAGGTATATTATATATTTAAATTAAATTATATATTTTAATTCAGGACAACATATTTTTCGATCAGTTTAGTAAAGCAAACGCGGAATGATGACTCGTGAATCTCAATGTTCGTGGTGTATTTACTGCATCCGAGTAATCTATCACTATCAACTGGACGCCTGCATTGGACGGCTGTGCAGTTGCAACCACATCGAGGACACACAGGGTTTGAATAGCGCATCCACTAACATCATCCGAGACAATGAAAATAGCGAGCCATTGTTTATCAACAATCCACATGGTCGTTATCGAGTATATTCAATAGCTCCCTATTATTTACATAGCTAATTAGTTGGTTTTGTCGGGAATATTGCGCTCATTGAATTATTATGAATTGCAAATTTGCTGCTGCAACCACCCGGCTAGTATAATATAACTACTCTAATACATTCTTTATTGATTTTCACTGTGTGTGGCTTTAAATCATCGTTAAAGCGTAAATTTATGAATCAGTTCAATAAAGCTTGAACAGTTTGTTCACGATTTTAAATTATAACGGTTTATGATTAAATTATCATTGTATTATTTTTAGCGAAATAGTGGAGTAGAAAAATTAATAACATACGTTGGGAGAGTCAGAACTGTTTTTTAAAACAAATACTATAAACGACCTCAATGAGGTACGAATTTTATCCATGGTAATTCCTATCTTTTGATTTTTAATAATGAAACTACAATCTCATGGTTTATTAAAACCGATAAAGTGGAATGTATGATATAAATTGTAACTGAATTTTTCGTCATATCTGTTCTCCTTGTTTGGTTTCGTTTTTTCTTCAGCTTTTTTAGTCTTGTATATAGTTTGTATCATACGTAATACTATTTGATATAGATTGTTAGTTTTTTCTTAAAATATGTTAGTCTTTCTTAAAACTGTCTAGTAATAATAAGCCCTATTGGCAATTGGCTTGTCATGAAACATTGTGAGGGTTATGATTTCATTATTAGAAAAATGCATGGTGTACACAAATTGCATTTGTAAATACATTATCTTTGTTAGGTTGTACAATATCTATAAAATGGGGATTATTTAGAGGCAGTATCGCCAGTTACCCACAACAACTAACTCCTAACCATATTCCAATGCTTTTACTCATTGAAACCGTAAAGAATATATTTTATAATCATTAAAAATATGTTTTTTTTGTCTGTTCACTTCATTATTTAATTTCGAAATACTTAAGAGTTAAGACCCGGTTTCACTAAATCTAAAGTTATATTGTGTGTAACTGTTAATCGTAGTTTATTTCCGAACAAACAATATTGGCGTCTGGTAGAAACTACCAAGATATAGCCTATCCGAAATTATAAAATATGACATTTTCAAAATTCTATGAGTTCGGGTCTGACTATTTGAAACACACAACTGTGTTTGCCACTCCATATATCGCAATGATGCGTGATGTGGCGCTGTTAGTCACAATGCCACGCGGTGTGTTGTGTACTGATGTGCTTTAACCACAGAACACAGCCTGCAGAGCTGCACGGTCCGTGTTATCGCTGACAGCAAGTACACATTATTGCTGACAGCAAGTACATATACATTCTCTTGTTGCACATGGAAGAAATATTGAGTTGGAGAACAATCGATAGTTGTGCGGTGCAAAGGTTGGCAATGACAAGTATGACTGGGTGGGTGAACTTCAACCTTAATAATGTGTCGACATTTAGTTTATTCTCTTTTTATCTCTCTTTCCATTAACTTTTTCTATTTCTGTTTTTCTCTACGTTTTTGTGATTTTTTGTTCGTTGTCTTACTTTCATTATACAGTTACGTTTATTACTGTTATATAAATGGGTGGGCTGAAGCCCCATGGTACGCTCCCTCCCTGTGTACGCCACTGGATACATGGAAATAGCAAGTCAAACCAAGCACCGAGTGGATTCAAGTATGAAACCTAGATATCCTCTCTGGCTGGCAAGAGCGTTTTATCTACTTTAAATCCGTGGATTAGTTAGAAACGTCTCCCAATTATTTGGTTTATCTGTGTAACATTCTCATTTTGGTCTACCTGCACTGTTTGTACCTCCGGCTTTACCCCAGCTATATTTATTCACCTTCTTTCATGAATTAGAATGTCAATGAAAGGATCTTTTCTTTTCATTAAACATTTCTATAATTTTCTTTCGCCATAATTGATCTTTCGAGTACTTCATGAATTTTACCACTGAAAGGGACCTCTAATATGTAATTTGCGTTTTGTTCATTGCAGACCCTTTATGTTGTCGATATAATGAGTTGGCAAAAGCCGGACAATGTGTGAGGAAGAGTATCTGAAAATGTGGTACAAGACATGGTTTTCGTCAAAAGTTGTGTAAACATATTTTGTCATTTCTCTACTTATAAAATAGAGTTCACAACACTATATGATATTGTGCGATGTGCATTAAACCTCTGATGGCTTATCATAATGAGTGTAATACAGTTGCTGACTTAAATACTATCTTGGATGACTAGGCCTATATGTGACCTTTTACAAAGAAATTACAATACAAAATAATTATTACATTTGATGGATTTTAGTTCAATGGATTAACACAAGAGAGAATGCTCTTATAATAAACTTGTCTCTAACAATCACTCTTATATTCGTCTAATTATTAATATTTGATTATGTACTACCATTGGATCACCCAATGGACACCTACAAATGAGCCACATATAAAAGGAGCTAGCGAGAGACCCGCTTTCAAATCTCTATAAGTTCCCCGATTACCTAATTCAATAGTACGAATAACGTGCTACGGTTGCACGTCTGCCCGACAAAGAGCTAATCTACTCCTGTGCATCGTTTGATTCATGGCAGCTAAAGTTTCAACCAATCATTCAGTTTGAGAATGGGAAAATCAAATAAGAGCTGGTTGATTTGATTCTCGAAGAAAATAGCAATATCCGGAAAATAATGAGCATCAAGAACAGTCTTGAGTTCTTATTGGGTGAAATATCGAAGAGAGAGAGGGAAAGAGGAGGCGGGGGGGGGGGGGGGTGTCTTTCTTCCAGGTGCCCCAAGTAATTACAAAACTGATCTATCGGACATAAAAGACAACGAAGAATTAATTGAATCGAGGAGATGGGATTTTCTTTACCATTATAAACCAAAACGCTAACAATATTATCAAATAAAGGGGTTCGTCACAACAATGGTTACTTCAAACTATAGATGTTGTCCCGCGCATTTAATAGTTAAAAACGGATAAAGATAGAAATGCTCAATCTATATGTTTGTGGTTGTACTACAACTGAAGAGCACAATTCAAATGTAGATGCTCACGATTATCTAAGCACTTGTTTTAGGCAAAACTTGACTCTCATAAATAGAATTTCCTCTAGAGCGGCGGCATTTCGTCCAAATGCTGGGAACGAGATTTCACTGGTAGAGTTTATTTTAAACCAGCAGCTCTTTATTAACTTCAATTTGCATTGGCTTTGAGCCTATCTCTCTTCCACGTCTTTTATAATTTTTCAGCAACCTTTAATTCTGCCAGTGAAAAGCCTCGGCATTTGCAATCCAACCATGGAGACTGCGGTGCTTCTGACGCAATAGGTCACTAACTTCATTAAATATATAGGATAGGGGAAATGTCAGGAGGTACAAAATAAACTTGAAGCCCTCTATCAATATAAAAAAATATACGCTTCCCGGAATCTTGTTACCGAAGCAAAAATCGCATCAAAGTCTGTGTTAATATGCTACTCACGCCATCCGATTGCCGTGTTACGTTTTACCATTTCTGAAGAATCCAAATCGGATGTAATGAAATAGAAAGACATCTGCAATTCACTTTAAATAAATTCGTTCCTAAAAATTGTGTTTTATTTCTGAAATATGGATTATAATGCGTTGAAGGAGTTAATTACGATGAAGGGAGGCACATAAAGAAAATACCAGAAGCTTATTGTGGTTATTTTGAGCACCACATGAGCCTCGTATCATGATTTACTAATATACTACTATTTAAAGATATAACTATCGAAAATTGTTATAAAACGATAAGGCTCGGTATAACAATCTCGAATAAGGTTCATGATAAAGTTATCCTCGGGATAAACAACATTTCAATGCTTCTGATTGGTGTTTGCCGTGGTGAGATGTAATACCGGGGCTTTGTAGATGAAAGAAATCAAGGATGTATGCTGGTCAAAGAAACAACTTGAATGTTTTTTTCCGGGATAGCAGACACTGAATTGTCATCATTGGCCGGCTGAGCTTCGTTATGGTATTCTCGTTTTGCCTCTCACAATGACGTCATAATAGCTATGCAGCGATATTATCAATTTACTAAGGTGCTAGATTCCCGATTAAGCTGCATTAAATATTGACATGAAATGGAATTATTCTTGATATAAAAAATGTGGTGTTCACAAGATGAGAGAGAAAATTATAGATTTCGATTTCTTTTATAATTCTTAACATTAAGTTATTACCTCTTCACTCGAAAATAATAGCTTACCACAAAATATATCAATAATCTGAACAAATTAGTTGTTAGTAGTAACATGTCAAGGTTAAGGCTCGTTCCTTTGTTTCTAGTGCTGCCATCTAGTGGCAACAACGCTTACGTGACGCCGAAGATAAAAGCCTTTGATTGTAGCAGAACATTTTAAGACTCGATTCTATATATTTACTCAAACCGGGCCGGACTAAGAATTAATTATAAACGGAGTGCATTAAGAAAAAAGGGTAGAGCACAAAGACAGTCGAGTACATCAAATGAATTTTGCATTAAGGAAACAAGCTAATTATTTGAGTTGAGAAGAAAATAATTAGACGTCTTGCTAATTATAACCTTCTCTTTTGTGGAGTTATTAATGATAGAAAGCTACAAGAGCATCTCAGAATTTTAATATTCCATTGCGTCCGGATAATTTGCAGTTTCCCTTAATGTCTCTGTATTTATTTTTATGGGGGATAATTAAGAAAAAAACATGATATGGAATGAAATCGAGTTAAAATTGTTTGTGGAATATAAATTTATAGAAATGTATGGATTTATTTAAAATATAATACAAATTCTTAGTATTCAAATACGGAGAACTGTTTTTTGTGTTTCGCACAATAAAATGAGCATCTGGTTCTACTGTATCCCACCAAGATAGGGCCCTGCGATAAACCAGGGTCATTCTCCACGTCTAACTCAACCTGATTATTTTTTATCATTTAAAAGAACGTGTCCAGAAAACTGTACCCATTATTATGATGGTTTATTGCGTTTTAACACCGTGGAGTTCAAATTATGAAGTACATTTTAACGAATAATTTATATTAACATAGACATATTAGTCGGGAACTTGAAACGAAGGCGCGAGTAGACAATTTTACTTCTGTGTGCATGGTAAGGTTTTTGATATAATATAGTTTAATCTAAAAGACTTGACATGCCATGTATCTATTTTTAAAATATTCTGCCTCATCGGTTTTATAACGAGCCGAGTTTGCTAGTTTATGTAGATTAGCGAAGAATGTGTAATATTCATTCCTTCAAAAGGAACCACAGGATCTCGTATCAAAGAACTTCGGTGTACATAAAGTCGGTTGTGTGTGGTTAACGTGGGATCGGTCGTGGTGGGGCGGCGGGGTTGGGTTGGGGGTGGCTTATTTGAGCTGCAAGGGTGGCTTCAGGATTCCTACCTGTTGGTAGCTTCGTGCATGAGTCACTTGTTTTGATGCTTGGGGTGGCCTATAAGGGGCTTAGAGGGGGCGCTGACGTTGCTCGCGTACAATATCAAAACGATTCAAGGACAAACTAGGGGTGACTTTAACTAAAACATGAATTTGATTTCCTCCATAGTAAATGTACTTTATTTGAATTGTCGTGGAGCTTAGATACAATAATATTGTGATATTAAATGAAAAGCGAAACTTTTATTATTTATTACACCTAAAGTGACGCTGTGTTGTAATGGACGGACCAGCGTTCGAAAGCTAAACTACTCTTATCTTTAAATTTGTTTAGATTTATTACAAGTTTGTTTGGTAGAAACGCCGACCTGTTTTTCTCTGCGTTTCCATAAATCTTCAAAACAAACATAAAATAATAATTTATGTTCTGATTAGCACAGATATTGTTTTCACGGCATGCTTACAAAAATAAAAAATATATATTATTCTCATTTCGCCCTCGCTTTTTAATGTCTAGTTTTCCACCGTGATTATTAATCCTACCTCAAACAATCGTAAACGCTAACGACGTCACAAACCCCGAAACCTAAATCACCTAGAGTAGTTGAGATAATTTCTGTTTGAATATTACATGGCTAAATTGCAACCCTGTGTTCAGCGCCGGGCGACCACGCTCAGAACGTAACAGTCGATCGGTATTGTAGTCCTATTGTGCTGAGCCAGATACGGTCTAGTAGTAATTTGTACTACAATAGCGTGACGACATGACAAGCAGAAATCAATACAACTTGTTAAAAAAAAAAAATACAAAAAGAAAAATATAACTACCATGAAATCAAGGGTATAAATAATCAATAACACTATGCATAATATGGGAGCTTAGCTAGGGTAATTTAACCCACACTGAGGTGGTTACGTAGGGACGGGATACTGGATTGCAACCGATTAAAATACGCATTGTTAAAGGCTAAATATTTAGGATCGCTGACTCTATCAACCCACATGCGTGTACTATTCCATAGCCTATAGGGTGTAAGAACTTATTGTATACACTATACGTTTAGGTGCCACTATCTATGCAGGCAGTGCAAGGGGAGGGCATTGAAAATGTAAATTACGCTGTCAGGATCAATTTTTAAGTCAGCCTGAATGATGATATTGATATACTGTGACGTCAGAGTGTTGCTAGGTTGGCACTCTAGTAGCGCGGAGGCGACAACAAACTAGTCAAGTCAACATGAATTTCATTAGAACACTGAGTGGGTTGCTCTTTTTCGAACTAAATTTCTAGATTAGTTAATTTGTGCACGCTTTTTTATGATTGTAAGTTATTAATTATGAATTACCATCACATTATTTATGTGCTATTGGAAACACCAAGTTATTGTAGTAAGTCTACTCGGAAGTTGGCACATCCAAAGTGATTATTAACTAATTAATGTGTAGTAGATACAAGACCAACCTCACTTCGAGAGGGCACTAGCAACACCAAAAGACAACAATGGAACAAACGAATGGAACTGATGGACAAACCATCAGCTGTCAAAATAATAAAATTGCAACCATAGAAATAAAACCAAGTGAAGCAATAGTTACTGCTCGCCATTTAAAACTTTTAATGATAGACAACGACTAAGTGAAAGTTTTGTATGTGTATTTGTTTTTTTTTTGTTTTGTTTTCCAAAATCAGAAAAAAATTATTTTTTGACAGCTTGTTGTTTGTCCATCGATTCAATTAATTTGTTTCATTGTTGTCTTTTGGTGTTGCTAGTGCCCTAAAAGCGAAGGATTCGTGACATGATTGTTACACTCGAGAATTGCCCAGAATATGTTTGGTTGACTGCTGTATGTAATTGTGTAATGTTTGCAGGTCCACATCTTTATCAGTATCAACACAAATTGTTTGGGATAGATTTCAGAGTAATAAATTTTGATAAGAAACTGTCGTTATAAAGGCTAAAATTTTGTTCAGATTCGTTGACGTGTATAATATATAAGAACCAGTAGAAGTAATACAAGTAACAGGTTTTAACTTTTTTTCCACCGTCGAAAACGTTTCATTTGTGAATTCTCCAAACTGCGTAATGGGTGCACGTGTTCTGATATCAGATGTAGTAATCACATTGGTAGTGCGTGAAGCGGCCAGATAATGTGTTATGAAAGATAAGTAGAATCATTTGCAACCTACCCGAAAAAATTAATTGGGGTGTCATTTGGGGTTTGTAGATAAACACATAGAAATAATTATTGCTAATGGGACATGAAGTATACAAATCTGGTTGTATGATCTCAAGATAACGATCTATACTTCAGATAACTTGTTCCGTCACCATAGCAACCACCGATCAGAAGTTTCTAAATGGAGTTGTCTGAAGGATAACGTTTATCAAAGAACTTGTACTTGGATTTTACAACAAGATTGGCATGTACTTTAAGGAAGGGGTGTATAATGAATAGCTTGGCTGAACGTGTTAAGTAATGCTCAGTGTACCCGGAGGCGGCGTGTTCACGATGTGTCTACCCCTAGCAGAGCAAGGTCATGCGTGTGAGATGAAACCATACAACCACCCTTCTCATGTTTCGTGAACACAAGAGTTTACCTACAATTACAAGTAATGCCGTAGTAAGCTAAACACACCAGCTTGAAACAGGGTGTTGTCATTCAATACAATATTTTTTACAAAAGGTACTTGATTCAAAAAGAATAAAATAATATTAAACAATTCATACAAAATATTATTATCAGTACTGGGACGCACATTGTTGGCTGTACGGTAACATAATGATGAAAAAGTGCTTGAGATTGATACATTTCTGGCTATATTATTCGTAAACTAAAACAGGATAAATAAAATGAGTTATTTAGTGCCTGGATCTCCTTAGCATAGCGTTGCAAGTTAGTCTAAATAAAAGATTGGGAGAGTTCACAGAACCCATAGAGATTTCTCGAAAGAATAGACATCACAAATTAATGTGATTGGATCGCAGTGATGTTTTTCAACGTGTAAATGCACAACTGTGAATAAAACATACGGTTGTAGCATACATTGTGTTCTCCTTCTTCCGACACAAACAATATAAAGAATTATTCGACGTTCGTTGGGGGAAACTATCTCCCTTTTCTACATCTCGACATTGATCATTCGCTCGCGTCTTCGACTGAATCGATTGTGGGCAGACTGTCGTCACTTCATGTAGCTTATTTGGCACGGACATGCGTCATATTTTTATAAACGCAGAAACTACTGGACAAACTGTAAGTGTGTCGTTTGGGGAACGAAAACTTGTATAAATTCAACAAAAACGCGTCCCACCAAAATGGTTGATTCTGTTATTGTTCGGGTTGGTTTTTGTTCTGACGGCCGCCATGGAAAGATGCACATTAAAACGGTGCCGGTCTGGAGCTCTGTGACAATAAAAAAACCTTCTCCACTTGGATTCTCGGCGTTATGACGGCGGCACATCCACTTTTGTAGCTCGGAGAAGGGAATACAGCATATTCGTGTTTTGTTTAAACCAAGGGAAAGCCTTGTTGTGACCTATGAATGCAATACTTATCGCGAGTTTCCCCATAAAGTTTCCGAGGAAAATAACTCATTGATTAAAAATAATTATTCCCATAACTATATTTTCGTATATTACTAGTCCACTTGCAGAAACAGAAGGATGTTGTTTCAATTATAACTTGCAAATTCCTTGAATAATTTATTATTTATTACCAACATTAAAACATGTGTCAACATTGGTAAAACACATTAAGATAAATGCACATTTACATAAACCTTTATTTTGTTTTAAGAACACGTGTATGACAAACTGATTATAACGTTTCTCGTAGTATATTAATAAGGTTTAAATTCACCTCCATCTTTGCCCCGTTTATCTTGGTTTTATTTAACGTCAAGAAATGGTTGCAATATTAATGTTGAGTAAGAAGTTCAACGTGAAGCCACCATAGTCTCGAAGCACATACCACTCATAATCCAACAATACTTATCCAGTTGGATCATGCATTCCACTCACTAAATAAGTTCCTAGAGTTACCATATACAAAATTATCTAGTACGGAATTTACATAACGTTGTGCATTTAATATCTATCCAACTTTTTGTACAGAACTCGTACACATCTCTTTAATGAACAATTATTAAACAGTATGTTTCATGCCAGTTTTAATGTAAGAGAGAGAGAGGGTTGAGCGGGGGAGGACGGGTGGGGGGGGGGGGGGGGAAGTAAGGTTGAATATTATTTTACAATGTTGTTTCTTCATCTAAGTGTTGTTATACATCCAAATAGGTAGTCTAGAATTTGTAATCAAAATAATGATTTTTACATACGGTGAATAGCTTACGCCACAGACTCACAAACATGAATATGTGTAATACACCAGGTACTTCGATCGTTCACTCTATGTATAGTTTTATTTTTCAAATAACTGTATGTAAATAACTGTATAACTGCATGGTGTTTCGTTGTGGTCACCCAGTACACGTAAATTGGACAGCAAAGTAAGTTGATTGTCTCTCAGGATAACGTACAACATATTCTATGATTCAGAAGGTGTGTAGCTCCGTATCGCTTTCTTCCCTGGCCCTGCATTCAGGGTGCGTCCCATAGCTCCTTTTTCACGCTAGTCGACTAGTTTCGCTGACTAATTTGACGGAAGTGTCGTCACAAGCATGGTGACTTAAGCGTAAGTAGGCTAGTTGCTAGTGAAGTTAGTCAGTAGCGAATAGTTGGTGAAAATGTACACTAGAATACCGACTAACAATGGCAGACGAAGTGTCCCTCGAGTTAGAATTTGATAGTAGATAACAAAAAACATGTTTAATTGATAATACATGATCAATTTTGATATGTTCTTCTGAAATTACATTAATCTGGAATATACAACTTTGATGTGTACAACATAACCTCACACGTGGGTGATTGTCTAGGCATGTGTGTTTACTTGGATAGATAGTGTCCAAAGCTCGTGTATGGCTGGTGGGTAGCAGGCTACCTAGCAGGCTAGTAGCTAGTGGGTAGCAGGCTAAATCACATTGGGACGCACCCTCAGGACACGAGTATTCTTGTCTCCGATAGGCGTAAAGGTCATGACGTCATCTTCCCGTCCGTCCCCGTGTATGGCTGGTGGGTAGCAGGCCACCTAGCAGGCTAGTGGGTAGCAGGCTAAATCACATTGGGACACACCCTCAGGGCACGAGTTCTCGTCTCCGATAGGCGTAAAGGTCATGACGTCATCTTCCCGTCCGTCCGTCTCTAAGACCGCAAGAGTTACTGTGACACCTGGTTAAGCTTCAGGCTTGGGAGAAGCGCCCGAAGGCCCGAGACGCGTCGAATAGGTCAATAAAATGTCACTCATGGTAAAGAGGCGATCGTTGGGGCTTAGCATTGGAAAGATTTATCTAGGGGAGAAATTTCCTCGGTAAGATAATGTGGATAGTCAACAAGGGTCTTGTAATCATGTTTCATCAAAATTGCAAACAGTTTACGTTGTGAAAAAAATTGGGCATGTTTTGTAACACTTTCAGTCCCAGTTCACCAACTTTGTAAAGCTCCGATTTAGTAACCATGGTTTTAACAAACATAACATTCAAAATGCATGGTAGTCACAATGTTTGTTTTTTAGAGAATCTCCGTCTATCGGTTAATCAGAGTTTAAAAATTTGGTGAAACCGGCCCTGATTGTATTGTGTTATGTTTATAATAATACATTAGAAAAAATCAAGCGGTCTTTGGGTTCAGTATATTAGTAATATACTGAATTTGTTTTGTTACCACAATTTAGGTTGGAAGCTAAAAACAACCGTACGGATTGCGGGATTGGTATGATTTTAACAATATTAAATACTTTTGAAAAATGGTTTCAACATGGTAGCAACCATTACTAAAACATGATCATAATGTTCTATGAGTTAAATTATAAACTTAAATTATAATTTTCTTAAAGCCATAATAATTTAAATACTGAAAACGTATCTATGTTACGGGTAACTTTAAATAAAACATTAATTATGTATAAGTATATTCAAATGAATAGCCGCTTTTGAAATATTTTCTGCTAAAAACTTCAAAGTAACCGGTAAAATATATAGGTGTGTATTTAATGTTGCGTAAACATTGAAATTAAAGCTGCACGAACATTATACAATTTTAACTAAATTAAAGTACTTGACATGCTTATCTGTAGCAAAAATAATATAAACTATGCGCTTTAGATGACAGTAACTAAAAGTGATTAGTTGACCATGGCCGGTCTAGCCAATGGCCATTGGCTGATGAAATCTAGTAATAGTTTAATGTCTACTTTACTTAATAATATAATAAAATAACCAACTTGGGGAACTAGTTTTATCTTTTAACTCGAGTAGTACATAATGGTAGGACAAACCTGGATCCATATGTAAGACTGCAAGCCTGTAATCGTAGTGCCCAATTTGGTAGGGGTCTATTGTTCAGGCCACCTTTTGCCAGAACAGCAGCCTACCAGAAAGGGTTCTATTATAGGGCTTGTCAATCGTGGAATTCTCTTCCACTGAAGATCAGGATGGCACGCTCATTAGATGTCTTCAAAGCGTCTTTTACGGAGCATTTTTTAAACATTGTTTTGTAAATTTTCTTTTTTTTATTCTTTTTTACTTCATATTTAACAGTTCTGTCTTATAATTATATTTTCATTCATATTATGTTTTCATGATTTTTGTTTTGTATTTTGTATTTTGTATTTTGTATTATGTTCGTTTATATATTTAGATTTTAAGTAATTTTAGTATGGGTTGGCAGTCACTCTGTGTGTTTGGAGCTGTGCTCTTTTCTGCCAACCCCTATTCAATTCACTTTTGTAATGAATACAAATAATTAATAAATAAATAAATAATAAACTTGAATACACTGGAATCATAGTAAATGTAACTAAAATAACATCGCGTGTTTGTTTTTGCCACTTTCACCTTTCATGCACGAATAGCGAAATGTCAAACATGAAGAACTTAGTCGAAAATGTTTAGTCCGACCGGAAATCGAACCCGGGTCCTCCGACTTTACATCCCGACGCTCTTGTTATTCGCGCTATCGGGTAGCCAGGAAAAACGCTTCACAAATTACCATTTGTTTTTTGTTATTGTTGAAGTAGGTTTTAAATGTGGTAATCTGGGTCGCAAGGTCCAAGTTACAGGTATAGGTTAAAATGTGCGACACGTACAGTTTGTTGTTCTTCCGTGCATTTATCATTCTCGTGTCACACAGACATGCAAGTTCTAACTGCATATATGATCCACAGCTACTTTTATACATGCAATATGTTTTTAAACCACGCCATATTCGAATAAATGGAATCGGTTCACCGAATATATCTACTCACATTTTATGTCTGGTAAACTTGACGTACGTACAGACGGACAGCTAGACTACTCGATACACATTATAACAAGCCATTCAATGACCGGAATCACGATCGTGCTACGTTTCAGATTAATTCCAACAAACCATGGTTGACATAAACGCTTGTTAGTTACTCCTAGCTTGTATTAACTCCATTAATTTGTATGTGATTTTCCCATAGTAATTTATCGTCGCCGTGTTGTGATTACATTGCATTGTTCTGCAATGTACTTAATTTGTGCATTAATCTAGCTGACGTGGCGGCAACGCAAACTGAGAGAGTAGCCTATACATACACAACCCACACTAGGTTTATAACTGTTGCAAGGATTCTGTGCTGTGCTAGGGAAGCCATATTGATAATGGCCTTCTATAGAATCAAGCGAACTAAATTACATAGTTAACTATTGATTATGAGCCAAGTTGTGAGCTATAATCTGACGTTTTATTATGATTGATATGAAATCCAATTCGAGTTGACTACCCAGGTTAAGCTAACATATTGGCATTATTGAAGATACATGGTGTACGTTGTATGTCAAAAAATTGTAGAAGAGAAAAAACCTTCATACTAATTGCGAAATGAAATTTAAGCTTGTTATTATTGAAGAGAATTTAGTGCAAATGTGAACAGAAACGAAAATGACTTATTTCTTATGTTGAAGTTAGAAACGGTCAACATATAATAAAAATGAAAGGGAACTTGTATCTGCAATAAATAATGCTCGTTAAATAAAGAAGCTATTCTAAGTTTATGTTTAAAGAAAATCTATAAGTAGTATCTGACTAAAATCAAATATTATTAAACTAGGTAATTTTAGCGCAATACATCTTCCCTAGTTTCAAAATATTTACGCGTGACCGAAAAACTTTAGTTAACTTAGAAAGTGAAACACGCAAACTCGATGACGGCAACGTTGTACCATCAGACATTCTTAAAACAGCTCGTTAATAAAGATAATCGTCGAGGCGTGAGGACTGAGAATACACACCAATTAACATCAGCCTGTAACGTGTACACTAATCACCGTTACAAGAATACAGCTGGTCCGCTTTGTGCGTATCTTGTGTCGAGGCTTGTCTTTCAGATTCTTTGTCGCTTCGTAAATGTTGGGCGTTACTTCTCCTTCCAGCGCGTTGTACATTTTCACGTTTTTATCAAAAAGTTTATTTTATCTCAAATACATTATTACTCTGAAGATAATAGACGACTGGATTATGATTTTCTGTGTTTTTATGTTTCGAATGGTTAGTAGTTAGTTTGATGTTTAAAGAGGTTGTTCCTCATTATAGCTTCTGAGAATTTCAGCGATGTTTTGTCTTTATAATGAATTGTTACTTAATATAAGTTGATCATAGGTTTATTTGTAAAAAAATATAAAAGCTTACAACAATTTTTAGTAAGAAGTATCTTTATTGCATTTTTCACTAATGAATTAGTAATTTTTCCTAATTTTAGAAACCTTTTAAAAGTGAATTTTCTTTTTATTTCTAGAACGTTGTTGTATAGGTATATTTGATACAATATAGAACTGAAAACTAATCACGACTGTTGCTGTATGTATCGCATACCCCTTCCGAATTCGGAAAAGCAACTGGTAGTAATACTTTTCCTATCCCTCCACCCCTCCCCCACGCAATATCATAGAAACATGATCACGTGTCACTGCCAGTCCAAATGTGGTACGATACATGAATAAAATGCATGTTGCCTTATATTGCCCCGTGTACCCCCATGAATTCCCTCTCATTGAAACTATACCGTACTCTCAGTCTCAGATATCACATGCATGTTTACTCCCACACACACCGCGTGAAGGTTGAACATCGTTTACTTGTGTTTTATGCGAGTCTGGTGTGTATCACTCCTAATACAGTACTATTCCAACATCTTTGTATACCACCAGAATAAACACCAAGCGAAGCGTTATATTTATGATACATTATTAACAATATTCCAATATTTTACCACAATTAATTTCCTCCGGTTAGAATGATAAAATTTGTCAAGCCTTATATCTAATATCTCTTAAGATAATTACAAGTTAATGTTCTCCATGCAGACATATTACAGTGGTGAGGTGAATGAAGCCAGGGAATGCCAAAGCCCTCGTCTTGGTCGCAGATGACTACGTCGGCGCACAAAAGCCAAGCAACGGAGACAGCCTAATTGATTGATGGTAGAGGAAAATTCACGCTTACTACTACGAAATTTGCGTTTTCATATAAACAACCAAGAGGCTTATGCCTTAATATCACGGTGATCACATTGAAATTACCTAGAAGTTGGATATTGCTTTGGTACTTGGATTTGATTTTCTTGTTGGACAAGGTCATTTTAAATGTATTGGGCAGTGGTTTGGGTCTAGAGGAGAGGGGAGAGGGGTTTTATAAATAAATACATTCAAGTGTAAGTTACCGATATTATCATTAACTATTAAAATGTGTTTTCGAGTTGTATTTTATTTCATATTTAATTCTAGTAATCAAGAACAAAACATGGACTCTTGTGCACCCACAACATTTCCTTGTTCAACTATACAGTGATTACTTCATAGAAGTGTGTTCCTACAACTCAGTATTGGAGTATTGAAATATGAGCGTATATTTATTTTTAGCATGGCTTAACTGTCGTCTTACTTAATTCACAACGCATCCCTATTACAGCAGTCTAGCCCTGTGAATAACTGCACAGCCGAGTGAAGTATAGAATACGTATGGTTGGTATGGAAAATAGCGTCTACGAAACAGTTCCATAGCAACCAGCTACAGATTCAATACTTGACTTGACAGTGCATCCCATCCGGGTATTGCCTCTTAAATAACAATATGTCAGTATATTTTATGGAGAGCATAATCGGTGTTTTAATTCTTGTTAAATAAATGTTATTTCTTTAGTAATGCATATTTCACCTAGCTTGTTGGCTTTCTGAACAGTTGGTTTTTAAAAAGAAACGTGTTAAATTCTGGAGAGAATGGGTTTAAAAAAGTTGAATAGTTTTCTGAAAGTCGGAGGGAAATGTCGCCTGTTTTCATATCACGTAGTGGTCGCGCGTCATCTGGGTTCGCTGCTAACTCAACTTTAATCAGAATAGACGTTGTTTTAATTGAGTACCCGGGGTGGTGTAGGATGAGGTAAGCCACCCACTTTACCCTGTACTAACAACATGCAAACTAGTGCTGGGAATATATTATTCTAACACTCGTAGTTGGCGCTGGGTCTTTGCTTATTGCTAGACATGCCCGGTTCTCGTGTTTAATGGCCGCTTCACGGACGAATTCGCATAAATCACGTTAATACATTCTGAGGGTTGACTCGTTGTCGTTTTTCATTGGTAAACTGAATAATCTGTGGGTTTTTCGGTTTGAGGTTCACTCATAGAAGCCTGTGTGGAATGAGGTCTGTTAGGAGCTGTGCAGAATAGTTTGCATGGCCGCAGTGGATAAGAGTTTCTGATTCATAGACAAATTCCTAACTAACTTATCGTTCGAATCATTGTTATTATTACCACTAATTGTTATTTTTTAATAAAAAACAAAATCTCCTACATTATGTAACAGTTGGAAATCGATTCATTTAAAAATTACGATATTTACATTTTTGACGTATTTGAACTTCATAAAACGTATTAAAATTTAAAAATGTATACTTGATTAGTGTAGGCTATATATTGTTCCAAAAATATACATTCAGTCTGCCAGGAGATACTGTTCGGTTTATTTTTATAACTTTTGGATAATATTGTAGACATCCTTTTTCAAATCAACGTTCGTTAGGCACTTCATTTTACTTTCGAAAAAAAACTGTTAATTGACTTTTACAGAGCAAAAAATATGATCTCTAAGTATTTCGATTTACAGCAAAAATTTAAAATGTATTCTGCAACCATAAAAAATTTCTGTGTATCATAAAATAAAAAAGTGTAACATTTTTATTCGCTAGCTGGGCAACGTACAGTACTTGCACGTTAATACCAGCCTACTCTTTGTAGCGATACGCGTGGTGGGGGAGGAGGGTGGGGGGGGCGGTTTAGAGGGAACATCCTGATTCAGGCAGGTGTGGTTTAGACATAAAAAGCATTCGATTCATGGACGTTTTAACTCGTCCGAGAAATAAGAGGCTTAACATTGTTTTTATGTACAAGATTATATTGAAATGAAGTCAACATATGAAACCGTATTATGAATATGTTACCAAATGTAGGAACATCGGATTAAGGTAAACTGTCAAGGTTGTTATTCAAAGGAATACGCGTATACGGGTATTTAACGTTTGAATGAATGTATTCTATCAAAGAGGCCCAACCGTACATAAAACACGATTATTTTAATATACAATATTTAACCAAACACACTGTTCACTCCTAGACTGGAATAAATTTTAAATTATTAATATTTTTAATTTCACTAATGAGGTGTGTATCATCACATTACACATTCATCTATGTAGTTTTTTCTATTTATTGTTGAACATTCTGTACTTAAACCATATATCACGAAAGAACTCTGTTGGTGGAAAAGTGCAATACAAAGTATGTAGATTTCTCATTAAAATGAATCTATCAGTGTTACATTGTTTCGCGTATTGAAATAGTGCATCGCCTACTCTTATATTTATTACTATATATTATGGTAAAATAAGTGTACGAAAGTGTAGTGGGTGGGCATTACTCACTATACTCTAGACTCTTAGTTCTATTAATTGAGTTCTTATAGTTGAGATCGTACGTATTACTTCAGAAGACGCTTTAAACACTATGAAGATAACTTATAATTTGAAATATAAAAAACCGTAATATTTATATTATTAAAAATATTTTAGCTCTTGGTATCTAGCAAATTTGAATAATCTATCAATACTAAAATGTAACTAGTACTATTTGGTTATTTCAATAAGAAGGTAGAAGTCATTTTCTATAAGTTCAGAGAAGTTTTGAGCGCTTTAATGTAGCCTGTTTTCCTGTCAAGAACGATTCGCCAAAACCTTCTTTTACTTGCTCAATTTTCCCCCTCAGCTTTCCCTTCCGCGGGAGTTGTGTTACCATGGGAATTAAAGCTTCATTAAGCGCCTCCCTATCTCACTCAATATCATCTGCATCGAACATTTATGTATGGACATTCACCTTCGAATATTCAATAAAAATTCCCGGATTTGTCTGTCTGTCTCAGCTTGGAAAACAATTATTTTTCCTCAACATTGTCTTGTGAGGTGATTTAGAAAGCATTCATAGCAGAATGCATTAATACAACCACCTACAATACCAACCTCGCTATCAATAATTCATCCTTTTTTAGGGTTTCAACATCACAGTCAGTGGCAGACAGACATCCAACCTGACAAAACGCCCTCACTTCTAACTAATTTAATACCGATTTTCTGTTGTGCACAATATTCAATTCCCCTCTTTTCAGAATCAATTGAAACTTCTAGTTAATATTTATCGTTACTAAACTCTTACTTCTTCCCGAATTGACGTACTTTTCTATGATATTATTTTTTACAACGTCTCCATTTTTATATTCGCTTGTTCTTTGTAAGTGGTTCACAACTAAACTATTGCACAACTCCCTAAGCTTGTATCGTTCCATATAATTGCTCTATGTATTTCTTTGGTAGCTATATTCGTCCGTATGAGGGAATTTAGAAAGTAGTATGCAGATACAAAAAACCCAGTTACATAGCGAAAAACACATTCAAAATGTTAAATCGCTAGAAAGAATCGTTGAGACACTGGTTGACTGATTTAAACCCGTTCTTATGCATCTAAGGTTTTGAAGGAACTCTGCATTGACGGAGCAATCCTCAATCCGGAGGATCTTAGGCAATGACAATGTTGATTTTAAGGCAACGAAAAGTCAATTTAATGGTATGCAAGTTATTTTTTTGTAATTATTAATAGTGTTTTGTCTCATGAAATACAGTTTAATGACGCCCGAACTTAAAATAATGTATATATCTGACATTTAGTGGGTCTACCCGGCACCACCACCAAAATGAATATTCATCGCAAAAAACGGAAACTTATCCAAAACAACATTCTAAATAACACATTTGTGTTCCTGAACTCACTTATGTCCTTATTAAAAATACTAAAATAACTAACTTAACTTAAAAAAGGTTATGTATTGTATTTTTACACTATTGTACATTGTTTGGTTTACACGCATAGATGTACACCACACCGAACAAGGGTGTTTTTAGTCATGAAATCCAACCCAAATTACAATTTACAGAATTTTTCTTTTACAAATTTCGCATCTATTAAAACATACCGTTAGTTTTTTGATAAGAAATCCTACCAGTGCATTACAAAAAAAGAGTAAATTATGCAGACTAAATCATGTTTTTTATCTTGACATCTGGTTTACTCGTTAGCATCGTGAGTACCAAATCACATTTTAATAACTCGCCGAGATTGTTTTTGTCATCTACGTGACGAAACAAAAACCTGTCATCACCGGAGCGTGCCTAAGTGTCGCTTCACGTTTGATGTTTAATTAAAAACAAAACATAAAACACTACATGCGCCGCGCTTTTGAATTTGCATTGCATGTTAGTCTAGAATCAATATCCCCTTGCACTAATTGGATAGCCGTGTGCAAAGTACGATCACGGGAGGAATTGCGTGTGTATCTACGGATATATTTGCTTCGTTTGTAGATAATAGTCCACTGAAAAACATACGTGTGATGCAGAATATTGTTTTGCTGTATATACATCTTTTGTATGTGTTGTACTTTAATGGAGGTCACATAACATCGTACTCGTGTCAGTGGTTTATTGACAGCTAAGTTACTATAATCCGTGTTCATTGGGCACAAAACACAGCAACTAAAGTTATATGTACTATTGCGCCTCATTGTAAACGTGCATGTTAATATATCACCAGGCAAACATGAATGCAAGTGCAATCCAATCAAACTAACTGCAATTATCTTTTAATGACTAACCATACAACAAACCCATGTGTGTAACTGACACAATGAACAATACCTTCTTGGCAGGACTTCTATAGTTGATTCGGAGTGCGGCAGGATCCTTTGACGGACTTGTTTTTTTTTTTTTAACGCAGGCTTATTAAAAGGGTTTAAATTTTCACAGAATAATTTTTACCTCATAAATCAACGTTTTGAATTATGCTCGTTTGAAATTTATTCGAAAAGTCGTAAGTGGTAATTTTGACGCAAAACCAACCCACACATGCGTGAACAACGCGAGTGAGCAAACTCTATAACTGAATTAAGTATCTACTAAAATAATTACTCATTTCAAGCTATACGTGTATGTGACAGTTTACTTGACTGTGAGGTAAAGTCGTTAATTATTTCTTATTGTGTCCATCGACCAAAACATCTCACCACGTGATAAGAAGATCAAGCCAGCCTACGCAACGAGGCGTCCTATGTAGAATGCAATTAAATGTTTTCAAACTCACATAACGTCCATTTAAACTTTCTAGACGAAAGAACTTTTTTTTATATAACATAAGAAATAGGAACATTACTTTTGCAGTAAACAGTCTCGAAAGATAAGAAACACGACATCTCGAGTTCTAAGTGCAAAGTTACTGTGAATGCTTCACTCTGCGAAGAATTAGCCGCGAAGCGACGGGTGCAGTATACCCCCCTCATTCCCCCTCTCCCCTCCTCCGTCGCCCTTCTACTTCCCCACCGACCCAACCACTCGACCTCAGCCACAGAAAAGTTACAGGCGATGGCTATTGTTCAACGTGTCATGTTCCCATGTAAGACTTCCCCAACTAGGACGATGGTACTAAGAATCTTGATGCGGGAGGATTGGATCAGAGAGGTGATGGTGTTAGCGGTGGTGGGGGGGGGGGGGGGGGGGTGAAGATGTAGATGCTCATATTACGAACAATATTAAGCTGCGTGCACCATTATGTCTTATGTTCAATTGTTTGTGTCGCTCTAAGTTTGCAGCTAAAATAATGTGTTGATATACCAGATTGAACATTTTACTTTATAAACTCTAAATATTATAGATATCTTTTCATGTGTGTGCAAATACGTCATTGTCATGATTCACGGCGCTTCAAACGTGAAATTATTCATATTTTTTTCAAAAACGTAAACCTGTAGTCTGACTTAACATTTAGAAACTAAATAATATTTTGCTTAAGTGAAATTGGCTAAATTTATCATACAACTTTCTATTGGAGTGAAATTCTCACTACGATAATAATTATGTTGCAGTTCATTATAATACAATGAACTTTCATACGTTATTTCACAGATTATGGTTTATATTTAAAATATTGTTACAAAAGTTATCAAACTACTGAACTGACGTAATAAAACTATTAATTCTGAAGATGTTTATGAATGGTCATGTAAAGATAAGATGGCTTTTCTAAGCGAAATTAGCTATTTGCTATTGCCTGTGAAATTACAAACTATAATGTATGTTGTATAGTTTGGAAGCAAGTCAAAATGAAGGCAAATATACTTTCTTTGTTCACACAACGCTACAGATTAATGACTATTGTTAATTTGAGATATTAAAACAAAAATATATTAATCTAAACGTTTGTTTATCTTATAGGCAAAAATATCTGTACCTCTTTATATCCTTCAATGACAAACGTCAGTACTGTTATGTTATTCCTCCTGTGAGCATAAAATACTCCTTCTTAGGTTAAAAGCTCCCTGTGCGTGTGACAAGAACTAACGTGCATATGTTGCGGTTTAGTCACAGCCGATAACTGTAACTAATTCTTACTACAAGGCTTTCTCTTTGGAGTCAGCGCTTTAAATATATGCAACAATGAATAACCGATGCGGTGTTTAGATGATACGCCTTGTGTGCATGTTCAAGGCCAGGTTGAATGTCGTTTACTCTAAGTACACAAAACATGCAACTAGTTGCTCTATTGCAGAATATAGTCGATTAGCTCATGTCACACGTTACAGATTTTACATTATTGCAACACAAGAAAGAAAATGTTATTTATTTAAAAACCATTGTATTATATTATTATATGTGTTGTGTGGCTTTTTGGTTTTGCTTCCAAATCAGAAGGTTCAGGAGTTAGATTTCCTAGTATGGAATTTGACTTAAATCTACCTATCTGTATGGTAATGGTGTATAGTATATAAACGGTGACTTTGGAGTTGTCATAGTTACATAATAAATTGTATAAAATTAATATCCCTTAATGAAAATCAGGCTTAAAAATTCAAAATTCAGATTTGTTCATTTTTTGTATTTATTTATTATTTAAGTGCTTGTAAAAAATTATAAAACAAAGGAATGAGTTACAAAATTATTTTTCCTAGATTAAATTATAACATTTGACAATTCCTACAACCGTCTTTAGTTTTGATTTTTTTTACTGCCATAATGTAACTTCAATAAATAAATACGCTTTGTATGATAAACTAATTATCATATTATTTCGTTAGTGGCTAGACATATTTATTCGTGTATATTTCATCTGAATTGAATTAAGCTGGAAATGAGTTATAAGTTTGATGGCATAATGTTAAAAGATGGACCAAAATATTATCGTGTTTGAATGCCTTCACCAAATTACGTTGCTATCTGTAGGTGGACGGGTAAAATTCAACTTTTTTTAGTTCAACTTTCGTAAACAAAGAACCCACTACAATCTAGTTCATACCATTACTTGTAATTTCTAATTTTTTAACGAACCGCCCACTTTTTGTTTGCTCTAGACTATTTCAAATGTACACATTCTACAGAAACGTTATAATTTCTCATTACGTAACCTCGCTGCAGGCACATAGCGTAAATCTCCAAAATCAATCAATTGATTTTCTCAAGCTAACGCCATCTCTCCAAATAGCTGATCCTCATATTAAAGCCGTTCTCGTTTTTATTATACTGCGTCAGAATATAAAAAAAGTGTACAAAAAGGCAATTAGCTTCCACTAACCCGGGTCGTCCGAATAGCTTTCTGCCCCCTCCCCTCCCCCTTCAAGGGAAGCCTAACGAACACGCCTCTCTTGATAACAGCTTCTTGTTTGCAAGCACCCTTGAGAGCAGAACGTATTGATATGATGCGCGCCCTCCGAGGAGCGAGAAAAATACGAGGTTGAGAAATACATCTAGGCGTGCTCAAAAACATTAACTCTAAAATTATTGGTTTGAGGCTTAAACTTCTTCCTGGAAAAGCCGATCTCATTGCGAGAATCCGTGCCAGGTGAGCTCGGGGTGAAACACAGGCGCGGTTTCAGATGAAATAGGGAGAGACCATCATGACGTCACTTAGCTGATGAAAGCTGTATCGTTCTTTATGTGCCTAGGCTAGGATGTAGACATTTGATCAAATTGCGATAGATGACTGTAATTCAACTGATATTAAAACTTTTGTTCTAGACTAGAATGTAGATGTTTGTCAAAATTAAAATAGATTACTGTGATGAAACATATTATAAAACCGTATTTTTTTATTTTGTATTGTATTGATTTTTTCGCTGAATATTATAGACAAAAAATGAGAATATAGTTACTAGTGTGTTTTTCTCCTATAACACAGTTACATACTAATATTCCACCTAGTCGCCATTAAGTCAATTATAGTGGACAAAATCTCTTTCTCAACGTTCATACATTTTATACATTTTTGTTAACAATGTTCTCTCCAATTTCCCTATGATTTCAACTTTTACCACTTGGAAAAAACAAATAGTTGAAACAGTCTCTACTTTTGAATTCTTCTAACGTTTCCGAAGCCTTTTACCTATTTTGTTCTGTTAAGCACAATCACGTTTACACAAAACTCTCCTCATGTGGTCGCATAACTTACCATATCAAAATGGTTGATAGTGCACGCAACCGTAATGTAATTCATGTGCTATAGTTCTACTTACTCTTCGATAATGTATCATAATCATACATTATAGTGGGCACAACTTACAGTTAGAAAGCATTGGCTCTGATTAATTGTGAGTCTAGCCCAGATCATTCTACTGGGCGCATCACACAATCAAAAAAGAACAAAACTTAAATAATTCAGCTATTCTAACAATTCCCAGGGCACAAAAGTTTTGTCTTTTCTCTTTATCTAATACTGATTTATTAATACGGTGCAATGCGGGTAGTTAAAACATCTGATTCGCATTTGTAAGCACACATTGACTTTTAATTTTAGGACGTGGTGTTACAAAATTGTAATAGTTGATGCAAATACCTTCCATTAAAAATACATGTATAATGATCATTATTTCTCATAATTTGTGTAAATAAGCATTTATAGTATCAAACAAAGCTTACGTTATGAAAGTTTGCTCCTAGCAAAGCAATACATCGTTTTTTATATGAACGAACGTATAAATACGAAATAAACAAAAGGGAAAGGGAACAGGAGAACAGGAGATTGATGATGGTGACCAACTAATATTCTAAGTCGCATTAGCGTAGTTTCGTCGAATGAGATGTAAATTCGTATTACACCAATTAATCCACTTCGTGTGTTTACTGTGTATTTACACATGGATCGACTAAAAACAATGATACAGTATAATGTGTCGCTACAACATAATTTACGTTATTCGTAATATATTATTAAACTTTATAGTCTATTATGTGAGAAGTTAGTTTAGTTTCTCTACTGAATTCACTGTGCTACTGTAATTACAATCGGGAAGCGTTTTAATTCGTATATATAGAAGTCTTGCACTCTGCTAGAACAGTACTTGAAAAGCAATTATATGGAATTGTGTCAAATAAGCAAAGTTGTTCGTTGCTGCTGCTTCTTGAATTATTAAAAGTTAATATGTCAGTTGGGTCTGTTCTCAACGGTGACCCAGTTACTGACTGGGGTACTGGCTATCTGGGACCGCTTCAAGAAAGCAATATTGCATTTGAATCGGATCCGATGCACTTACCGCATCCCGGTATGCTGACTTAAGACTCAAATAGGTCAGGCTTGTTAAAGGGACTCAAGGGAAGTATCTGATGCAATTCTTACTTAAAATGCCAATATTGTATGCACTTCCACAATTCATGCAAATTTATTTTTAAATGTATTCAACTTCCACTGCACTGTCTGAAATATTTATACCATTCTGCTCAACCCAAGAGATTAGCACAATAGAAATTAATTATGCCATTATTGAATTTGCTGTAGGTTTTGTGTGCGTAATATCATGTACACACACATCTTTCTTAATTATAATATTTCAAACGCATTTAAATTAATATACAAAGGATTGTGGCCATACACCTTCTCCAATTTGTCGAAGTTCATGACATACATGAGATAAAAATGAAACTCGTCTAAAACAAACATGATGTAGACTATTTTATGGAAACGTTTAGTATATACCTTTTCCTAATTATCATATCGCTACTTCTACCTTTTGATCTGTTCATAAAGAGGACCTTCAAATTTCCTGAAATCCCACTGGAAATCATTTCTTGTTTGAGAAGGCAGAATATATTTATTATTTCTATTATAGCCTCAAAGATCAAACAATTTGATAAGATGTGAACTATTCAGTATTACTATTTTGGGTGAGTTTATGATAATGTCTTGTCACAGAGAGTTGTCTTGTTCATACGAATGAAATTGAACAATCTATGTAAACAAGGTTTCTTATTTGTTGTAAGAATGTTTAATGATTATTAAAATAAAATTATTTAGAGGATTTGGTATCAACACCCGAATAACACACCTAAAATTGGTATAAAGCTAGATATTTATATACGTTTCAAAACCCCGTAGAAAAAAAAAATTAAAAAAAACGTTTAAAAATGTTGAATTAGTTTGATGTCAATTCATATCTTTACATTTCTCTAGCATTATGAACATTCTTTTTCATCGTTTCCTGTTCAGGAAGGTCAAATAAATATTTATGTCTGAAAAAACATGTTCAAAATAGATCTGGCCCTCAGACGGCTCGTGTATGGATTCTACGGATTACTTGTTGCTTCATACGTTGAGTTGTAAGCTGTGACCGCGGCGGTATTGCATCATTTATTTTAAAATGTATACAGTTAGATGCATGGTAAAATATTGTATGCATAAAATACTTATCTCTTCAAATATTACATGTTACTGTTAAAAGGCAATATACGTACAACTGTACAGTTAGGTACACAGAAAGGGGGTTCTTTTACAATACGAGAGAACTTGTTGCTTCATATATTAAATTTGAAGAAGCCACAGTCACGCTCAAAAATCATTGACACAGTTGTGTGCACTGAAATAGTACTCTGGCTATATATGAATATCATGACTGTTGCTATGTGATAGAACCGCATAGAGCACAGGACAATTAAAGTGTACTGATAAATACGCTGAAATGGTATGTACGGTTCTGGACTTTGCTAGAACTTGTTGCATCAATATTAAATTCAATGGATCTCAGAGGCTTCAAGGCATTTTGAACACACATACAGTTAGGGTCAATAAATCGGTGTTTGGATGGAATGTGAGAACTAAACATCTTTTTAAAGGAACCACCCATACCAAAAGTTATTTTATACCATTTTCAATTATTATGTGCTACATATTTAGCACTCTGACTTAAACCCATTTCTAAAGTTAAAACAGGTTTATATTGTTTTAGCATCACAATGCAAGAAGGTCCAGGGTTCGATTCCCGGTTCGGTCTGGAGTTTTTTGACTTTCAAAATTGACTTCCATCTCTTTGTATGCTACTGGTATATTCGTACACGGTGACTTTGGAGCCGTCATAGCAACGAAGCCCATAATAACAAATGGTATAAATGTCCCCCACTGATAATCAACTCCTGTAACTGATTGGGTATAGACAATAAATACAAATGTATTTTATTTATTTACTGTATACATTAATTTAAATAAAAAAGATTGAGTAGAAACATGATTCCTTCTTGGATTATCGGATCCTAGTGAAATGCTCACTTGCAAGCAACAAGTTTGTGTGCATGGGAGTGTAGCCGTGGCTTGGCTGAGGTATCGCTTATTGGATTCCAGGGATAAAGGAAGCGTAAGGTTTCCACGGGCGACACCAAGTCTATCTTTGACACCAGCTTAAATTGAACAAGTCTTTGGAAACACAGAACATACACGCGGGCAGACATGAGAAACCTCTGACGGACAAACAGAAAGGGGGCGTTGTGGGCGTTAACCCTAGGCATACAGGGGAACAAACAGTAGGAGAATAGATAGCCAGACAGTCAAACAAAGGAGACGAAAGCTAGAAGCGATTCAATTGAACAGAACTGTGTTGTAAATGGAATGTCTAGATTGCTTCTTAGGCAATTTTGGAACGCAGTGACTGACAGTAATTGATTAATTGATCTACAAATAATATTTGTTACCCTTCTCTACCCGTTACAGAATTTCCTAAAATACAATGTGCTATATAAATTACTAACTATAACAGATTTACTTTTTACCATTGTAATTTCTACTAACAATAGAAAATCTGATAAAAAACAAAAACAAAATTTGATGTGACAAGTATTCTGTTTAATTAATAATGGTAAATTTACATAAAGCAGATACAATACGACGGCCCGTGGACTAAATGCAGCCAGCAGACAATTCAATTTAGTCTTCGTGAGTAATTTAAAAGCTCCTGTCCAGCGTACTCATGTAACTATTGTGGCTGTACAAATAATAACTATAATTTTCTAATTAAAACTAAAATGTGATGCAAGGCGAGACTATAATATAATACTTGTTCTTGCGGTTGATGTGTGCTCAGTGGTTCGTTAGTAAAGAGTTCTATATTGAAAAGTTAGTTGTCTTAAATATACAGGAACACCTATTGTTGAAGAATATACAATGGATACATATACGAATATATTGTACAAGTTTCTTTATAGTAGATCGTGTTGTAAATTAGAAATTTTCTGGATTACTCTGAGAGCTCCTCTCGGTTGAAGTTTCTCATAGCACAGTGGCACTCCATTCTCACGGACAAGATTGAAACATAGCTCCTCATTCGAAGAGACCAGTAGTTGAGTTTATATAATGTGTGTGTGGATAGGCAATGTTATATGCATTACATGTTATTGCATCTTGTCTGTACTGTCGATTCCTATTTATATTAGGCCTATGTAATATCTCATGTTTTTTTTGTTTTTTTTATGTGTTAACCTATATAACGTAAGCCTTAGTCTTAATAAAAAAAGATGTGTTTCAAACAATGTAATTTTGCTAAAGAAACAAGGCAAAATAAATAAATAAATAAAATTGTTACTAGAAGAAATATCTCCTGCCGAAACAAACTTCAATTAAATATTGCATATGATGGTAGTGTTGAGTATCGTGGCGTAAAAACATTGCATGCTCATCACATTTCCTTCTCTGTAAAGTAGTTCTATAACAATACAGAATAGACTTCAAATAGATCAATCAATTATATCCTTTTCGCTCTACTGTAAATACAAAATAAAGTCAGTTTAACAAAACGCTGAATAGTATTACATTTGAAGTCACAAAAAAACGTGCTTCCAATTTTCACGTGCAAATACGTACAGTAATGTTAAAGATGTCTCCAGTGACCCAGAAAGTCGAGAATTACTGGGATGAGCTCTTTATTCAAACACTCTCTATAGAAGCGTGTTTCTCAGTCCAATGTACACTTGTGTCTGTCTTTTCTCAATTAGACGCTGTGTTTCCTTTTTTGTGTCGTTACTATTTAAATAACGTTTTCCAATTCACTTAAGCGTCTGTTTAAACGAAGCACGAATTGGATGTCGTCTGCAATAATGGGAAAGTCAAAGAATAAGATTTGTTCTTTTTCACAGCGTGACAAGAATTACTGTCTAATAAACATTAGTCAGTATTAGCAGACATATCCGCGTTCTTGCTACGTTTAAAGATTAGTGAAAAATACAATATCACTGTCTTGTATTAGTTAAACGCAAGTAAATCTGATATTATTTAGTTCCCGTAATTGTTAAGATGAATAATGTCTGTGTTTACGTAATTGTAAAATAAGATATCCTTTTTCTAATATATCCCCGATGGAGTCCTGCAGATGTAGTTTGCGCATTATGCTCACAGAAAGGTTCTGACATCCTATTGTTTCATTGTAAGGAATACGTACAGGAATGTATGAATTTCTTTTAAATTCCTCACTCTGTAACAACAAATTTGTGATGGATATTGTTGTATGCAAAGTATTGTTCAAAACTGTGGAAATAATCTAACGATTAGATTATCAGTTCGTGTTCAGGTTCAGGTTCGAGTTTGATTCCCTTATTCTTACAAGTGTATATTTGTCTTATGTCATGCATTCATAGTTTGGTTATACAATACTCATTGATATAATATTGATGGATTATTAATTCATTCTGCCCGACAATCGTACAACCAAACAAAATACAAGTCAACTAGAAGTGTTTCATTTTGACGTGAATGTAAAGATACTTTTCACTTTCTATTCATAGGGTAGTTTAAAACAAAATAATGCACTAGGAATTGAATAAAAAGCTCATCAAATTTGAATACATTATCTCCGGCATCCGAAGATCCCGAGGTCAACTGATGCAACGTACGTCACTTACTCCGAACAAAGCGATCCCTAGAGTTTCAAACAAACTGAATTTATCCGATCTCCAAGTCAAGATGCTAAACTTTAAAAAATCATTTGCATAGCAAAAAACAACATTGTAGGTCTTCATTTTTTTATCATCTCAAGATCCTAACCTAATTTTGTAACCCACTCAAAAATTGCTCCTGTAGAACTCACGGTGTCTTTAAGTCAGAAATTTACTTCACAGAAAATCTAAATTCAATTTCACCTTTTTCTGTTCAAAAAACCGTAATATAATAATGATCGTACCGTACTTGAATTACTTACAGGGAAGTCTAGAGATGAACTCCAAACCTAGAGGGCATTGAATTCGAAGATGGCTTCTTACATGTTTGTTTATAATTGCTGTGCACTTTGTTTGTGGATTCTATCCAACCCGTTTAGCAAAGCAATAACAGTGTTATAGCCTTCAGACAACCTCACAAATGGAATTTATTTTAAGTAGTGTAACAGTTTTGGGGTAAGATGTTTTTGTTTACAACAAATAATTGACAACGTCTTGTTTTCTACGAGATATTTATGATAAACGTATCATTTATGACAGTAATAGTTTTTGAAAAAATATTACAAATTGTTGGTGATTTGAAAATGTCCAGATTCGTGTGAATATTTTTCTATTAACTAGAAATATAGTTAGAAATTGGATAATACATTACTGAAATTGATTGTATTCCTGTTTTCCTTTTATATGCTGTAATTTATTTAAAAATCATTACAAAATTCACGCTAGTTTTAGGTAGAAGCGTCTATATTTTGAGTAGCCAATCGAGTTATGGTAAATTAGCGTATGCGGCATTTTCCCGTACAACAGCAACCACTCCTCAATTTGTGTGACAATTTCAATTAGAGCAATTGGGTTAATCGCCCTGCATTGTAAATCAGTTTTGTAACTGAATGCAGGGCCGCTATTAAACGAAGCAGGGTGGCTGATTGTTATTGTTATAGAATACTATAAAGGCCAGCCAAGCCACCCTTGCTACAAATGCAGTGTATCAACAAAACATAAACAAACATATAATATGGTGTAATTATAGAAGAATTTTAAATTTTAATGTTCAGACTTATTGTTTCTCTCAACAAAGATATGTTAAATATTATCTTTAGGTGTACTGATATTATATCAGATAACATTACTTAATTTGACGTTCTCAGAATGTTACACCTTCTAATATTATCTCATTATCGTAATTAAACCTGCGTGTTACACGTGTTTGTGTGCCGAGATTGCGGCCGGGTCTAATATCAGTCATACTTACGACCCCCACAGTGTTATCAAAACTAGGGTGACCTCTAGCGGAAGGGCAGGAAACTAATCTGGCCTTAGTTCGTAAGAACCTCGGGCAAGAAAAGGTCATTAGACTGTGATGAGGTGAACGAATGTCAACACAGAAGGAGAAAATAGAGTTTTCTTTGTGGCCGGTTGGAAACTTGGGATTACAGCTGTGTCAAGATCAACACACGTTGCCTGGTCTACTTCTTTCGTTATTTATTATATATTATAATTGAAACAGAAACCAGGTCTTACTAGGAAGAATGTTTATATAGGATATCTAGGTCTCACTAGTGCAGATTTAGTAATATGTGGTGATTGATGAATGATGATGTAGAAGTGAGAAGCAGATACCTGGTGCCGGAAGATAAGATAAGAAATTGATGGATTTTTGCATTTAAATAGAACTTCATTGAAGAAGACGAAGAATGTTGACACAATCTGTATTAAAAATTTATGGGAAGAAGCCGAACATCATTGTTTTAAGATTGCACAAAACGTTTTTGTTCCGAGTGGAAGGGTGTTCTGCTTTTTGGAATAATTCGAAATATTAAATAGAATGTTCAATACAGTTATCGATATACAATAAAAAAAGTAAGAAACACACTTAAATTTTAAAAAAATTGTTTCGATATAGTCTTGAAATTAAACCTGTACGACTTAAATACACGCACCGATATATATAAATTAACTTATTTGTTATACTATGTTCAACGTATGTGTTTACTTTTATTTAAAGTTTTTAAACAAAACGAAGGGAAATTCAACGGTGCATAACTTTTACAAGACTATGTTATACAATATGGGTATACTATTTTGTAACAAGAGCTAATTCTAAATAATCTGAACAAGAGTTTTTTACAGGGTTGTTAATAATTGTGAAAGTCTAGCATAAAACAGTCTTCTGTTTGCTTCGCTATACCAGATGAGACCACGCAAGGATATGGCTTCGAATAGTGTGGGCGTAAGGTCACGTCACACTGTGTACCTACTTGCTATTGAGTATCGACGTCTTAGGTAGTTAAACCTCGAGCAAACTTAAGCACCGTCCACATTTACAGCCAACAGGTTCCAATTGGGCCAATCCCATAACGATTATATATATGTCCCGAGAGAGCCTTACAGATGCTTTCGTCAGGAGGCGGAACTCGTAGCCAATCAGCGATCAGTATTTGAAAATTGGCGCTCGCTAGTCGTCCATGAATCTATGACGAAACTATTTGTAACGTTGTCTGGGGTCGAATACACCCAAGGTCACCATGGTAAGTGATAAAAGCAGTAGGAGTATTATCGCAATCATCCGACCAATCAACGTTCGATATTCTAATCATCATAATGACATCATAATGACGTCATGTGTCATGTTTAATATCCCCATTAGAATTGTGTGCACTTGACAAAAGAGGCAAAACGTAATCAAGTAGCAGAACTTTATATTATGCTACTTTCATATGTTTCGGATTTCGTGCCCAAAAAGTTAGATTTGCATTATAATATCGTGAATTGCTATTGAAAGGATTATGGTACTATTGTTTACTTACGCGCGTTAATTTAAACGTGCCCGACGACCTTGTTCTGATATTGGACACTGTTTAACGGTTTTCTTATCTTGTAATAAAAAGCCGTTATCGTTTTGATTTGGTGTATACTACAGAATAATCGCGATATCAACTTTTATTGCTGTAACCAATTTGTATCCACAGGTGGGTTACCTAGGGCACCATCTTAACAGGTATAACCTGTTGCCAACGCGTCTCCCCCCACCCCATGCCTCCCCTCCCCCCCCCCAAAAGGTTCTTCCAGAGATAAAATATTTATCGAAAATAGCGTCCTCAATTTGTCGAACAAATGGTCTGGCGAATCTAAGCAGGCAGGCAACTAACATGAATACAGTGACGTGTCACCCTGCATTAGTTAACAGTGCATTACCTTGATGTTGTAATTAGTTTGATGGGCTTAACGCAGTGTTTTATCACGGGACGGGGGCTTAAGTGTCGATCTGACGGGATGGGTGTCATAAAACAAAACACAAACAGCGGAGGCTGCCGATATAAAACCGACCGATGCGAGGGACGAGTCGAGGGTATTGGAAATCGATTCGGCCCCTCCGGCATTTGAATTGCTTTTTACTTTGAGAGGTTTCTAATTAGTTAACGTTTCTGTTCATCTTTTATTGGTGAATTTTAACACGATCATTTTTCTAATTAGACGCAAGGATTACTTTGAAGTTGCTTTTCAACGCAAGCAATGTTATTAGAAAAATTTTGATTTGTTTTTTTATTTCAATGTTTTTAATTTCCGTGCCGTGATCTAAGAACTGGGGCATATTAGGCACGCCTCACTTCACTGAACCTTAAACCAATTACGGTTATACTTCATTGTAATTATATAATATGTAAGTGGGAATAGCGTTATGTATCAAAGATGCTTAGTGCCAGTCTTCCAATCTCCTATTAAGAAAGTTATTCGTAGCAATTAAGCTATTTGGAGGATTTCAAGGGTTTTGATTCGTCGTTGCCATGGATAAAACAAGCTATTCGTTGAATAAGTAGTTATTGGGACATTGTAAGACTGGACCTTAGTAAAACATTGTTTTGAAAATATTTTAAAACGCTAGTTTTTACCAAAACCACACATTACGCTTGCGTATTTCAAATTAATAAAACATTGATTTGTTACCTTGTGGCATACTGTCAATTCTGTTGAGGTAAATTCAACCCGTATGGGATGATTTTTTATCAAACCTCGGACATGTCTTCCCAACTATTTCAAATACCACGAATTGTCCCCGCGGCAGGTTTCCTACAATAAATTGTCAGTTCGTAATTCGTATACTTCGTACTGTTGTAAATCATAAATTATAATAAGTACTTTTTGGGACAGTTATATTCATAATATCATAAAATAACATACAGCCAGCCTCTCCCAAAGTGTCGTCTCGCGCATGCAACATTTAAAGAATGCTGCCTTGTTTAGGTTCTTTGTCCCTCGCTCTCTTCCGTGATGCGTCGTACACAAGAAGGAGCCAAGCACAGTTGCTGTTATTGCTGTTGTTGATATTGTCGTTGTTGGGAATGTTGTTGTGATTCTTGTGTCACTGTTGTTGTCGCTGATGTCCGGACTTTTTTTAATTTCTTCTTCCTTCAAGTCGAGACGCTATTCTCGGAGATGCGTTTTATGTGCACGATACACACATAAACCCGAGGGTCATTTCAACAAGGAAAGCTTTTACTTATAACCACCGTTACCTCAAATAGAATCACATTTAGGAAATACTTGATTTTATGTTGTTCGTCTATCTCTGTTATATTGGCAAAACAAGTGGTATTGGAAAAATATGTCTTTTGAAGTCTTTTTTGTGTTAGGGGCTTTTATTTATTAAATGACTTCCAACGCTAAAACTCATGCGTTAGTTTGTCCAATAGGATTATCCCTAAATTTAATCTACAGTAATGTTATCTAAAGTCCAAAAATAATTATACTATTATGGAAAACTATTGTTACTGAAGTTCAAAAAATAGAGGGATATTAGAATCTTCATAAATACGTCGGTGCAACTCAGATGAGGTTATAAGCGTAAAAACGTGAGTGCAACGGAATGTAAAAACACATCTGTTTGTTTCATGGACTCTGAAAGCTCGTGGTATCAAGTATTGATCTTGTCATTACTATTACCATCGTCATTTTTGTTTTATTATTAATGTTGTTGACTTTTCGCCTCACGTTTCATTATTAAAGAACTCGGATGGGTTCCCCATGTGTGAAGGCTGCGTCAGTCCATCCAAATCATATAGCTTTTATGTTTGTAGCAGTAAAACAGAGCCGTATATGCTAGAGGTCACATAGCGTTACCGTTAATTGCAGTTGCTCTACAGTTTATCTGTTATTTTTTTTATTTAAACCTCATCTTAGTCGGCAATCTGGAAATCGTTATATATTTAATTTAAAAGGCAAGTTGTTTGTAATTAGACCTAATATAAATTATTAATACACATGAAGTGATTCTTAATAAATGGTGAAAGGTGACAATAATTTTAACTGAGCTATTATTTGAGTTAATTATACTACAATTGCTAGAAAGCTATCATATTGGGTATTATTGTGTAATGCTTGTATTTCTTATTTCTCTAACGGCTACTTAGTGAGTAATACATACTATTATTTTACTATTTTAGCATCATTTCTGATGTGTGTACAATATAAATATGTTACAATTCATGTTGGCGGCCAAACAATTTGAATACGTTAATACAAGTTATAAAACGTTCTATAAGGAGCTATCGGTTAATTATTCAAATTTACATTTATAATAGAAATCATTTTCTTTTCTCGTTGTTTTAAAAATAGTTTTACTCAGGATATGAATGTTTTTTCTTTTTTACCATTTAATAAATCACGAGCATATAGTTAATACCGATAAGATTGCATGATTACTATAACTACTCGACAAAAAACCATCATTAAATAATATATAGGAAACAAGTGGCTTGTGGGTAATAATTATGACTTGGTCTACCACGCGATTTACAGCTCAAGCCGGTCGTATAGGCTATGCTTAGCTCGGATAGGGGAATATATAATGCAACGTGGCAGTAGGGTTCACCTTCCATGGGGGATGAAGGTGGCCGCCATGTGATGACTTCTTTCACATGATTGGTTAGTTGCGTGAATTTGAAATAATGGTCACTTGGAAATGGTTTAGTGAATATCTCGATTTCGATCAATAGTCTACAACAGTTCATGATTCTATTTTGTGATAATTTTGATCAATATATTCACAAGGTTTTGATAGTTTAAAGTTTATGGTTTGTAATGTTTTATATTATCAGACCTGGACGTTGGAATGCTCAAAACAACGTGGTACATAATTGTACAATGTCTGCTTCTAAAATCAGTTCCTGTTTCTGAAGGGTAAACATTTACGTACAGCTGACGGAACTTATATAAACTATACACAGCTTCGTTTCCATAAATTAAGTAATAATAATAATATCTTAACAGGGAAGGATACATCTACGTCAAAAACCGCAACAAATTTTCATTTTTAATTTATATCTCAAGAATGGGCTTCGAAATCAAAAATCTGAATCAACAGCGCACAGTAGTTTAGTAAGCCCTACACATTGAATGCGCTAAGTCATGACTTATATTAGAATCAGTATGTTTTTTTCTAAATAATTAATTTTATTACTAATTATCGAATTATAATCAAAATACTACGCTAATTGTTATAATATTTTATTCAATCTGTAGGGCTTACCAAAGCAAAGTTCGCTGCTGATTTAGATTTTCGCCTTCTTGTTGGAATCTTGAGATATTATTTAATAATGAACATTTTCTGCGGTTTTTGAGGTAGAGACTATCCTTTGCCCTTAACCCCTGATGAGTTATAAACAGATCAACAGAAATGCTGCAATTACTCTGAAACTAGGAAAAACGTGATGAAACATATAATAATTGTATTTTCCAACATAATAGTTTAAGTACAGTATACATTGCAGGCTGCAGCAATGCACTATCGTGATGAAATAGATAAGGAAGTTTGTAAAATTGAAACATGTAACTGTAAAACAAGGTTACAACATGAAGGTAGCACCAAATACGATTATTCTATTATTTAGACGCGTAAGAGAGAGAGGGCGAGAAAGAGACAGAGAGAGAGAGAGGGGGAGAGAGAGAGAGTCCAGCCAAACCCTTTACGTCGTGTGCGTGGCCTTTGTTTAGCATACACACTCAATGTCATTGTGAACAATTTATAACAATTGTTTACGTGTAGGCTTAAAAACACAACAGCCGAAATGTCCGTCGGCATTTGAAAGGTTCGTTTGTTGTGGCCCGGCCGTGAAACAAGCAGCGTGGGAGACGCTACCAGACCAGCAAACAAAGATAGATCCACCACATTCATTCGCTCCTCTCCGATTGTCGCCGCGGCTGTCATTTCCATTTAAAACGTGACGTTGTTAAAAGAAGTTAGTTTAACCTCTATGGCCTGCTTTCACGTCTAGTGCACAAGAAAATACAAGCCCTATAAGTGCAATGTCTTTGGCTAGAGGAACTTTTTTTTATCAACTGTTGGAAAACATTTACCTTTTCATAGATGTGATAATTTTTGCGCTAACTCAATAACTTTTTGAAATGTTTTGTCTCATATTTTCCGAAGTTGTCTTCTGTCGTAGTTTTTGTTGGAAAGAAAAAGTAAAATATTGCGTTAATGTTGACTCAGAAACTTTGCCGAGTGGGTTTTAACGAATAGCTGAAGATTTCGTGCAATATGAATCCTCCTTGATGGAATGTCAATCATTTTAATTATGCACCGTGCAGTATTAGGTATGTTCGTCCGTTTACGATACAATTTTGCATTATCTCCTTTTTCTTTTGCTCACTGTACTTTTATTAGATTACCTATAGGAAATATGTAATTATTGCTTTAACATCAACAATTTTAAAATGTCACCATTGTTTTCTTTGCATAATATATATAATACAAGTACACTTACGGTTCTAAAGAATACTTTTTTAATTGAAGGTTAAAAGCGAAAATTGCCAAGGATGAGGATCGAACGTAATATGGCTGTCAAATAGATTAACAATGAACAGTTGAAGATTTAACTTAACTTGTCTTTGAGTTAATAGTGTAGGATTCAAAGAATTCAAAGACTTTCATGTTTACACATCTATTGCATCGTATATCTTGTTTCATCTGTTGCACATTCTCAAAATCGATAATCCTCTACTATTTTCAAATTTTAATTCCATTTTTTAACATTCCTTTTGACCCTCGAGTAACGAAACGGATTATGCATGCGTCTTACTTCAAACGTTAAAGCGAGCCTGTGTTTGGGTCAGTTTTTCCATCGCCCTTAGGTCGAGACCAATGTTTTCAGGACAGCCCGTACATCTCTGTGTTATTCCACAGCCGTCACGCGAAGAACGCTCGCCCGCTTCCTTCACGCCGCGCGTAAGGAACAACGGACGAAATGGACCGGAAATTTGAACTTCGACCTAATCTTGCAGTCAGCGCGCACGCGTGAGGAACGGCCATCCTGCCTACTAATAATACACAAACTTTTCCAACATGTTCAGGCAATTTTATTTCAATGACGTCACTGGAATAAATGTTAGGGTTGTTGTACACTTCAGTACAACAGAAATGCAACGGCGTACGTAGGAATGTAGTAGTATAGTACAAAGTACTAATGGATTGATTTCTATCCTTGTACAACTTAACACGCAGCATTGCGCTTGAAGGGATGGCTGGTTCGCTTTCGTTGGAACGCACTTGGACGTTACATTGAGCTACGAGCAAGGTTATTAACATGCATAAACAGTAGGTACACAGTTAAACTCAAAATGCGCTGTATTAAATGAAAGGAGCTGCTTTTTACTCTCATCATGAAATAGCTAAAAGGCAAAAACACCATAGAATAATTAATAAATATATAATTTCAATGTTCCTTACTTTATGAGAATGTTCACACAAAATTACCTTATTAGTAGTTAACTATTAACACGTTCTTCTCATACGACAAATAACATTGTGAATGTATTTATTTAACAACCAGATTAGTACTAGCAGAGTACAACATAATAAACACAAGCATACAAAGAAGAGACGTGTTATTCCAGTGGGATGTATCATCAAGTACCGTATTATTCGTAAATTAATTAAGTTGGATCGTAATAGCTTTACAGTGGCTTGAGAATTGCTAACATGACATGTGAGTGAATGCTGGAGGGGTGTAGGGGAGAACGAAGGTCTCGGACGGAACAACGTAACAAAATTATAATGTTACCGTTACAGAAAACATTCAATACAAGCCGTATAAACTGTTTATGCGAATTTTACGTTGTTTTTCCAGACTATTTGTTGGGTGATCGTATAACTATTGGAATGTTAATTAAATGACCGTTACAAAATGGGGCTACTTTCTTCTAAACTTAGGAATCTACTTCAATATGTCAATCACATTATCAGTATTTGTTCTGATCGTGTTAATTACAAGAGAGAAGTGCTGACGAGTGAAATATGTATTATATTCACAATAGATGAAAAAGGTGAATGATAAAAATACAAATTAGATCATGTATTTAAGCATCTGTAATAAATATGTACATTTGCTTCATTCATATATTAATTTCAATGAGAACATTAATTAAGAATTATCTACACACAAATATTTCGTTAGTGTCAACAATATTAAATTAACTAAAAAATGTGGATTTATATATTGTTTTCCCAACTTCGTATTTGAATTGGTAAGTACACAGAACGCTTTTTGTTACTCCAAATCAAAGGACGAAACAGTTGATTAATTCATTGTAAGGTAATCGCAAGGAAAGAAATGCATGTTTCTTCTTTAGATCTTATTGAAAACCGGGAAGAAATGATAATTTTACTATAATTTATTGTTTTATCTATAATCTACAGGTGTTTACTCTAAATGCAATAAGTTTTTATCTGTAAGGTAGAGGAAAATATATTCCACAGGTATTTCGTCCTTTCCAAGAAGTTGGTGATACGAGTCATATAATAAAATCTAGTGGTCACAAAATTTATAACATGCGATATTGGGAATGATTTCAATAGAATTTATTCTGCTGTAAAAAACATGAGTGAAGTTCAACTACAGAATTGAAAGAATCTAGATATTTCTGTCATAGTTAGTAACTTAAAAACAGCATAGTATGATTATAAGTTATTAAATCTAATAATCCAAAATTAATGAAGATAGTCTAATCTAGATACTTTGTTTGCATTTACAACTAACTGTGGGAACAAACAGACGAAAATATCTCATTACTACAGAAATATGGAGTTGGCTTTTACAGTGCGTGGTTCATGGTTCAACATCACGCGTGAATTTATAATTTCAATTAACCGCACGCTCTGTCTGTATTTTTTTTTTTTAACACCACAACCCAAATAAATTGTATATGAAATCGCACATTGTCATGTAGATAAAACTTTACCGCAAAAGAATAATATTTCGGTCAACCCACTTGTGAGATTTAACACCCACACGCTTTGTTTTGTTTTTAATCTCACGTCCAAATCCTACACGACCACAGCCAGAATATATTACATGTCGTATCAGGGCGATAATGGAACTGCCCTTATAACTTAAACGAGAGCATTGTAGGTTTTCTCCTCTGGCCGTGGCTATGGCGTCAAGTGACCATGGTGGGTGAGCGGGGAAGATAAAAGAGGCGTGAATCGGACCACCCCGCGATTTATTATAATGGTTTGAGATTTTCAAAAGCCCTGGACCATTGTCTTGTTTGTGTCTCTCTCCATGCCTTTTGCAGCGCAGTAAAAAATAACCGTAGACAAAGTAGAGGGATTTAAAGAGAAGGAGAATTAGAGTGGTATGTGCAAACGATAAGAAAATGGCCCATAACTCGCGTAGAGCAAGGGAGGGAGGCGAGTGTTAGTTCTTCGGAGCGGGTGAGGATATGTGAACATGTTATACAAGCGGCGCATGTACACACGATCACATAAGCGTTATACACGACTTGGGGGAAGAAATGGCAAGTTGATGAGACACGTGTTTTCATATTAAAATTCCGTTACTCAAAGTCTTTAAAATTATAAAATTGGATTAAGAGGTAACGGCAAGAAATTTCGGGACATAAATATTATTTTATAATAAACTGAAATCAAATCAAATCGATATAAACTGTTGCCGAATCCAACTTAGGCCCGGTTTTTCAATCGGGTAACGGGTCGTTTACGGGGCCGTTATCTGACGGTCCGTAATCTGCAACCCAATAAACTCTTGGCAGATAACGAAGCGTCAGCTAACGGTCCCGTTACTGATCGATTGAAAAACCGGGCCTGGAACGTTAATGTTTTGAAATGGTTAAAACCATATTTAATAGGAAGAGCATGACAAACATAAACAATATATGACAAGAGGTCTGTGTTTGACTAATATCATTGTATCATGTAATTGCATTTTACTGTTAACTTATTTATTATCAAAGAGATTATTTTCTGTATATGAGAGATCATAATACGATATAAATAATGTGGTCCTTTGTTATAACGTTGATAACACGAGGTGGTCGTTGACATAATGGACGAGTGGTGATTTACCCGCCCCCTGACGTCACGAAGGAACGTGGCGCTCATAGTTGGGACAAATCCGCGAACTGTTACGCTTTCACGCGCTTAATGTACGACACTTATCTCGTTCTAGCTGTTATAATATTCACTTTTCAGGTAAAACCTATAAGAAAGCGTAGTTAGTTCATATCCCAGTGGTCAATATAAAGGTTAGTTCAAAATTATAGACCCAGTAGTTAACTTGTTATAACCATTCACGCATCAAAAGGATAAAATTAGCAACCCGTGGTTTGTTTTTTAAACTTCAATTGGCGAAAAACTAATGATCGGATTTTGACGAGAGTTTCTTTAGCATGTGTTCCATTAATGTGAGACAATAAACAAATAAACTTTCTAGATAGAAATTGCTCAGAACGAAAATTCATAGCATGCAATAATATGCAGGGTGTAGCGGTTGGGCCTCAAAAGTAGCGGTTTTGACCGTGAAACTAAGCACCTTGCATATTAGTGCATGCTATGAATTTTCGTTCTGGGCATTTTCTATCTAGAAAGTTTATTTGCTTATTGTCTCACATTATTGGAACACATGCTAAAGAAACTTTCGTCAAAATCCGATCATTAGTTTTCCGCAAATTGAAGTTGAAAAAACAAAACACACCTTGCTCATTTTATCCTCTTCAGTGCGTGAATTGTTATAACAAGTTAACTACTTCGTCTATAATTTTGAAATAAACTTTATATTGACCACTGGTATGTGAGATAATTATGTTTTCCAGGTTATATCTTAAAAATGAATATTATACCAGCTAGAACGAGATAAGTGTGGATGTGTTTTGCGTGGATCCGTCCGGACAGTAGGGACTTTTCCCAACTGCTAGTCACGTGACACAGTACTCGGCGCAAGCTCCGCCTATCACCACTCGTCAATTTTCAGTATATTATCGCAAAATTCCAGAAATTAATCAAACTCAAACCTAGGAGCGTTGTGGACAACATAACAAACCAATGAGCTATATAAGGCAACAGTACAAACATTGTGACCGATCTTAATTGTTGTTAAATCTGTTAGCTGGCCGCATTGTTGTTCTGAAACAGGTAGGTAAGCAAGCAGCAGACCACGTTCTTAAACTGAGGATTGATTGCAAAGGGAGACTGAGGTAATTGGGCCCAGCGGTCGGTGAAGATCCTAGATCGAAGTCTTTGAAGCTCAAGTTGCAAACCGCAGTATAGTGGTGACCGCACCGGCAAACGTGTGCAGAAACCGTAGTGCAGACTTCAGGCACCATGATTATCGTTGAGATGCTCAGCGTGGTAAATTTTAAGCATTAACGGGTTAAGTATAGTTTTAGATGATAAAACCAAGAATTTAACGTTTTTAGTAACATAATAGAACGTTACACAACATGAATGTGTAAAATAAGGAGATACTTAACAAAGGACTGCAAAATATTGATATAACCCGTGTCGTTATTTTCGTAAAAGTTTAAATTAAATCATAATAACAAGCGTACTGAACATAATATGATACAACCAAATGTTCGGTCTTTATAGTCAGTACGAAACTGCATCTGAATATTTTAAACCTTGCCTGTCCCATGTTATCTGTGCAGCTTTTCATGCAAAACACTCACTAGCACTCTTAGCGATGATACACGCAGCATAAACACAGGAAACCTTCGATATTAAAATCAAACACTCAAAAGTTCAAGAAAGACAAATTTTCCTGTAAGTAGAAATATAGATCGTGAAGTAACATGAAACTGTATTGTGTGATAAAATGATAATTAAGGTTTGCAGTAAAATAATTATACATTTTTACAATAAATTACATATTTGAACAAATGTGGGGTTCTAAGTAACTGTTCTTTTAATCATGATTTGTGTAATAATTCAATATGTACATAATAAACATGTTTGTGTTAACTGTAGAAAATTAGAACTATTTTAGATTTTGTTCTCAAAACATTTTGGATTTTCAACTAAAGATATATGTATATTCGTTATTAAAGCCTCTGATACCGAAACCAAAAGCGAGTAAACAGAAACTATATCACTGGCAAGAAGTGCTGGCCTTACAGCATTTATTTGTAGCTTTGTTCCAAATTTGCAAATTATTTACTATAAGAAAGAAAACGGACATTGTGCTGTGTTGTTTGTTTAATGAACAAAATAAAATAAGTTTTCCAAAACGTGAGTATGCTCGTTGAAACGCGAACAGCCATTGAACTATTTTTACCGCCATACAGCTCAATGAACCGAGTGCCCAGAGAATAGTTAGCAAAGTTCTAAACGGCTTTCCCGAAACATTTTGATTAAAGGAAATCATTACACTTTCTAATTTTATAGTCAGGAACTAATTCCAAAGTATCTAATTGCTTTGGTCAGCGCCACCACAATCAAACGTGTGGTGTAATTTCGCCTCTAACTGCATTCGTTGGCCACATCCCCTATAGTGACCGTGTTGAACAAGCAGCGTATTGAAATAATTAAAGAAGTAGATAACATCATTTATGAAAATATTGTGGGTATAACGCCGAATAGAAGATGAATAAATCATAGGTATTCACGACCGCGCGTGTGATGCGAATGTGACGGCGTATTGACATGGAATTTACATTGTCAGTTGTTAAGCGGTGTAGAAGGAAGAGATTTGTGTACTCTGAATAGCAATGCATTGATGGCATGGGTTGGGTTGAATTAATTGTTGTTTATAGAACTGTTTACCAAACGACGGTTCAATGGATTAATTTGTGATTTGTTTGACGAACTCATTAAATAGTCAAAATATTTGCATTCAAATGCGATTATTTCTTTTGTCTCGTGGTTGTCGATTGTTATGCATGAACGTTGTGTGTGTGTGTGTACGCACATACGTACGTATGCAACTGCGTACATGCCTCACGCATCGTTATTTGACGCATTGACTTGTTTTCCCTTTAACGCTGTGCAAACAACTGATGGAGTTTAGCGTTTCGATTGATGCGAATTACATATATCACTAAACTCTAGTCTTTGATTTTCAAAATCGTTTAGTGGAAACACTGAATATAAACGGGTGTATTTCTAGACATATATTCAATAAATGAAATTAATGTTTAAATGCTATTTATGTGTAAAGTATACAGCCGAATCTTTGCAAAGGACACATAAACTTATTCGCCCTGTTTATGCGATGTTTCTGAAACATCACCTCATATATGAACAATGTTAGGAATACAAGATACCATATTTTCTAAATTTACCCCGGAAAATCTGCATTTCAGACGGAGATATTGTTCATTAATATCCAATATATTGTTTTCATTACTGAGCTCATTATTTGACATAATTACTATACTAATAATAGAACGCATCCTACCACTGTTATTTTCTTGTTATATATTTATATACGGAGCAATCGAGGTAACAATTCTCTAATCCAGGCCAGCCCTGCAGTCTGCCTGCGCCAATCTTGTCTACCTAGTTTTAGTATTCCAACCATAGAGGCCACTATTAGCTTTCAACGCTATTTCAACGATAACGCTCTGTGTGTAATGTTAACGAACTCCGGTTAAAACGCTGATTAGAATTACAACTAGTGTGTGTTGTAAATCAAGGCTACTTACCTACTATAGAGTGACTAGAATGATTTCGGGTATATCAACACTAATTCGATGAATATATTCATGGTTGGCATAATGTACTACATTACATTACACACACAACCATTATTTTATCATGCATGCAGTTATTACAAGAGATGTTTAGCGCCGCGAACTACTGAAGGCTATAGAAACTAAGAATACACCAAATCGTCTGCTGATACCACTTTAAGTCGTAATATTGACGTTTTCACCTATCAAAACGTTATTCAGACTTACTCGACTACAGTTTTTAACCGCTGACGTCAATGAAACGAAGTGGTATGTGAAAGAATTAAGGAACTGGGAATAATAAAGTAGCAATTATGTATGATATTGTGTTTCATTCTCAAAATAATTTATTTTACCTTTAAGTTAGTAAAGTAATTATTTATTGTAACTCTCCGTAGAATAATTAATTGTTCACATTACACCAAATGTGTATACCAGCTAGATGAGTTTACACACTGGCCACGCTATTTGCTACATTCTACATAAATTGTTAATACAACAGATGTTTACAGACAGTCAACAAATTGAAACAATTATATACCGTTAAAATAGATACAATTTATTGGTTTTGAGTTTTAGTTTCGGTTATAAATGTATTGTATACATTACACGAGTCCAGTTGAGAACCTACTAAGCTGATTACATTTAGTTTTTTTTTATGCTCGGCTAAACCATTAATTGGATTACTGTGATGGCTTCCAAGTTGTAATATCGAGCTAACTCGAGGTATCCTCAATTCAATTCGGTTTTGAATACAACATCCAACAAAACAACACAGCGTAATTGCATAGACGGGACGGGCGGACATACAGACAGATGTACGGGATGTTGTAAGCCTTGCTTCCTAGAACTAGAGCTATACCCTTCTAGTGCAGGTGTGATATATTGTGTAATGCAAAACTATTGTGGGAGATTAGTTATCTGGACCGAATAAACTTGGGCATTACATAGTCTAGATAAGGATTTAATGTTGCGTAAACGTTATTAACACAGGACAATGTCCACTGTGACAGTTTGGCTAAAATGAAAGTTAAATTACAGTATTCTAACTGTTGGCTTTAAGTTTGAATGTATTTTATAACCACATTGTAATTACAATAGGTTATACCTGTGGTTCTACCATTTTACCTACCATTTTGATGTTTTACAAATAGTTGGAGAGGAACATACAAGAGTATATATTGATTCATTGATATATGGATTACGATGGTAAGAATCAGTTCGCATAATGTGAACTGGTCGCAGACTAGACCCAGGCATTCACTCATATAATAACCGTGCATTTACAAGAAGAAACATTCTTCATGAAAAGTTGAGCAGTATTTTTTAGGCGCCATCTTGTTAGTTGTAGGATTCAAAATGGCGTGTATCTTGGTTTGAAGTGTAATGGCCGGTTCCCATGTAACTTAACCGTGCGGCACAATGATGCGCGGTGACCAATCACAGCGTTTTCAGTCGCAGTGCTGGCAAGAGTTGAACTAAGGTTCTGATTGGTCAGCGCGCATCGTCTTGCAAGAGACATACGGTTCCCATGTCATAAAGGGTGACAGAATTCATAGTTCCCACGTGACGTCTCAGCGGCCATGATTGCGACACAATTGATAAGGACCAATCGTAGATCATTGGCAAATACTAATCAAATTAAATAAATAGGTCTAATTTAGAATTAAAAAAGTAAGCATAAGTAATAAAAACATAAGAAAATACCATGCATACCAATTTTATTTAAAACAAACAGGCTGCATTTTAAAGAACTCAGGATTCCTGTATTCTACCACAACAGGCTTAAATTGTTTCTCCATGGCAACGTCCAAGTTTGATTTCAACTGTGGCCGCCACGCGCACAGATGTGACGTACGACTACGTGCAACCTATGAATAGTATTTGTATGCACCGGAAGTGTGAAAATAATAACAAGTGTTCTTCTTGTCTTGTTGCAGGTTACCTCAATGAGTTCATCCCGCAGAGCCCCGAGGAACTGCCGCGCTCGGAGCGGCACACGGAGGTACTAGACCACGACGGCGGCATCCCCATCCTCCGCCTCCGAAGTGTTGAGGAGACGGAGGCGGCGCACGATCTCTTGGAGCTGTCACGATCACTACCGCCCCTGCCGGCCCCCAGCGCCGCCACCGCCCCCGCATGTCCGCCCCCCGTCTACCTCTCTCAGTACACCCCGGAACCGTCCCCTAACTACCAAGTGTACCAGGTGAGTCACACGTGTTGCTGGGGACGCTCGTAAAACCACCTCAACCTCCTCCATTCCGACACCAGCTTTACTTATTTTTGGAAAGCTCACAGTTAAAATAATCCATATATGGTTGGTATTGTGTCAATTTTCCAAACTTTAATACATTTATTTGAATATTAGCAAATTTTAAAATAAAACTTTCAATCAACTTTTATAATTCTTGAATATTCATCAATTGATGCAGTATTTCCGTTCTCCTATCGACAGGGCATTACTGTGTACTTGATTTGAATAGAAAATTAATTAAACTCACCGGGATTACCGATTGCTTTTTATACACACTGTTATGCCTAGTACATTTTGTAAAATATGAACTTAACAAAACAATTTTATCACCATCTGTCATAAAACAACGTAGTATTTCGTAATTGTTATGAAAAAGTGTATTTATAAATTGATTGAATTTAAACATAATTTAACCTAATTACCAACTTACCAGCTTACAAATAGTCCTGTCATATTAGAAGTTTGGAAAACATTACCTAGTCAGTCAATAACTTGCTTCACTGTACATGATGCGCACATGTTCTGTGCGACGAAGAAGTATGGTTGTAATTGGTTATTATTGCAAACATGCCCGTCTGAAAGCATTAGAGCTAATTTACATGAACTATGCATCGATTTGTATCTAGGTTATACACTTGTGCAATGGCCAACTAAAGGATAATTTCCCACTAACAAACCGGGTAGTTTACACAAGGGAACAGTTTAGCATAATTAACAATTACAACACACCAATCCAACGTATTTCTGCATTCATGTAGTTCACCATCTTTCCGGTGTTCATGTTTGTAAATGTTCATTCTGTTTTTCCAACCCCCAGCCAGCGGCCTCGCCTGAACTGATCGTCTGCTACCACCAGACGCCGGCCCCCGAGCATCCTCCCTGTTACAACCCCCAGCCACAGTCACCACCCTCCCTCACACCACCCACGTCGGAGTACTCCTCTGACGCCGAGAACAACAACCCCAACCCCCAGCGTCGTGACACAGAGGCGCGGCAAGAGGGCGCGATCGTCTACACCTACGACGCCCTTCTCGTCGCCGACGGTCGGTCTAAAAACAAGAACAAGAAGCCTCTTCCTCCCGAGAGTCCCACCTCGGAGGGTGACACAGAGCGCGAGGACGAACCCCCAGAGGTATCACCCATCAACGGCAAACCGGGCCGATACGTCTGCTGCGAGTGTGGTAAGCAGTACGCGACTTCCTCCAACCTCTCCCGGCACAAGCAGACCCATCGAAGTCTCGACTCCCAGTCGGCAAAGAAGTGCATCACCTGCGGCAAGGCCTACGTCAGTATGCCCGCCCTCGCAATGCACCTGCTCACGCACAAGCTGTCCCACGCGTGCGGGGTGTGCGGGAAACTCTTCTCACGACCTTGGCTACTTCAAGGTCACTTGCGTTCTCATACGGGGGAGAAACCGTTTGGGTGCGCTCATTGTGGCAAGGCTTTTGCCGACCGCTCTAACCTGCGCGCGCACATGCAGACCCATTCGGCCGACAAGAACTATACCTGCACGAGATGTAACAAGTCGTTCGCGCTCAAGTCCTACCTGAATAAACATCTCGAGTCTGCCTGCTTCAAGGACGGCGAGGAAGGGGACAGCAGAGATGAAGAGTGCGATGACCTTGTGATCGACCTGGTCTAGGGTCTCATGTCACGTCTTACTCATTACTTTCAAAAACATAACACCATCGGCTGTTAAGTTACATTTTGGTTCGTTATGTAGAGATCATGGTTACAGATGGTAAACACTACCGTCTGTCTCTGTGGAGTGATATAGATAGCCTTCAGTTATTCGAATGAAGGCTGCAGTCATATGCCAAAATGGCGAATGATTTTCAATTATGTGAAATACGCCAACCAACGGCCTCCGCGTAAACCCCGAAGGTATATCTGACGTTTTCAGAGGCGGCATCAGATATGGATAACAGGTTCGTCCTAGTAAAACCTAGTCAATACAATTATTGGGTGATTATGGTGGATGTTAAGATGTAGGAAATATATTTGATAGTATAACTAACAAGCCGACAAAATTCTGCTTTTTAAAGGCGTTCTGTTGATGTTTGTATTTACATAGTTAACTAGTATACAGGCCTTGAGTGGCTCGTCTTAAACATCAGTCAATACTTACTATTTAAATTTAGTTTACATTATCTTATGTGTAGTTTAACATACCGTAAAACTTTATCTCTGTCATAGCTGTTATTATGAATGGATTTGTAGTTAATTTAGATATGCCAAATGACTGTAGGGCTTTTGTTTTATTGTTGTTCGTGATTCTCACCACAAGTTTCTAGTCAATTGAGTATGCTGGATTCAAACTGCTCCTTTATTTATTGCGAGGACACTTTGGATAGGACTGCGCTATACTTTAACACGGATTATTTTAATTCGACTTATGGACTAGAGACCTTCACCTTCTCCGTAATTATAACAGCGAATGTGTAACTAGTTCAGCGATACAGTATTACTTCTACTTAGTTGTATAAGACGACATCATGGCGATATGATTTCGACTGAACTAAGAACGGTCGTAGATAAGATGGTTAGACTATTGAATTCTTGTACAGCCGCAGAATTATAAATGGTCAAATGTGTGTCTTAATGAAATACAGTTGCACTACTATGATGCTCTGTATGATGAACTTTGACAACAAGTATAATCAGATCAATATTGTTTTACATAATTTACGTAAAATTATATAAATACATATATATATTAAAAAAAGATTTTGCATGTCATACCTGTCTTCAGTGTGTGGAATGTTCTAGGCCTATTCTTCGTCGTCTAGTGTTTTTACTGTATCTTCTATTTTCAAGGCGTCTTGTTACAGTTTTATATGTCCAAACAACATAAACAAAATCCAAAAAAATACATTTCATGGCCTGTCTGGGATGTTTGCTGTTCTTTATCTCTCTTAACGTATTGTACGCTCCCCATTATTGATAACGTGCCACACTTGACCGATTCAAGATGTTGATGTCCTACAACAAGCCGTACTCCCTGTTAGCCGTTGTATCTGTCGTACTGAGTGGGTAAACCGTTATACTGAATCATATTATTCTCGGAAATTTGCTTAAAATCTCGATTGTCTCTTTCTCCTTGTTGCTTGCTGGGCGAAGTGAAGGAACTACCTACCTGGGCGATCTCTACCGCTATTCTATTCAACTCGCTAACTTTCGCGAGGGATGTATATGGCTGACGGTTAGATTTATATACAAATTTTGTTATAAAATTTATCTTACATTTCTATATCGTAATGAGACCTTTCTATTTACAAAACGTTTCCTTTTCTTCGATTTTCTCCGTACTATTGACATTAGTAACAAAACTAGAGTTTTTACCGACTTACGTAAACAAAATATAATATAATACATTATTAAACAAGAATCTGAAAAATTCCTAACTTGAAACGTATTTCATTATAGAATACGATCTATTTATTAAAATCTATTTAAAATAAGTAGATAGAAAAAGTAGTATATATTTTATTAATAATGATAACTAATAAACATCGACTTTAAAATATGACGTGAGATATTTTGTTATTTGCGGCTTGTATGAGCAAACTTTAATTCGTTTTGCTGATGGCAAAAATATTACAAACATTATTCCATGATACTGGAATAACTCGTCACTACCAAAGCTATGCACACGTATGATAAGATAAGCTGAAGCTGTTTATAAAAAAATTGAAACACATTAAAAATAAAAAGTAATCATACATAATAAGGCCTAGTAAATGCAAATTCTCTTTTTTTAGAATTAGCAAGATCGTACGATCGAAAGCTTTTAATAGTTTTATACATTTTCTAGTCACGTCTAGTAGAAATATTAGCGTATAAAGTACATATTTAATTGAAATGAATATTATGCAACTAGAGATGGTGCAGCATTGGACATGAACAATTATATAGATTAGAAATTCTCAGGGTAGAGATTGGTTGAGGTAAGAAGAAACATAATAATTATAATGAAGAATAGGTCCACATGCTATTTTAGAGGATCTGGTCAAATGTAGATGTGACAAGCCTTGAGACTCAATTGGTACTTTTAGTTTTGCAAACTAAGAAGACATTCTTGTAACATAAGCAATAAAGAAACTGATAGCAACAAAGAGAAAGACAACCAATATACTTATCCGTATGTAGATGCCAGCATATCGGAATAACGTTGTTTGCGTAAAGTAGGCCTACTGGCTACATTTATGTGGAACTTTGAGCCTACGTGTACCTAATTACCAATACTTGTCATGTAGATCTGTGTATATTTATGTTTTTCTATTTATTTATGAAACTATCTGTGTTCGTATTTAAAGATGTACTTATATGGATGTTTATTTAGATGCATGAACGTTCTGTTGATCTCAAAAATGTGAAATAGCAAATTCATCTATATTTACTTTTGTGTTCTGTGATAAATAACTGTCTAATCTATATATGTTGTTATTTAAAAGGCATTGTACTTGTTTACTGGTAAAACTATATAACTATACTCGTCACAGCCGCGATTCCATCGTCCACTATACAACATTGCTGCTGCTCGTCATCCCGACGGAGAAGACTAGGGTTGTATCAATATCGCTGGATAGTCTGACTGTTTCATCCAACATTCGGGAACCCTCGCATCACTCGGTAACATTTCTTCCCAACGCTAAAGACCCTAAATGTCAAACCCATCTCTCATATTGTCGATAGATAGATACCAACCCATAGCGGTCAAAAATGAGAGAAAAAGTTGCCGGGTACTTCCTTTGGGCTATGGCCCTTGAGGGAGTCATGAATGATATTGCCCCTCAGGGGGCCATCTATAAATTACAATCACGAGCCCCGAACCCGAGACATGAGGCCGACTCCCCCCCACCCCCCGCCCAACCCTCCCTCCCATCTGACAGATTCATAATTGCGCGATCCATCTTTTCTCTTCAAGCAATTACACCGGAAAAGCGACAACGTCATCATATTTTTACCATATTTTCTTCCCTAAGCCCTGAGGTGCGACATTAAGACTAGATTTACGTAAAAAGAAGCTATGAGCGGTAGTAACTTACTTACACCGAGCTTTGGAGCATACCAGAAGGAAATTACTGGTGTAAACCAGAAACGCAAACCGTATGGCGTTCTACCACACAAAATTGTGTTTTATAAGTTGTACACAATTACCACTATAAACACACATTCTCATCCAAGATTCAAATGAAACTCTCTTACTCACGACAAAAAGATTGATAACACGTTTGGGGAATGTCACTTTCATAGACACACTAATCTTGTTAATAATCGTACACAACTCATTCTCAAATGGCCGTAGGTCTAATAATATCCAAAAGATGGCATGATTGCGAGAAGGCATCACATTACATATACACATATATTATATACTTTGATATTTCGCTTTCAGTCAGTGTCAGTGTTGGGACAAAACATTGTTTATATGTCATGCTTGGTAAGGCTAATATGATTCGCTAATGTGTCATGTGTACGTTAAAAAAATATTTCTTTGATTCGGTAAATAACTGTGCACTTGCATTGTTTAAAAACTAGTCATGTAAAATGCATATCCCGTTAGCCTTAAAATACTTGTTACAATTAACCTTAATCCCGTACAACTTACAACTATGCGTTTATCAACGTGCATGTGAAGCCAACTTCTAAATAACTGAGCAGTTTAAATTTCCAAACATCAATTTTTACGACCCCCATCAAACTTTAATATTTCCCATTGCATTTTCACGAAGCGCGTTAAAATTAGATGAAATTCTAAATATTAGCGGGAATGTGTTTTCCCTATATACGGTATGTTAACACCCCTATTACCATTTTATAGCAAACCATACACTTATATTCCACTTAAAAATTCAAGGTTTCCCCCATGTAGCAGGTTTTTGCTCAAGGATGTAATACTAGCTACAGGTTATGCAATAAAATCTTGGAGCGAGGGGTGTGGTTGTGTATGGGGTGGGGGAGGGGGGGGGAGGGTGAGTGGCACGACACACTGGACGGACTCAAGATAACCCCTCTACAATGCGTGACGCACGAACAATTTCAAGGTACCATTCTATACTACCCGTATAGAAAACAAACCCTTGATAATCATACAGAGTCAGTACAGAACTGAAGTGGGTGTAAATTTCTTTCTTCGAAACTTTCAACTCTTGCGGTAACTTTCTTTCAAGTTCAACACACAAGCATTGCTATCTAAAAGATCGAGCATTAACAAGAGGTAATTTCAAGTTACAAATATTTTTGTCGCTGTAACGAAAGTGTAATCGTAGTTTAATAACGGGGTTTTTACTGTGTAATGATATGTCTTGAGTTACAGTTGGTACCCTACGGTGTAAAGCTCATGTTCTGATCACGGACACAATATGAAGGCGTTGTTTGAAGTACTTCGTTTAGTTGCAAAGTTGAATCTTGAACTCTGTAACATTAAATTACCTGATTCATGATCCAGATAGTTAGTACATATTTTTTATAGTGCGTAATATGCTGTCGTGCAAGCCAGCGATGAAATTACGATAAACTGTCGCAATAGGTCAACATCTTAATGGGAAGCAATTATCTTATCGATTATATTTTTGTGACACTTTCTTAACATGCTAATAATCGTCCCCTATTACATCGTTAGAGTATTGAGCTATGGTATAGTAACAAACCCACATTACACCACACTATAGAACTAAATACAGAATAAATGCATCCTTACAACAATGTCCACCTTTCTCCAATGCAGGTTTTTCGTAATAGCGGAACTTGGAATAATTGAAGTTTGAATTGTTTGAACGACAAATTAACGTCACATGTCATGCCCAAGAGAAAATATATTAAAATTTTTCAATATATTTAGAGATATTAAAATGATATTAAAATAGAGATGTTAAAATGTGTATGAAGATCAAAAGTATAAAAAATACTCATTATAGTCTTTAAAAGGCGTTCAGTGGCAGCTTTTCGTGTACGGTGGAATCGTGTGTTGAATGGATATCCTCGTCATTACTCATTATGTTGTGTAACCCCTGAGGTTCTACCAACATACTTTATTATGATGCAATGCTAATATTATACAAATTATCTTTTATGGTAAACATAATTGATGTCAAGTACGTAATGCTGTTCAATGGACTTTGAGTACGCATTTATCTAAATGTTATGGTTATACGTTTTGTGTTTTCTGTGAAAGGCTGCTGAGATTCTGTCACCATTTCAATACAGATAATTATTATCTCATGTGACACTTTCTCGAAAATATAAAGCACTACAGCCTTAGTTAATACACCAATATTTTACTTGAAAGTAAAAATATTGATATTGTAACGATATTATAAAGTTCATGTATATTTTCGTTTGAAAGGCCTATGCCCCATCTCGCGTTCGGCGAGGAACGTAAACACTATGAGTTCTCATCAAGGGGCGATACACCTATGAGCAATTTTAAAATTTAAGGTGAGAAGAAATCAATTAAGGTAGCCAATTCAATAATGCACCAATATAAATTATAATGCTACTATTTTTATGCAGTATGATGTTTTCAAAAATCATTTACATCGAACTTTTGTGCAAATTAATTGCTGCTTCTTTAAATTAATACATATAAACAAAGAGATTGTTTTTACAAAAACCAAGCATGTTGCTTCAAATCAGATCATAAAATTTAAAAAAAATCATTTGTGAGGTGGTTGAATTAACATAGTAGCTTAAAGATAATGCCATATTTTTGGATAGAAATCTTTTTGACGTGTTTGATTTTTGTTCAGAAGCAATAAAACAAAAGAAATATATTCAAAACCATCATTGAAATGATCAAATTCGAAAATTTTTAAACATTTGAATGGTTTTCGATTGAATTCCAGTACTGTTTACAAAACATGGACTGTATATACTCTTAGCTTAATATAAAAATAACATGAATACTTGAAAGTGAAAGATGTGCTCTCCTTTAATATATGTATGATACAGATGTTCGCATAAATTATTTACTAGACGTAGTGTTTCATGAAACTGAGATTAAAACTAATTAAATGCCCTGCAATGAGGCCGGCAATGCAATACGTCACTAGGATTCAAAAATATTTATTCATTACTGGAACACGGTAAGAGAATTATTTCAAATCTGCTTTCAAAAATTATAATATATTCACATTAGCTCATAAAAGCAATAAAACATATTTTTAATCTGAATAAAAGAAAAATGTGATGCTATTCGTGTGACCTGCTTCTCTTTGGGGCTTTGATTAGTTCCAATATCCTTGCACTTCCTTTGAGCTTAATTCTTCATCAACGTAACCGTGCAACAAGTTGTGTGCAACTTGCACAGTGAAATTCAAACATAGAAGTAACTGATACGAAGACCTATATTTAAAAAAAAAAAACACACATATTTTAAATGATTCTAGTAATGAATGTTTCATTATTTTAATTAACTAAACAACAGTACTATAAAAAAGTTCAATCGATTAAGCAAAGTGAAAAATAAAACAACCATGAGGCTCACATTATGATTAAAACATAACAACAAAATAATAGTCATAATATTGGATGAAGCAATAAATATGACTGAAATTGGTATACAAATTGAATAATAGTTGTGTGTTATGTGTGAGGTGGGTTATTAACTATCTCAAGGACGAATTATCATGACGTCACGATCTAACATGGCTGCTACAAAGAGTACTTGAAGTGGCCTTTGTTTACAAATAAGTGCAATGTCGTCCAATCCGCATAAAGCTAGACGAGCGCGCTACGTCAGTACTCCTTGGCTCTATAGGGACTAGTTTCCCCGCTAGGAAGCTTATAAGCTCTGCGATTGCGAATGGTGTGACTTTTGTTATGGAATTGTGCAAGATAATAGTAAAGGTAATAGTATGAAAGTGGTAACGGTATCGTAGTGGTAATTGTATAAGCTGGTAGCTGAGGTTGAGGGTTATCATATTCTAGCCTATCATGACCTTTTTTAGGGTGCGTTATAAAGTTATTCAAATGAGCAATAACAAACATTCTATTTAGATTAGTAAATATGGAAGTATAAAATTAAAATAAGTAAAAAAGAAGAGAAATGTAATAATACTTTCGCATTTTTTAAAAGTGAATAATTTATGGCAACGATTTAAAATCTGTTCACAATCCAGTAAAAAACTAAAAAATATTAATCTGTATTATCGGACTAGCACAGAACCTCGTTAGTGGTTGGTAAGAATCAACCAACATTTTAACATATATTTCGTTTGTGGGCAAGCAAGAGTGTTGTTTATTGCCTTCAATAATTTACACTTGGAAATTGTCGCCTTCACAGCTTCGGTGCTGGGCCTGCTAGAGAAAACAGCCCCAAAAGATTCAGCGCTGGTACAGGAAGTTACAGCCAATGTAACTAGGAAGCTGGTTGACATGTTTAATACATCCAACAGGTAACGGAATGCAACAAGTATGCTGGTTGACATATTGTTTAGTACATCCAACAGGTAATGGAATGCAACCAGTAAGCTGGATGACATATTCAGTACATCCAACAGGTAACGGAATACAACCAGTAAGCTGGTTGACATATTCAGTACATCCAACAGGTAACGGAATGCAACAAGTAAGCTGGTTGACATGTTCAATACATCCCACAGGTAACGGATTGCAAGAAGTATGCTGGTTGACATGTTCAATACGTCCAACAGGTAACGGAATACAACCAGTAAGCTGTCTGACAGCTTCAGTACATCCATCAGGTAACGGAATGCAACAAGTAAGCTGGTTGACATGTCCAATACATCCAACAGGTAACGGAATGCAACCAGTAAGCTGTCTAACAGGTTCAGTACATCCAACAGGTAACGGAATGCAACCAGTAAGCTGTCTGCCAAGTTCAGTACATCCAACAGGTAACGGAATGCAACCAGTAAGCTGTCTGACTGGTTCAATACATCCATCAGGTAACGGAATGCAACCTGTAAGCCGTCTGACAGATTCAGTACATCCAACAGGTGACGGAATGCAACCAGTAAGCTGTCTGCCAAGTTCAGTACACGCAACAGGTATTGGAATGCAACCAGTAAGCTGTCTAACAGATTCAGTACATCCAACAGGTAACGGAATGCAACAAGTAAGCTGGCTGACTGTCTGATAGGTTCAGTACACCCAACAGGTGACTGAATGCAACTAATAGGTTCATAACGGCGCATTTAAGTTGAACATCACTACCACTCAATTGTGTATTCTAACCAATAGTATTTTGTAAATCACATATGACAGAAGATATCTACTATATCATTTGTCTTCGTGTTTTGTTTACGAATAATAGCATAATTCATCAGCTGCTACACACGTATAATACAAATTAGTAATGTTTGTGGGAATCACACTATTATCCAATCAAATACCCGTAGAGCCTATAATTTGATTTCAAAACAAAGCGGTATTTTAATTTCTTCCAGTACTACATTTATTTTAAGTGAACATCGTGTATCTAGTTAAACAGCTTTTGTGATTGTGCCTTGTGTATATTTGTGACTCTTTTCAGAAATTTTAAAAATAGTACGACGGTTGAATTGGTGATCCTTCTAATACCGCATGGATTTCGCGTTTTACATAATTCATTATTATCATTGATATATCTCCATCACAAACCATTCGCTTCACATCTAACAACCTTGACGTGTAAACACAATAAACAAATAAGTTTATCGTCGCTAGTGGGATGTTGGTGGGCCTAATTGAAAGCTGCACCCTTTATTAAACAGCTGTTTGTCGACACAAGTTGGAGCAATCCGGAGTAGAACCGCGAGAACGGAGCCGCCGAGGCGGTGTTTTTGCTGGTCTAGCTTCAAGCGTCACTAGCTGTGTCTGTCTACTCTCCTCCCTTTACGGCCACCGTCCCCGAACAAGAAACCCGAACAATTCCCTCAGAAAAAGAAAAAAACTTTCTCACAGAAATATATTTTCGTAACTTTTGATAGCAAAACCGAGTTTTTATGGACATTTTCTGAAAGTACGTTGATTTGATGACAAAAGTAACGCTGTCAAGAAATACTGATACAAGTTTTTGAAAGTTTTTTCTCCTCTGAAACGCTTTGACTCGCAAGTGAGACGTTTCCGTTTCGCTACAATCAAAAGTGAACGCTGCGGAGTTATGGGAAGGTAAACCGCTTCCTGACAACTTCCAAACTAATAAAAGAGGCAGTTATGCAGCTCAACAATATAAGAATGGTTTATATTGCCTTCTTCAATCTTGTTTGTGAGTTTATTTATTTATAAACATTGTGGTGGAATGGGCTATATCCGGCGTACGTGGTTCTGTTAAATGTAATTTGTTCCCCGCCTGAGTTCAGAAGCCCAAGAGTGACCAAGTGAGATGTTGAAAAGGGGCGTGTTATGTTGCCGGATCTCTATAGCGTCCCGGATTGATTGTACCGATAAAAACGAAAGGTATACTCCGTGCTGTACACCGTGGGATTTCTATTTGGAAGTTATTTATATTGAATTGACACACCTCACTTCTTCATCATCACACATAAACATCTAACTAATTGTTTTACCGATTGAATTACAGATTACAATTACAGAATTAATTACATTTCCTTGTTTCCATAATCTTTGATCCAAATCCTTACATAATTGTGTTAGAGGTATAATTCTGCTAAGAAGAGTTCAGGGAAATTGCGATTAAAAAACACTTTTATTTGTATGTGTTTGCAAGGTATTCTCTCAATTTATATTATAGAAAAAAACAACCTCGAGATATACGTTCATTCAAGACTGTCAGCTCTTGCTCTTCAATGCCCGACTCTCCTGCAGAACTACCTACTTATTCCACGACGAGACTTCGAGCTCAGACGTGAAACTAATACACAAGTCTTTGATAGACGATCTAAAATGTCTTTGGAGAAATAAACCCCCTCTTCGATCGCAATATAGATCACTCAAGTGTTTGAAGACTATATTTCAGGAAGCAACGTACAGTCGGTACGTCAGAGTACCAGTACAATTTGTATTTGTTCTATTCTGTCTGTAAATGTATACAATACAAAATGTAAACATCTATTCCATTTCCATGTATACTATATTGTATTGTAATTAAGGCCAGTGAAGGGCACAATGCCCTCTTTAGCCTGATGAGTGATGATTGATGAATGATAATGAGGAAGGGAGGAGGGGAAGCCTGGTACCGGAACGTAGCCTACTCTTGCAGTCGAAAAGAACCAAGGGGACCATCGGCTTTACGTCCCATCCGAAAGGACGGTGTACTTTGACCAGTCATATAGGTTCCTCCACTAACCTGGACTATCGATTATAGTTGACGAGAAGAACGAAGCTGTTACACAAGCTTTCGAACCCTCCAATCTGCTCTATAACCAACGGTAACCTAGTGTTTCGGAGGAGAGTGGTCACCCATCCACCTCCTATCCTGACCCGAGTTTGCTTAACTTCGGTGTTCATATGGGAACCGGCTAAGCGACCGCGGCTAAACCGTGTATATCGCTCCTCCTGGTTTAAGCTTGATTGACAAAGTACATCGTTTCACTCTGGGTGGGAGATAACGATGTGGCCAAACTATAACTTGGTTCGATTTGTTTGGACTGGATCGGCCTTGTTGTGACTAGAGTGGGAGATGAAACGTCCCCCCCCCCCGCCCCCCCCCCTGATGTCCTAACGAGCCAACGATGCCCCTGATGTTGTCCGTATCGCATCTCAGTCTCTGCTCTGCTGTGACTGTGAGCTGAACTGAGGCCAACGAGGGTTTATACAGACGTTGAGCGATAGAGGATAATTAGAGGGAGGGTCGTATTGATTGACTTAAACGACAGAGGAGGCTCATTTGCCAGCGCACGGTACTCGGTTCAATTCCCACTGACGTCAAACGTGACTGAAGAGTTCTATCGTTATGAGAATAGAATCATTAAAATTTATCGTATTGTATTATATTATACAAAATGTGTTATCTGTATTTTAGCATACATAATAATTAAATCAATGTATTACTTATTACTCACAACAGATTTAAATTCAATATTTATGTATTTATGTATTTTATGTATATTTTTATGTACCTAAAATGTATTTTTCCAATAAACAATAGCTCAATCCTGCCCAGGCAAAATTTATGTCCCTCTTCAGGTGACTATTACGGTAATTGGAATAGTTAGGAAGGAATGTCCGAGCATGTTAGTTCATGGTTCAATCCCAACATTAGCCTGGCGACTGAGGAAAAACCTCGGGATCAATCTTCAGTCAGAACTTCCCGAATTAGAGTCTCGCGTCTTACCGCTGAGTCACCTATCGGTTTATTAGGTGAATATGTCGAACGAGCTATGTGGCGGCAATAGTAGTAGTAGGCAATAGTGTAGAGGCGTGAGTCACATTCTGGGCACACAGGTCGGAGGAAGATGTAGGTCAGTATTTGATAAAGTAGGGATGTGGACGATATTCAAAGCATGCTTATGATAAGGAATCTATGGGGTTTCAATCTACGATTTGAAAAATGTATTTACGAAGCATAGTAATCAAACACGGCAGAAAAACTTACAAACGTAACTTTATAACCCCCCCCCCCCCCCCCTCCTATCACACTCCCAGGGACTTACTTTCACAACTATAATGGAATGTCAGAAAATATAAATGGACATAATTTATTTTCCCTTCCACTCTAGTTCTTTCTTTAGTGGTGATCGTGCAAATCGTGAACAAAACATGACACGTGGACAGTTAAGTAAAACTACCACACATAACTAAAAATTTTACAGCATAAATTGAATTGGTATAACGTTTAAATAATTAAATTTACTATATTTAGGAGATTAATGATGGTTAAATGCGTGATATTTGGAAAGCAGGGGAACTTGATACTAGGAATATGACAACATAAACATTAGTTCTAAACATGTATTTTTTCATAGTCATACTAAAACTAAAGACATGTTCTATAATATTACAGTAAACTGTTTTTGTGAATAATTAATTTTTTGTATTTAATTTGTTTCATTTTTCTTAAAGTGATACGAATTCTCTTTATGCGGCCATAGATATTTGTATTCTGAGAAGTGATTTTAGTAAACTGACCTACTTTCATGTGTTGTTCACTGTTTGCAATACTGTTCCTCATATTGAGGCTAATGCTCGACACTAGTTTCAATTCGATTCGAACTTTGCCCAATTGTCTGACGTGTTCTGAGTCATATTACTTGTAATGCACAACAACAGACAGTTTTACTCGCAACCTGGCGCAGTTCAGTTCTAGTTGAGTGTTGTGAGTGTTACAAGGATAGAGATGGCTCAGCGCTACCATACGAGGCTGTACATCGTGAGGTTGCTGGTTCGATCACCGCTATCGACAATCCTGACTGGAGGGGTTTCCAGATTTTCATCAGTCACAAGGTGAGTGATTCATACTAACAGATCATTATCAATCCTATAGGACATACCTAACCAACAATTGCAAATGTGTGAATATTTTAATATATAATATATATAATAAAATTATTCACATCATGAACTTCCGACAAATATCTAGAAGGCTAAGGTTGCCGTGGTGAAAACAAATTAGTATCTGAAGTTCATAATACCAGGTCTGGGTGGATCACTTTACTATAGTAAACAAACATTTGGTTCCATTTCAACCAATGCTACAATGACGTGTGTTCACTTTTGTCACATGTGAAGTGTAACTTTACAAAGTCCGTGAATCCCCTAGCGCAGGTTGGTTGGAGTTCGACGAGCCCCCGTCAAGGTTTCATAGACCTTGGCCGTAATCTATCCTAACGTAACGTTTTGCTCAAGGTTATGTTGGCGTACATTATGATTTTGCAGCGACAACAACCTTGAATTCTTGTTTCTGATTGTATCACGATGGTATTTAGTTGTCAGGTCTGGATCATGGTTTAAAGCTCGGTGTAAGGTTGATTATTAACGTTGACTGGCCGAACTGAGTGTCCATGCGCATGCGTGGGCAATGAGAAAGACTCATATTTAGATTTATAATCTACTATATAATAAACTTCATTCTGAGTGCAATTATAAATTTGAAATTTTATAATTGATTTTATTCATGAAAGTTGATTGGAAATTTCACAGAACATAATGGCGGTAAAAAAAAACACAATTTCACAATGAGTCCATGAACTATAATTATTACTATTAAAGTCCATTGTAGATAACCAATCGCAATGAAACAAAACCATTTCCAAGTTTTTTGAGATTATTTCACATTCAAATGAATCTCAACGTAATGAGTACATTAATTACAAATTAATAATGAATTCAATACAAAATAATTTGCAAAGCTTAAATATAAATTGAGAAAATAATAGGGTTTTAATAGATTTTGTTAAGAAATTTACAACAATGATGCATTTGCATTTCAACACATCTGTAGTACTTATTCATAAACAACTTTGTTTACCTACATCACGAAGACGTCGCATAGCATTTAATTTAATTTCCGAGAGAAAGAAAAGTATTGGTCACTTGAAGCTAAATATTTAAATTAAAAGGTTCACTTGAGAAAACATATTATTATGTTCCTGGGATTCGCAAATAAATAGTGTTGTATTTTCCAGACCATTGCCGATACTAAAGTTCTCTATTGCAACTGCAATGTACGATCGTAGTTTCAAACAATTCCAATATCTGTGATACGGTCATGTGTCGTTATATGAATTCATTCCCAATCGAGGTTCCATTTTATTGGCAAGTTATTTCTGTTCCATTTGAAGTAATAATTAAATTACTTACTATCATAGGAACTCTATATTGGGAGAGATGGTTTGTGTAGAAACCAGACATCACAAAACCCAATCCCCAAGTGGGAATTATATAAAGGTCTCTCGCTTGCCGGATGGGCGCCTTGACCACTAGACCACTAAGGCTCGCAATTTTGCATACCGTTTTTGAGCACAATACATGACTTTATTCATCAAGGATATTTTAATAATACATCACATAAGTAAGCCCCGACTGAGTACAATCCAGAACGTGTAGATGGGGTCTACAATCTATGTACTTACATTTATGTCGCTTGAGCTACCGAAGTTAAGAACCTTCTCTTTATACTTTGCGTTTTTATTACTAGTATTACTAGTATTGTTATAATTGTAGTTGTTGCTGTTGTAAATACAATATGAGGGACCAAACTTTGAAATGGAATTGTAAATAAAAAGAATGTATATGATTTATTACTCTCATATCATACATGGTAGGACCTATACAAGAGTAGATATTATCACAAAGTTATAAGAACTATATTTTGTTATTATTTGCAATTTTATATTTTTATTTTGAAAACTACTGGAGTCATCTGACTGGAACGTTGGTTGAGTTCAACATAATATACACATACATCCATGAAACAATATGTTATTAAACTTTTTCTCTGGATGTATATACGGCGTAATATTCACGATATCAAGTTATAGTTTTGAAATGAGGTTTTTACACGTTGATTATTTTACTATTTGGGACATAATGTTATCTAGGAATCAGACGTGAAACTCCATAAGAGAATGAAGCTGACTAATTTAGAACGCTCCATATCAGCTGACATGATTCCAACATGTCATGTTTGCGTATCAACGATTGTCATGTCGGTAATGTCAGACGACAAGTTAGTGTCGGGTCCGGAAACCCCAAACAACATGTTGGGTCGGACTTTGTCATTGTGTAACAGACAGATCTACATACAAGTCTTCTGAATCTGCACCGGCCAATGCTAGTTTCATTTATTTATGTATTCATTTAACTTAGTTATCGAATTCATTTATACAACTGATTTAGAAATGAGGACAGTAAATAAAACTACACAATTACAATGAAACAATAGAAACACACGGAACAAAATTAAACGGAAAAATATTTAAAAAAAAATACAATACAAACTATATTTAAAAAACACAATATCATTGTAAAAAAATAAATATTACATTGGCATTACAGAAATATACGCGAGCGTGGAAAGGACAGTAAATTCATTACACACAAAAAAGGGAGATAAACATAAACAGAGACAAATGCTAAAAATGATAATTGTATGAAGAGAGAAATAAAAATAGAAAAAGAGAGAGAAAGAGAAAGAGAAAGAACTGATTAATAAACGATTCCAACTAAAACGAATATGAGGATTGCAACAAATCAAGAACTGCAATCAAGGAATGAATAAATCTTGAAATGTCGTACGATCTTCAAATTCTAGATCCAAAAATAAAGAATTAAGTAGATGCAATCAAACTGAATCAAGAGATTCAGGACAAAAACGGAATGTGTATTCTCGACTGAAGAAAACCGTTAAATTCTAAACCGATGAGAACACACATTAACCTACGATAAGACAATACTACATTTAATATATACACTACAATAATGTACATTAAAGTATATTGGATTAAAATTAATCCTGGGGCCATGAAATTTTCTCCATACAATTTCATACCTTACACAAATTACAATATTCATAGTCACTAAAAGTTTGAACTAAAGAACTAAACTTGACGGTATTTTAAACAAATTTAATTATTATATTTTGCCTACATTTGTTTATTATTGGTATAATATTATACAGGTTAAGTATTGCTCATAAATATGTAGAAATCGTGAGTTCGTATTGCTAACTGCCATGTTAGTTTTGAGCCATGGGCGTCGAAACGAAAGATTCCTTAAAGCAATATTCTTTCATCTCAAGTCCCAACCCATCTTTTGTCCAGTCTCGCCTCCACGACAGTATCGAGTGTTGAGATAAAAGGTGTGGAATCCAACATGTTATCACTGTGTTGTTTTCCCCCCGCGTTTCCCGACGCCAAGTCAGAAAACGGAGCAAGACTAATGAAAATACCGCTCTATGGTCTCCGCGAGGATTGAGAATAAGATCGAAATTGCCAGAACGAGACTGAGATATCCAATCGGAGATTCCTCGATAAAATAGAAATCACATGAGCTTGCAAGGAACCCCTGGTTGTAGTTGGGGGCGAAATGAAACTGCTCAGACAAGTGCAAGAGGGACAAGTCAATCTCTACTTGAAAAGAATGTTTATGTTATAAAATGAAAAGTTCGTGAGAGTAGTTTTGTAATTAGATGTGAGTAGTTTTATTTTAAATTATAGTAAAATTTTTCATAAACATGAAGAAAAATAAATGTGTATTGTATGTATAAAGAAAGATGTCATTGTGTTTAAAATCCCTTACAAGGATTTTAAACACAATGAAGATGTAGCACAGAAAACGAGCGCTTACAATGGACTAGAAGCAGAATCTTCTTCATACCGGCAGAAACTTGTGATTGATGAAAAGTCTGGGAAACTTGTTAAAGTGGCCCTTTATGTTAATTTGATGCAAGTCACACCAAAACTACCGCCAAAATATATTATTCAATCTTAAAATTTCTCGGATACGTCGATGTATATTATGTTCCTTATAAATGAAGTTTCCTCCGGCTAAATGTTGAGTGCCAGTTTTATGATATCTTTGGTTAACATCGTGGCCAACTACGAAACGTAACTCCTAGCTCCCAAATTTTGTATTTATAATTTACTACTTATGCACGTGACTTTGTTTTGCGTGAAACTTCGATTTTAAAATAAAGTTTTCATTAAATTTTAAAAAATATCTTACCGTGTATATTTTAAGAATAAACTCGAACAATAGTCTGGTAAACGGAACTTTAACAATGTTTTTTTCCCATAGTGCTTGTCAACGATACATATTTAATACGCCTTACGGCTTACGCCAATGTGCTTATGAAAATATTACATCGTAAGCAATTTGATTGCGCGAAAATTTATTCTGTTATGTTCTTGGTTAGTAGTTAACTTTTTACCATGCGAAATTAGGCTACGCCTGTTTAAGAATAATGTCTGAATAGTGATATAACGTGACTCACAACCCGAGTGCAAAATTATAGAAAGGTAGGTACGTTGCACAAAAACACGTATCCCGATCATGGCAGGAAGTTATGCTTTGACCTCTGACCTGGGTTGGCGCTGAGCCAGCGAGGTCGGGCTCTCGGCCAACGGAGGAAACTGAAGGAAACAGAACCAAAATAATTGGCAACCTTCTTGAAAAGTTTAACTTCCTATAAGCCAGCCAGCTTCGCCTTGGACGGCCAAATGCAACCCCACTTAAAGTTGGAAGTTTCGTTCGCCGAAAACAAGATAATTTTTCTCATGGTTGCTTGGCAACCAGTTGATAGAAAATATTTTCGTAATTATGATGATCATAGATGTTTACTTAGTGTTGCTTGTAAATTATTCATCTTTTCTTTTAATCGTAATTTAGTTATTTTCGAATGGCGTTGATGCTTGAAGCGGATGAAGCTATCCAATAGGTGCCAGCTCATTCCTGGACTCTATGCAAGAGCAGTCAAGACACGACAAGTCAGGAACTAGCACCAAACATCTTCTTTTGGACAATTTGGACAATGTTTATATCTTTTGTGTAAATAGAATGACATATGAAGTAGTAATTGAGGGAGTAAACGAACAATATGTATGGACAGGTGTTTCAATCACGGATTAATGCTTAGTTGGACATATTAAGGTGAGAAGGAATACTAAAAAATATTGAGAAAAAGAATATAGCAGTACATGCAGACCAATATAATATTGCCCATAAATGCAATTCGAATATGTGAAACAGACAATCTACATTTTGTTTGTAAGCCTATGTAGAAATGAATGTGCTTCATAATGATATAATGCATACCTGTTTGAAACTGGAACACAGTACTTGGATTGATCATTTGAAAGAAAAACTCATCGAGAATTGACAAATACCAATTTCTCGTGTGTTGTAAGATTAAATGTAGTATACGTTCTGTATTACGTTTCTTCTCATGCACCCTAACATCACATCCATCTATTCATGGTATTTCCGTTTCAACGACATGAATTGGTTTCAGCCATTACTTGACCCTGCATGAAATGCTGTAATTGTAAATATTACTTCAAGTGACTATATAATTTTATTCAAAACGGAATTTTTTTGCGTATCTCAAGGTTTCCACCATGTTCGTACTTCCATGGCAGTTTAGATATAGATCTCTACGCCTACATTAGACAAGGTCTTGTAGGGAGAAACTTTGAATAATAATTTCGTTAAGTTGATGGACTTCAGTCTTCCAAGACTATTATTAGCTGCTTTTCCAGCAACTCGGATTAATCAAAAAACCCGAAAGGAAAATTCGTTACAAAGAATTGCGTGCAGGTAAATGTACTAACTTTTCAAAAACATTTAAACTAAGTTCTATCAAATTGCCGTTCGTACGTGTTTTTAAATTAACAAAGAGCATTTATATAATTATATTTGAAAATTAGTGAACTTTAAAATTTATGTCCGCTCGTATTGCCATACACATACATTCAACAAAATTAATCATTATACTTTGATGATAAAGGTTGTGTTTTCTGTCCTCCAGAGATATCACATCTCAATTGTGTTTAAATTGGTGAAATAATGCTTCTTTGCTTGCCTAAATATTCAGTATCAGCTGACTTGATCTATTTTCGTCCAAAGTACATATAATTATCTTTGATTGTTGGTGATATACTTAGGGACGGTCTTACAATCTCCTAATAGGAAAGTTATTTGTAGGAATTAAGCTATTTGGAGGATTTCAAGAGATTTGATTGGTGGTTGCCATGGAGACAACAAGCTATTCGACGCATAAGTAGTTATTGGGACATTGTAAGACTGGATCTTAGGCGGTTAAGTTTGAAGTCGTATCAATTTAGGCATTGAGAATGTATTCTTTACCAATACAGTACATATTCTAAGACTTGTTATACGTTTTCATAAAACTAATTTGAAAATATATTCGAAAATAATTGACAAAATTATCCGTGCACGTAATAACATCGAACATAATTTGCAGCGCTGATTTCCATTACCCCCCTCAACCCCCCCGCCGCACCCTTTGAAAGTACGTCCATGCACATCCCACACTCACAGAAGTGTGCTCTGTTGTAACCATGAGTAACTGACGTCACAGTGTTCTAATTAGTTTCTTGTCGCTCTCCGCGACTCCCTCTCCTTGCCAAGAGCTCAACAGGCAGGCAAGCAGACACTGGTGGCTGGTCCGTATCCCATTATTCGCAGCCATTCCATCGACCACAACTCACCCCTTGGGGGTCTACAACTGGACAGTTTTAACGTCCGATTATACAAATAACGGGACCGAAAAACAATGTGATAACTGCTATAACAGTGACCCCTAGCGCTCCGTGAGGCAATAACGGCCAATAAACTAGGCAAGAATGGTCGCCGTGCGCCCGAGAACCGCTTTAAATATTTCCATATGAGATAATATCCCCAAACCGTTAATGTATCATTTACACGGGCTCCCACAACAGTTGATAGCAACCACAAAAACTATTCCACGGGCGCGAACAATGCCGAGCAAAACGGAAACACGCTATTGTTTTATTTTTTCATTCCTCACTTCACACAAAACGCGTGTGATGAAAAATAAGTATCAGATGTCAGTATTACCCATTTCTCTCTTTTTTTTTCTCTTGCTATGTAATCTTTATCTCGTTGTTGAAATATTTCATTTTGTTATGCAAATGCAACGAAATGTGGCTGTCAACCAAGCTTAAATTAAAAAGCCGAACTCGAGTAACAAAAGCGTTCAAACATGGTTTTTGTGCGATGGCTGGTGTCGAGCTATGGTGGCCTAGCTATCCTTAGCGTGGCGTGGTCATTTTCCGCAACGAGACAGGGCATTTTAATTGAACCCTGTTCCCCTTGGGATAGATTTTTCTCCTTCCACATTAAAGCACCATGGATTTGCCCTACAATGGCTGACGTCTGTTCTCGGACAGAGCGCTTTGACGCGGCCAGCAAAATAATTAATTGGTATGCTTTATTGGAATTTTTTCTAGTTTGGCGCTTAGACGTGGCTTCAGTATGTAAAGCAGGTTAGTTAAATGTGGGTGGTGATGTAGAGTAACTGGCACCGTAATCAGTGATGTCGCACACATCAGGAGTTAATTGTCATTCCACTTTCCTCTAACTAGGTCCACTCAATATCCACTCGTGCAACCCAACTATACTAATCAGTGTCAGCAGGTAGCATACATACCCCATAACCGCTTCCACTCAATATCCACTCGTGCAACCAAACTATACTAATCAGTGTCAGCAGGTAATACTCGTAACATACCCAGTACTCAACATTGCTTAACACTGGCAGAAGTTATATTATAACAGTTACAGTATTTAATCTGTAGTTTCAATAAGTAACCCACTATCACGCCGTCTCTGTTGACTCAATAGCTACGAATACTCATTACCTTAGACTCCAACTGTTTTACTGTAACCGCCGTTTGGGTGGCTCGTTGGTCCAGTGGTTAGCATCCCTGCTTCCAATGCTGAAAGTCCCGGGATCAAATCCCGGTTCAGGCAAAAGTTTTTTAACTTCTAATATGTATTCAACTCCATCACTTCTTGTCTTAGGAATAAGTAAACGGTGACTTTGGAGCCGTCCTAGCAGCGAAGCACTCAATAAATTCAAAGTTGTTTTGAATCGGCCTTGTTGATTCTGGCATTTTTCCGCAGGTGTTCGCAATGTTTCATATTTGAAATATCGATCTTTGATTGGTTATCGCTCACTCGTCGATGGTGTTCAAAGCCTACAGGGTTGGTTTAGTCACTTTACATTAAAGTCTCCCACTGCAAATCAGTTAAGTTACTGAGTGAGTAGACTCTAAATTTGAATTTGTTTATTATTTATTTTATTTATCTTACGCGCTACTGCTAATCGGTACCTAGACACCAGCTAACTCGTACAGCATAAGTCTAGAAGTGATCACGTTGTCCCCCCTCCCCCCCCCCCCCCCCCCCCTCCCACAATATACAATGTATCCCTCATTTATAACAACAGTACTTATCATTTGTACGAATTTTCACCTTATGTTTAGCTGACAGACCTTTGCTATGAAAAAAAAGTAACATGTTCATTTATCCATCACTGTGTGCAAATATGGGTGGTAATAATTTTGCACTTAGTTAATAATATTAAATTGTGAATTTTTCGCAGTAAATTGATGTTTTGTCTCATTTAAATTTTCCTAAGGTTTTAGTTTTAATCGCAATACTTAGTTAATAATATTAAATTGTGAATTTTTCGCAGTAAATTGATGTTTTGTCTCATTTAAATTTTCCTAAGGTTTTAGGTTTTAGTTTTAATCGCAATACTCTTCGTTAGAAACGAATACAGCCTTATAAAAGGTGTTGCACTACCATAAATAACCTTAGTTTTCAGTGATGGATTTAGTTTATCGCGAGTTTTGTATTTCTTACAAAAACCGTCGTTAGGAGCAAAACTAACACAATTATATGTTATAAAAGCAAGATCGATATCCGTGAATTATTCCGGCATGGATGATCCCATGGGAAGTTAAAAGTGTACTCTAGGTAAGTGGAAACCTCCTGCTGCGATTTGCACTTAGCTCAAAGTAACTTGATATGTGTTTTATTTTTAAAACTAATTTCTATTGGAGAATTATTTAAATTTAAGTTCGAAGTTTCCGTGGATCTCTTATGTTTGAAATATTTATCAACGATATGGTATAAACGGATTAGGTTGTTGGAGGGCGACCATTTTGCAGATGACTTTGTCATATACTTGAGGTAAGGGGGGCAAGCTTAGAATCTAATAATGAAAGCGTATCAATTTTGGATGCTTACATCCCTATACAGAAAGCATGGGTTCAATTCCTGTTCGGGATGTTTCAGTTTATTAATTTACTTTAATCTATCTTTGTATTATGTAAGTTGTGATTTTCGAGTCACCGTGTCTTTAGTAAATAATGAAATGATAACAATTTAAATCAGTGTTTGTATCTAACAGAAAGGTGGCCAAGATAGTTACACACAATATCATGGAATATGATATCAGTTTCTGAGATAATTATATATTGCCCACTAGAAACTGCATTAGTCAGCTTGAAGGTTTTAGAACTAGGTCTACTTCTAGCTTCAGTTTCTATTGCTATGCCCTGATGTGCATGCCACGTTTCTTCATTAAATTTTCATACTCCAATTCGCTTTTCCAAACGATTTGAAACTAAATTTCAAACTGATTTGAAGTGAAATATGCTACTGTTATGAATGGAGGCAATGTTTCACAAACTTATTACTAATGCAGATTTGATTTAATAACGTTTACCCAATCGTTAGGTCAAGGACGTCGAGTGAGGAAAGGGACAAGTAGAAGGTATTTAGATTATGTTGATACGGTAAATTTAACATCGGTTGTGATTCGAGATGAAGATTATGTTTTGAAATTTATAATTAAGATTTCACCTTGTCAAACCAAATTCATATTTTATTTCTTTTTTGTAGTGGTGCAAGAAATTTTTAATGCTTCTGACAATATAAAATTTATAATCAAATAATAAGAATATAATTTGCGTAATATTAGTATTAAAAATCTATAGCAAACAATTAAACAAATCGTTTATACATTCGAAGTAAATATTTTACAACGAATTTGAAAACTATAAAGTCAAATGTGTACAGTTTCACTCGATCGTCAATGCAAACGAAAATCCCTGTTACTTTAGCGAAATGTTTGTGTTCATCCACACATTTTCTGCGAGTCAAGTTGTGTTTTGTAAAAGTCTTCCCACGTTCCCGAAACTCTGTGGTCCATCCCGTGTGGTGGAACTAGAATTGTTCTGATAATTATCTACCTAACGAGCAAAGGAACTCACGTAGGCCTGGACGTTTAAAGCAGCTTTATTTTCAGCAACGTTGGACGGGCCTACATTTTTGAAAAAACGGTGACTAAATGAGTCCAGGACAAAATAAAGCCGTTGCAGCAATGAGCTCTTACATGATTACCCCGACTAAAGTGATTGTAAGCGTATTTCATTGATGATTTATTTTGTCTCATTGCCACGATTATCGTGCCCAAAAAACATGACAACCTATTGCCACAATCCGATAACAAAGCTAAGTTCCCATGCCTGCGTTTTTCCAACGCAGCGGCAGATTACTTCTAGTTTTCTTTAACTTTGAACACATCACGAGATCCGTATAGTCTAATTTTGCTTTTAGTTCATCCGCATCATCATCTAGATCTAATAATCTAAACACTATGCGTTACAAGTTACAGAAATTTAATTAAGTAATCTACGTATATTTAATTCATACCAGCTTTGGTGACCATTATTAGAAATTATATATTCGTAATTTCCCTCTGATTATTGAAATTACAAGAGAATATTTTAATATAAATTTGTTTACATAATCTTAATTATTTATTTATTTATTTACTATAGTATAAAATATATTCTGGAATAACAGCTTCAAATGTGTGTTTCTTTATTGGTTGGCCACAATTTTGTTGATGTAAATCGCATCATGTATTTTAGAAATCACGTTGCTCTAACCTGTAAAGGAACATCCTTGTGTAACCCGAAGAAACTTCTACAATACACAGAGTCGAGTATTAACAGAATGAGGAATTATTATGTGGGATTGTCACTTTTCATCAGGCATAAAACAAAGCTATTTCACAGCAGCCTGTGATGAATGTAGGTTGTAAACACGGCACCAGGAGCAGCACACGCAACAATTCAGAGAGGCATACGAGTGGAATAGTGGAAGGCTGTGACAGGACAAACGAACGAACTTGTATGAGTTCACACTTCGTTATTTGTGACTTGTGACGTGTGTCTTTGCGTTTCCACGCTTAGAGGGTAGGCATAACATATCACGGCTGGATGTTCTCCTAGGCTGCGGAACACCCAATTCCAGTTTATTAAAATTGCCATTAAGATATTTTTAAAATGTCCCTTTGGGCGGTATGCACAGACAACTGTCAAGTTAAGTACAGGATTTGTTGCTATGGAATTGTTTTATTCCATGATTTTTCCAAAATAAGAACAAACGTGATAGCAACCATAAACAAATCACATAAATCGACTCTGCATTCCGCCATGAAAAGTCTTCTTTCTTATAACTTTTTCTTTATTCCAATAAAAATTTAAGTTGTTCAAACTCACATATTTAACTTTTTTAATGTGTCATTGCAACACAATTTGAGAATTTAATTAATTAATTTGAAAAACGGAAATCATTATTAAAACCCAGAGACGTGTAGGCCTATATAGGAAAGTTAATTTCTCTATCTCGATATTTGTGCTAATGAATATGCTGTTTTATACATTCATTTCTTTCGATTAGAATTCGTATAATTCCTATTATGTCGAAGAAATCTATAAGTTATTCTACGGAGTTGTTTTCTCCGATATTGACGATATAAATTTCTGTGTATTCAACGCAACTGTTTCTTCCAATATATACGGACGACAAACTTAGAAATATATACAGAAAATGGATTTCACAAAGCGAGTAATATGAACTAATGAATTGTAAGAGAACAAAAATCATTTATAGCAACGACAGAATTATGTGCCGTGGACTTAATGAAAAAGTATTGGAAAACGTAATAAAGGTCGCTTCCTTTCCCCCTACCCTTACCAAAAGTAATGCCAAGCCACTATTTTATTCAATTAGTTTAAACTCCACTTGATAAAATAGCATAAATTCAAATTTGTGTCTCTCGTTGGTTTTGTGTGACTTGTTAGTCTTGTGGGATTATTCTGCTTCCAATTCAGACGGTCCAGGGTTAGATTCCAAGCTGGACTGGATTTTTTGGAGCCGTCACTTTGTTTGGAGCGTTTGGAGCAAAGGACATAATAAATTGTATAAATTCCTCCACTGAAATTCAGTTGCTAAAAATAAGTTCCAGTTCAGAAATGTAGGGTGTAAAAAATAATAACAATTTAATTTATATATTTATTTTATCAGGATTGTTGGGTTTAATTATGTTTTGTCATGAACATTATGTACGGTACATGAATGTATCAAACAGATCATTTGGGTATTTTGGCCATGAATAATGTCGATCTCCCCACGGCGCTGTCTCTCAGGCGTCGCGACGCTCGACGCGTGGGTTGTGACGCTCCGCGGGGCACCATGGGATATTAATCAAACCAGTGACGTCACCGGACAATGACACTCGGTGATGGAATATTTGACATTTGAATTAATAATAACAAATTGCATGTCAAATTCACGCTCAAAGAAAGCCAGCCTACAAATTGTCATTTTGATAGGCAGGGCAGGGAAACCTGTAGGATTAGGATTATTGTATGAAACAAGCCGGACTAGTTCAATATAGTCGGGAATAAATTTTAATAGCTGCAGGCAGGTCGAAACGAAAATAAATAAATCGTCCTTTGCGTGAATGACATATTATGCAAGTCTTTTTACCTGTGTTTATCTAATGATCAGCTGTTCCAGTGATAGTTCCCAGTTTGATGTAGAGAAAATGTTTAGACGTGATACTGGACATTGCTTGTTTTTTTATTTTATTATACATAAGCTTATATAAAACATCGTTCATGAACATTATGCCACTAAATTCTACAAATTATACTCACTTGTTGACTTTCTAGTGTCCAAGATGCTTCATTAGTATCTTACTATAACTCTAAAATCAGATTTCGTTATTATCTAGGATATTATTTTATTGAACGGTAATTCATTTATCTGAATTAGATTATAAACATATTCTCATTATTCAACTTATTTCTACTAACCCTAAACTCTTGAAGGGGGGGGGGGGGGGAGGATTCAGGCAGCATTATTAGTGGCAGAAGTCCATCCACATCCATCAGATCGCCTCACATTGAGACTGACTCTCATATCAAATACGTGTAGGCCTATGTGTTTTCCATGATAGCAATATACCATTATACATTTCCAGTGCTCTAGACAAACTATCAAGAAACTCGGTATTTTTATCGTAGCTGCATTACAGCAAAACGTCAATATGACTGTTTTAACAATGCGGATATTACTATCGTTATTATCACATATTTTTAGTCAATATGACTATTATCGTATCCACAATCATTTAGTGCTTAGATTGGCGTATATTATTCAATATACAATAATTATCACTAGAAGTAGTAATGATGATTTGTTATACGAAATGTGTTATTTTTATTAAACTGAAATGAAATGTCATGTGTCAAAGTACCAACACTCCAGTTGTCTGACACTGTTTGAAACCGTATTGTCAGCGCATCTGGCATGAATGCCAACAGTGATGGTACAAACTACAATTACTCCACACAGCAGGAGCACAACAATTGCTATGGGGGGGGGGGGGGGGAGTAGATTCGCACTGACTTGAGTAGTAGTATTGCAATAGCGAGCAGCTGGCGGGCGTTGAGATCTCGTGTAAGAATAAGTTTGATTACCCTACACTTATGCACTATGATGCACTATGATGCGTGATTATGCACTTTTTGCACTGCCTCCCATGCTCTCTCACGGGGGAGAGTGCTAAAAGTACAGAAGGTGTAAGTTAATCAAACGAACCTAATGTGTCAGGAATTTCGTGAAGACCAGACCACTTTCGGCGTGATGATTTTAATATGTGTTACCAAGTGTTACCAAACCTGGAATTTTGTATTGTATGAAACCAAAACTATCTGCAATGGCATCACTTATACTTCAGTGTTCTTCAACAGCTAGACATGAACGTATATGTTAATGGCCTACACAAAAAAGAAGTAAAACTTAATTTGATACAGTACGTTGAATAAAATAAAAATTCTAATTCAATTTATATCATTGTCAATGTACCTATCATTTTTTTTTTTAGAAAGATGATATCCACATCCACTTACTAAAATGCAACGTTATTTTTACTGCATAATGTATTATATGCATAACATTAATGTGCATGGCTTTGTCACATAATCAGATGAGCGGAAATATATTAACTTGACTTACGTATTCTCAAGTCGCGTTTGAATGTTAAGGATAGGCCTCAATAGAATATTAAAATGAGTCAAATTTTAAAGTAATATTAGTTCTGGACCATATGAATATTATTGCCTTAAGTAAAAGTGTTATTAAATGCAAAAATTAATATTATTATTGATTTTGTCTTTTGTTATTGTAAGTTTTAACCTTTCATATACTTCCGTCATGTAAATTTTGTAAAAAATAGTGCGCAATTCATAATTTTTTTAAATTTACTTTTAATTTTGTTCCGTCAATGTAATTAATGTAGTAATTATCACAACATCACTATAATAGGTGACAAACTAAATTCCTGCAGTGAGTTATGTTCACATTAGTGTTTGCTATATTGATGTACGCATGGACAACTTTCTAATGACGTCATTCTCGTCATGATTGTTTGCAGGGATCGACATTCCCTAAATATTGGATTGTTTTGAACTTCCCTGGCCCACAGCACACACGCTTACGCATGAAACTGCGTGCACGCATACTGAATGGTAATTAAGTCGGGGTATGGGGTTGTAGGGTTAATCCGGAATATATCTCTGGGTAGTAACCTTTGGTTTGAACTGCGCACTGCATTATATCAACTTGAGTTTACATATATGAGAAGCCCATAAGTCAGTTGGTCATGTCATTGTGAATTCAGTTCTATGAGTTATTGTTCACGTTTGGACTCACGGACAAAACTACCATTATGTTCTCGATTTCTTCATTTCTCACAATGGAACTAACGTCGGTCGTTGATGTATTAATTAAATTAAACTACAAAGGAATTCGGTTCAAGGTCATGTTCATACCACCACATTCGTGTGCAGAGATGTAGGAATGAGAGGGTGGGGGGAGGACCATGGCAGAGTCGATAAAGAAGTTCTCCCTATAGGGGAAACTTCTTTATCGACTTTGACCATGGTATACTACAGAGTTGTCTACAACAGTAACAACAACAGTACATTTTGTGGATTTTCTATAAATAACAAGAGATTTGATGTTTTCCTGTCTTCACTCATTCTAGTTAACAGTTGTCACCAACGAATTTTATGTTTGGTACCTTGTTACGACGGCTTTAAATTCACAGTTACCAAGGACGTAGTACTGCATTTATGTATGGGTGTTTCAGAAAAAAATGAAACAGTTTTAACCGGCAATCTAATCTTGGATTGATTTGATTATTTCGTGTTTAATGACGTTCTCGACAACTAGGTCACATGACGTTGGGGGCCGATTGGGGGAAATGGATAAGTAGGACATGAGTCGTTCTGTCAAAGGGGTTCAAGGGAGAAATGAGGAAACGGGACGACTTAGTTCGTCGTCTCTTATACGAGTCACCCTGGGCCAAATTTTACCCCGGGCCTAGGTGGGGTGCAACCTTGGCACTTTTGAATTGCTAACATGAATAAACACCCCTATAGCTAAAAAAAATAACCCACCACAACCTTAAGTCAATATTAGCTTGTGGCGGAGATCAATCCAATTGTCCCAAATGAGATACATTTTATCCTCTGTTCAAGGTAGTATTCGAATACTCGTTTCAGATAACATACAACAAATGCGGTACAAGTTTGCAAACGGGACATTAACCACCGAAATGGAAAATCGCCGCATCAAAGCAAAGACTGGCAACAGTGAAGAACGGGTCTCTTTATATAATATCCTCACATCAGTTTAGTTACACCACGCAACAGTGTACTTGCAATTAGTTTTATGTAGGTTACATGTAGGTTACATGTACCATGTAACATGTACTCTGTGCAATGCATGTGAATCCACTGTACAACTTCAGCAGTTCATTAATTAGGTTGTGCATGAGTTATATTTAGTTATGAAACTGATTTACGAATGATGACAATTCGAACAACTATATATTATACAAGAAAAACAATAACAATGCAAGTAAAAACTTTTGTGAATATAGTTGCAAAGGTAATCCTGTAACTTGAAAAACAAAACCAGTAGACCGACATAGCATTTATAATTGAAAGTCAAAGGAAAAAGGTGAGAAGAATTACATGTGATCGTATAAGCTAAGCTAACTTAAGCTGAGGTGCTGAGTACGATACTTAAGTACCTACATAGTGAAGACTAGTTATATGGACCGTCAATCCCCTAATTCGGTAAACCTCAAAGTCTAATCTCATGGGCACAAATATCGCCACCCTCATACTCACTAAAAAACATTATATTTAATACACTATTTTATAGCTTAAAAGTTAAATTTTAAAAATTTCCCTGATAATTTATGAATATTTTACGAGCATTTCAGGTTTGACATTTTGCAGTTTTAAGATAGCATTTGTATTGACAGGTCAATTCATTTGATGATGAATAATTCTCCCATTTGAATAACATATGACTTTCACCATTGAGGAAATGGATGTGATGACCTAAGTGTGGAGTTAGACGAGCCACTGCCAGGCGATTTATAGACTTTGGCTCTGCACGTGACTGTTAATCAGTCTAAGGTGTCAAACAGATCGACAGAGATATCTCACAGCTCGGGATTTCACTTTATATCTACAAAGGCAGTCAAAGATATTTTCGTATGACGAAAAAACAATATTTTTCATAAAAAAAACACTATATAATATTTTAAAAATCATCTTCCGGTTTTCAATATGATAAATAATTAATAATAATAATAAAAAATAACACATTTAAATAATAGCAACATACTATAGGGCTATTCTACGAACATCCGGTTGTATTAGACTATTAGGGCAAAGTTTGGAATAACATATGTAGGAAAATGTTTGGGTAGACTATAAAAAGTAGAAAAAGCTCTCTGAAGAGACCGTTTGTGCAGAACATATCCATCATTTTAGAGTCTTACTTACGGACTGTTACCACCACACTGTTACCACCACGTACCTGTACGAAATAGTAAAAAGAACTACACATTTGAAGCCGAGCACACTCGAGATGATATTAACAAAATCATTCAAACAACTCACCCAATGACTCATGTGCCAACTAACACATTGCCGATAAGACGTAACGCAAACACCGGAAATTGCTGTGATGTTGATTTTGCATTGCTGTTGCTGAAATTTGAGCAAAAATTAGTTTTGGTATCTTTCAAAGATCAAAAGGCAGGCCAGGTCACTACGCTTTCACAGAAAAAAATATTAACATACTTTCTAGTAGGTAGCCTTACAGATATGGCTAAACTTGGAAATAGTATTTGTGTTGAAAGTATCATGAATTCATCTACTTGCGAGAGTGAAAACAGGTTACAAATACGTAGGCTATATTGCGCGCCAGTTTATTTGCCGACAAGATCATGAGGACCTATATACTTTCTAACCCCCACCCCCTCCATTCTTACCGACCCCCTGCCCTTCCCTAGTGTAACACAGTACATACAAGTTGACTTTACATTGCCCACTTTCAACTTGCTTCAATGTTGAAACTTTTAAAGGTTCGTTAAAAAGGTCTTTGTTTAGTGTACAATTAAGGCTTTAAATGAAACCCTGGCTTTCACGTTGTGGTAAGGCGAGGGGAGATGCTTCAACAATGCATAGAAAAGTTTGTTTGCTGTTGATTGCTATCTTCTACGCCATATGTTTTCAAACATATTTTTTTCAATGCCATTTAATGACTTTCGTCTTCTATCAATTTTTTCAGTACACATCCGAGTTTCCTGTCAAAGATTTTCATCCCTCGTAAAAAAACCCGCTGGGATTGATTAAATTAATGTGGCACAGGTCGATCTTTTCTGACTATGTAAATACCCAAATATACTAAGTTAGTCACCTCATAAAAGGTCGTAGCCCTATACAAGAGATAGGCCTAGAGTTGACTAGTTTCCCCTAGTACTTAAAAACCATTTCTATGTACCACAAGTTCAACCTTAGGCTAATTTGTAAGTTCAACAAAAAAGAGACGTGTATGTAGCTTTTTATTCGAGGTAAGTTACTATAAAGACTATATATTACCTCGTTCTTGAGTTGTTTGTTGAAAAAGTATTAATCAATTATTGAATAACTTATGTTAATCAATAGCCTATATAAAATAGGTAAACGAAGTGAATTGAAAAGTCTGACAAACCAGGCTTGATCCCACATTTTGTTTAAGTGTATAGCTGACGCAAAATTACCCACGAACCATCACAATCTCAAATAATGTCCAAGTCTACACTATGAATTAATCAATGTATCAACTTTATTGTAAGGAACTTAGTTACGAATGAGTGAACATTCGAGCACTTATGTCTTTTGGACACCCTAGATATACTCTATACGACGCGCGTAAATACCCATTCTCTAACGCGCTCGTAAAGTGCAAGTGCACCATTGGTACTTTACACCAGCAGTATAACATAACGCCCCAGTTACTTGATAATCATATTCATATCTAACTTAATAATAAATCAAGAGATGTGCTCGTACGTCCAATTAAAAGTTATGTGCGCAGATTTAGCTCGGGTGTATCTAACGAGTTGGTGACGTCATTGTGTTGGCGTGGTGCTGACACGAGACCTTGAAGCTATGTGTGACGTATTCTAGAGGTCTGTTAAGAAGATGTAAGTCTTGTGTCATTAAACATATAGGACTATACACTGTTCCTTGTCAATTAAAATAATTATAAAACGACGCCAATTATTTTAATTAATAATATTATTAATATTTTTTTAAAAATCATTTAAATATTAACAATAATAATATTCATAATATTTATATAATTTTTTTTTATTATTTTATTATTTTTTTTATTTATTTTTTTTTTTATTTTTTTTATTATTATTATTATTTTAATTGACAAGGAACTTTGAAAAGTCCTATATTTGTAATAACACATATGTCACCTTTTCTACTAAGTTTTCGTTTTTAATGTAAGTCTTGGATAGATGATGTGGGGCCGGGAATTAGGTCACCGGTCTACTTGGGCGACCTTATTGGTGGAGGTGCCGGGTTTTGGGTACCGACTCTTATTGGCAATTTTATCTTTTGGATAGCGGGTTAAATTCATGCACAATGTAGGCAATTTATAAATGATATGAAGTGTTGATTTTAGGTGTTCTATACTTTATTGTATGATTAGTCACAATTATATGAACAAAGATATTTTAAAGAATACTTGACACGCGTCAAAAATAACTGAAAACACGGTAAAAACACGTCTGACATTCTTTTTTTTTCACTATTTTTTAACTAGTTATATATAAAATAAAGTATAAGTTTATGATTTGAATATAGTCATTTTCTTATTTTCTAATTAATGTAGACATACAATAATTAGAACATTATCGACTTAGAGCACGCAGATAAATTTCTGAGCGTGTTTCTACTTTTGTTACCAATATAATGCGGAATATTGTTATAATTTAACGCATATGGAAACTAAATCCAGTATTTTAGAGCGTCGTGTTTGGAATACGGGGGAGGGAGGTCTGAGTGTGCTCTGGGAAACCCACAACGATATACAACGATATAAACCTCTATAAAGGCATTGAGCAGAGCCAACACAAAGCTTGCACAACGGTATTTTTGAGTTATTTGCTATTCAAAATGAAAATTCATCGAAACGAAAGCATTTTCTGAATCGAGATACGAATTTACAATATGTTATGACGTTTTGCTTTTTAGTGTAGAAATTTCATTTAAAAAATGTCCGTTTTCCGTCGCAAGCGTATTTGAAGAAATCAATTTCGCACCCAGTGTGAATACTACCGTATAATGTAGGGTAATGGAGGAGTTCCCCGGGACAGGGACACAAAATGAACAGTTTATACAATTGCAAATCATGGCTCTTTTTGTGGTGTAAAGAATATTCAAACATAATTTGAAGAAAGTTATAATTCGAATGAACTTGGGATAATAAATAACTGTTCTAGTGACTACGGTTCCAATTTTTCATCGGTAGCACGATCATAAGTTTCACACAAAATTAAATTAACAGATCAGATTAGAGAGATGTTATATGCAAGTACTGTAGAAATATTGTGAATGACACATGTAGACCAATCCACTCTAAAAAACCTTTTCCTTGCTTTAGAACACATTCATTTAGTTAAACAGAGGTATATGTTATACATTTAGCTCCCTCCTCTTCCCCCCTCTTATCTCGTTTTAAAGAAATGTACAGTAAAATAAATATATGCATGTTTTAATATATACATCAGATTACGAATTTACATTGTTTTAATAAGGTGTACTTTTATTTTTGTTTGTTATATTATAGTTGAAGTTTTTACTTTAGTATTTCTGTATCCTCTGAACATAAATACAGAGCTCGTCTTAGTGTCTGACTTGACACGGTGTAAGTTTTGTCGATGTTGAGTTCAGTTCGGACACGAAACAACCCTGAGAACAACCAAAACACATCTAGGCCAATAGTAGCTGTAGTGACAGACTTCAACAACTCGCAGTCAATTATCTCATGCATATCGGTTTGCCAACTTGACAACAAGTAACAATGTCACAACTAGCTGTCCCATTGAGAATAGTCCCACCCGCTCCATACACTAAATACACTGACATACATTACTCGTTTTCTCAACACTGACATACATCTGAATAAAAGTATAAAGTATACGTTATATTTTCTGTATCATTCCATTCATACTCAATATAAGTTCCCCTGGCTTTGATGATCTAACCCTTATTTACATGTTAATAAACACAAATGTTTAAAGTAAATGTATATTGATTGACTAACCACACACAACAAATGATATTCACTGTGGCTATACGGTGGGGGGTAGAAGAAAAAAGGGGGGTTATGACTACTCAAAAGTCACCATTTGAATCTACCTACATCAACGTATCACAGAGATATTGCAATTTCACCAAGTTAAAAAACCATTTCGGTCAACCTTTTTTCACATGGACACATGGTATGTATAAGTTTCTACTTTATCTACGACACAAGTTTTTAAGTGATCACATTATTTACCATATCCACTTGACTCATTGTGTACACTGTCACTAAGAGATATAAGAGAAAGAAAAAAATTCCTACTGTACTCATACTATATTCGTATGAAATTTATACGCTAACATCTTTTCTTCCATTTTCCCTTTACTCGCTATACCTCTTTGTACCTCATTTCTCACAACTCAACTGTATTCCACCAACTCTGTCGACTAATATGCCTACTCTGTGTAAACAATATATAACAAGCAATATAATAATTGCAATCAGACGTAGTATGACAACCCGGTTGTCTGCTGTTTGTTCTTCGAAGTGCACTCGAAATCACAGCAACATAAAACGTGAATGCAATTACTTGCAATTAGTACGTGTGCATGCATGAGATCAAACATTGGAGTATGGATCTTTGACAGCGAATTACATCCAACGTAGACAGCAATGATGAGCGACTTCTTGTTAATTACCACCTTCAACTTTGCATAAAATGTCGTAGTATAAAGTAAAGTTTCTCTCGAACTCAATTAACATTTCTTCTCTTGTTGCATCAACTTTGTTACAATGTGATAGTTAAATTGTACTTGAAGTGTTTTACAGTGTGTAAACATACGGAATAGGATTTCAACTCCCAACTCCAAGTTGGTACAGTGCGTGATTTGTTAGCTTCAAGTTGTGCACTGTTTCTCTAATACGCAGCCACTAGAATTGTTAAGCAGTTGTTGAACATGATTCTCGAAAACTCTACCCGTAACTTTTCTCAACTTTATCCCCTACAATTATTCGCTCTCATCGATGTCTGTGTAGGGTTGTTAGAACGCTTCTTAGGCATCATGTAGGGACAACGGGCCCACCGTCCGTGCATGGTTAATTGAGCAATCCTAAGAAGAAACAAGGGTTGCCGCAATTTCGTTCCGAGTCTAAACATTTGTAGGGATATGACTTAAGTTTTACTTTTTTTGGTCTTTTTAACAATATTGGATTCAGTTTATAGTGCATTGTACTGATATAAATAGCTCAGTGATGTGGTACCTATGGCTGCGGCTTTAATTCCACCCTTCATCAATTATGGCTGAAGATTTGAGTTCTAATGTTAAATCACTTATAATTTTGTAATCCCTAATTACAAATTAAAATGCTCACCATATCCACCACGCACTATTTTTGAGGAATTTAATGTTTGGATCACTGGAAGGAATATACACAAGTCTGTGAATCAATTCCATCCATCCCAAGACAAGCAACGTTCTAAAACTTTGGTCTGTGTTTTTTTTTTTTATTAAAAACGTATATCAAAAACATTTCTTATGAAGTGAACAGGTGTATTTTAAATGCGTTGACTGAGCTACATAATATGCATAATAGGGGATAGATGTATTATGTGACATAGATAAACAATATAACCCGAAAATAAGATAATTTTACAAAGTTTATTTCGGTCAATGTGAAATCTGTTTAAATAAATCAGAAATAATATTGTAATTGTGACAGAATTAAAACAAGGATGCACTGAGCGATGATTGATGTAACATATTGTAATATACATCTTTCTTCCGTATTATAGATCTCTTCAATGTAACAACCACCAAAAAACGTTGTTACTCACAGTTTAACGTTCTTACTCACAGTTTGAAATATTAAGGGGACAGAACATCAACTGTATGGGCCGCTGCAAGCCCTGTTCTTTCCCCTCTCTGTTATAACAGTAAACACACATGTGCTGTAATGTTTTAACATAAAATAAATAATAATCTTATATTACCCACTAGACAACGGTTGCTCGCAGACACGCTTGTATATCATGCAATAGTTTGTTCTGCTAAAGGTCATGAATGTTCCTACATAACCTTACCTCACCGCTCTGTAATCTGTCAAAGTGTCAAGTTAAGTAGAATTTGGGTTTGGAAGAGCGTCACGGGTTGAATGCTTGAGTTGGATAGCAAGTCAGCGAATCCGTAGATTCAACTGGGAGTATGAGCCACGTGGGACGAGGCAACATTCACTCCCTTTTATAATAAAATATGAAGAGAGGACCCAAGTGTTTCGAACGGGCACGTCCAATGCTGGTTAGCCGAACAAAAAACGCTACTGAGATAGACAAAGAAATGGAACGAAGACACACTGGAAATATTTAACAAGAGATCGTACATTTCATAAAACCTACATAGTTCAAGCGTTGTCATGCACGAATCTTTTGTTACGGTCGTCCACACTGAGAATTAATGATTACAATATCAAACAAAATGAATTATTATGGTTAATAACGCCCTATTCAAACCGTGGCTATACAACCAAACCCAAATTAACGTAGATTAATTTCTAGAAATGTAGTTTTAGTTTGGTCATCCCTCAATCGGTGAGGGTGGGCCGCCCCGAAAACATAAATCTAGATTGGTGAATTGTGTCCTCATCCAACCAGAAGTCGATCTGAGAGTCATATTTTGTCTTGACCAATTAGAAACCTAGATCAGGGTTGGCGAAATTTTTGCACGAAAATAAAAATTGTGAACTGCGAATAAAAAATAATTGATGTTGGTCTCATTACCGTGGCTTCAAATTCAGTGTACTGGTAAAATTGTGTATATAAAACAGTGTATCTAATTAATTAATTATTTACCAAAAAATATAGTTTGGGGATACAACAAAGCGTATGACAAAATATATCAACAACATTCTAATCTTAGACTGTTCAAATATGTGTACATTTATGAACATTTCTTATTTTGGCACCTCATTTGAAAAAGATTCCATCCCTGGCCTAAACCGTAAAGTTAATCTTGGCGTTCTTAAACATTTTTTTCGTAACGTAGGTTGATTCCAAATATGTTACTACTCTAACAATTTGTGTTCTGTTTCTCTAAAGGCTGGTCCACACAGATTTTTAAGACATACGATTTAAGGTTTAACGCGTAGTCGTTAAGTTGGATCATAGGAAACACGTACTGGCGTTTCACACAAAGTTTTAGTTTTAAGACGTTGTTTTCATTGTTGTTTTTAAAACAACGTCTTATAACCTTATGTTAAGTCTTCAAAATCTGTGTGGACCAGCCTTAACGTAAAACACCTTCTGTGTGATAATGTGATATGACTGTTATGTGAGATTTTAGTAATAAAATACTGTTTCCACGTACATAAAGAAACCGTTATTTACTGGCATTTTATTTTCCAATATCATCTGGTGAATTATTGTGTCTCATCAATATATATATATTGTTTTTATTGTGTATGTGCGGACTGTGGAGTGATATTTATAATTATATTTCTTCATGATAACAGTAAAGTGCAATATCGGCTGTGTGTAACTGGTGGTTACTGAAATTGAATTTGTGTCCATTAATCAGAATTGACGACTCTTTCCCACACACTCAATTAATAATTTCATGATTAATAAATATACAATTTCATACCTTTTGTGAAGACATTCATTTACACGTGGATTCATAAATCGTTCATAATGAACAAAACATAGTTTGAACAATGTATTCGCACGAACAATTTCCAGCGCTACAGTTAATTTACACAAACTTTCATTGTGAAGAAAATAAATACAAGTGGAGTGGATTCATGGACTGTTAATAATGAACAAAACCAATAGTTTTGAAAGGTTTATTAGCATTACGAATGTTAGTACTTCTGTTAACTTGAAAAACATTAATTGCACAAAGAAAAGAATATACAGTTGTATCCTGTAGAGTTGTATTCCAATTAAAATGAAGGTATAAACTTGTATATAATATTTGATAGAAGAAATCCCAAATAATTGGGCACTTGGTTGAGATTTAGATGATTTGAAATGTGTGCTATTTGTTGTAGATCGTTATCATCGGGTACAATTTAAGTTCTACTTTGCATCTGATAGTCTTGTTGAGTTTGTTTTGTGTTATTTTTTTTTTTTTTATTTTTTTTTTTTTTCTCAAAGTTTCAAATACCGAGCAAATGCCAGTTTATATTGAAACATATAACAACTTACAAGACAAAACGAAACAAAACAAAACAATACGACACAAGTAACAAGTGACAAAACGTTCGGTCTTACAGTGACTGCTAACGGCTAATTTTATATCATTTTGAAATGCATTTGGCGGGGAAAATACATCAAGATAAGAGTTATGTACATTTATTAAATTCAATAATTATGAGAAGGTCAACAATTTTCAACATAATGTTTAGCTGCTGAATTATCCACTGTCATTATAGTAGAATGTTTTGATTTGTGATAGTATTAAGTTTTCCATTGCCTGTATAATATGTTACTTGGACATACATGTGTTTAATGTTGTCAGTCCGAGCGTTAAGACGGCTTTCCTTACACGAGCCTCCAATATTTAGATCAATTGTTTTCATACACATACACACATAACATTTTATTTTTGTTTGTCGGTGTCGGATTAAAGTTTATTTTACATGGGAATATAATTAAGACACAATTTAAGTTTAGTACTCTTTGAGCTATCAGTAAACGCCAGGGCCCGTATTCACAATGGGTCTTAACTTCGTCTGGGCCTATAGTGGTTATAGGACACTAGATTATAGCACGTCATGGCTTATACATACGTACACATACCCTTGACTCGACGAGGATATAACAAAAACATGAGACCAAAATTCAGATCCACTCTGAGTTGGTATTATCTTTGTTCAAAGACAATGCGTCTATGACTTTAAAGTGTAAACATAAATAGATATCGTTTACTTCCCTTGACATGCATATTTGTCCATCACGCTTTACGGATTACTGAAACCCTTTTTAGATGACCTAAATAATAACAACACAAGTTATCAGTGATAGCATAGCTCATCTCATAGCCAAGCAACGAATCCTTGTCAATAACATCCGGCGGAACCAGTGGTGCCAACCTTGCTTCGCTTCTGTTGGCTATACTAAGGGTGTCGACGGTTCTTATGAACGCCAGCCGTCGTTGGCGTTGCAGACGGTGGAGATGGCGGACAAAGTGAGCAAGACACAGGGACACTCGAGGAAACGAGAAGGAAAGATAATATAATACGATATCGCTGCTCCATATAAAGCGTCAGTACGTTATGTTACCTCTCTGTTAATATTTCGTCGAAGGATGGTTCCAGGAATAATGAATGTCCGGATATAAGGTTCGGTCCATGTGACGCGAGGAAATAAACTGCGAGTATCTTCTGTGATATTATCTAAGAACATAAAAACCGGACAAAATAAAATTTGGACGACACTAAAAGATGTGTTATTACTACTGGATCTTAAAACAGACTAATCAAAGTTACGGAAATTGCAGACATAACAGAAATGATGTCATTTTCTTTTGCTTCTTTATAACTTAGATGACATTAAAACGGATAAGAACCAATTTCTAAATAAACTAGTTTGTATTGTTATTGGCGCTGTTCTACAAGCTTCATCAAACAATTATTTACAATATGTTGTTTGTGAAAGCTTTGACATCAATAATGTCGTCATGAAACACATAAAAGCTGAATTTTGTTGATATTCTTCATTAAATAAACTGGGTATGAATCACATTAATGCCTTTTATAAGGATCCTGTTTCGTTAGAACTAGAAAAGTTAAGGAGCTAAATTTGATTTTTTATTAGTTTGATTTGAGGTTTTGAAAAACCAACTATAATCTTATGTTAGTTGTTTTGAATTACTAATGCTAGCTCAGTCCTGATGGATTTGTATTGGTGAGAAGGAATTCTCCTAGGGCTGTAAGTAGCACCCAATTCCAACATTCGCCTTGTGACTGAAAAGAATCTCGGAAAACCCTTAAGTCAGCTTTGCCGGAAACCAGAATCGAACCAGCGACCTCCCTTCTCGCGTCTTACCACTGAGCCACCGTAACAGGACTACTGTGGAGAACCTGCTGACATGACCACGGCTGGGATGCGGTTCCAGAGCTTCTTTGATTTTCCTCCAGTCTTCTCCTGTTTATATAGATTTTTTTGTATGTCCATGGTTAGGCCTCACAAAAAGTGCTACATGTCTACGCGCATGGCTGGCCTGGTCATGTTGCATCTCGGAAGATTAGTTTTTACACCGGATTGATGTTCTGGACTGGGCGTTTGCGTTGGCAGCGTGCTAAGAAACTTCCTAACGTTGTCAGGGAGTAGGTTTTGTGCTTTATCTCGTTATTACGTCTGTTTTTGTTTAAAATCTCTTTCAATTTATTGTCTTTTCATGTTCTATTGCCAGGAAAATATGTTTTATAAAGAAAGGTTAGTTTTATGTTACAAACTAGCAATTCGATATAAGTGGAAAATAATGAGCATTCTTTGTGAACGACTTATGATAACGATGGGTAATTGTATACAACCTTACATTATTGTTCAAGGTAATGTTTTTATTTCGCAATATATAATTGTATACAACCTTACATTATTAATGTATATTGTTCAAGGTAATGTATTTATTTTGCAATCTATGTTAGAAAAGCGAATCGACTTACGAAATGAATAAGCTTATACCTATATGATCCTTTAAAAGTAGTAGCAGACAATAAGTTTTCTATTTAGAGATTCCACAAATATCGACGATTATTATCTAATGTATCCCAAAATGATTGTGAAATATCATTTACACTTTTATAATGGAGTGTTTTGTCATGTACACTAATCTGATCTACTTACTAAAAAGGAAATTCAGTCAAGGGCAATATACGTTAGATTTTCCAAACAAAATCAAGAATGTTTTTTTCGGAATGAGATAAGATTACATATTATTATTATTAGTGGTGTTCGTGTTCCAAATTTTAAAAGGACTATGCTAACAAGTCTTTCAGGAACTAATATGCCTATATGATTTTTATTGCATTGGCATTATCACATTTTAATAACGTGCTTTTCTGTAACAACGGCGGCTGAAATGCCGACATTACACGACTCAATACTTTCGTCAAACTTATTGAATTCAAGAACAAAAGCGAATCAAAAACAGTTTGAAAATAACTGCAACAATATAGCTTCTATTAATTGATGCTTTTTTGTCCTTGAATTCAATAAGTTTGACAAAAGTATTGAACCATGTAATGGGTAACAGTCATGTAAATAATGCAGCTGTACATGTTTATAGTCATGTATGAGAGCCGGACATTATATAAGAGCTATATTATAGTTCAGCTATTGAATCTTTCTGCTGCCCTCAGCAGGGATCTCCGAATGTGTGACTCAATAACTTGATTCCTCTAGTTATATTTTCTAGTCATATTTTGTTTGCTTTATACTTCGTAAGCACTGAATTTAGGTTTAGAAAACATGGAAGACAAAATATGAAGATAAGAGTGTTATTTACTTATTTTGCTAACAAACAGCAAACACGCTGAAATAAGTGCGTAATTTGTTTTATTGACAATTTGTGCTATCATTTCGCGATTTGATTCTCAATGTCTGGGATAAATAACGTAATGAAAAATGAAAATACTCACTCTAAAGTGCACGGTTACACTTTTCATTTATCTAGCATTGAAAAAAAACATGCATCTCTATCTGTGACATGTTTTGTGATCACTGAGAGATTGGCTCGAGCGTATCTCTGATCCCTCGTCCTGAGAGCTACCGTCCCCCCGCATGGCCAATATAGTCCAATACACGCTGACGTGAACATCTGGGTCAGCTGTGTGTTTGAAGGAAACACATACGACCACACAGAAACTGACAGTCTAGCGAGCGCGCTTTCAAATCGGGCCATGAGCATTAGAACGATTTGAACCTTCATCTGAGTATGAGAGACATTTACTATTTACTTACTGAAGCGCTGCCCAATAAGGGTTTCAGTAGCAAAGACCGAAGAGCTTTCAGTCTTATGGTCACTAAGTAATCACAGTATAGGAGTGTATCCAGTAGCAATACTCGAACAATTTTCTTGCAGGCCTTGGTAAGAGTCGATAATGTAGTACTACTACAATTTGAGGTAGTGATTTATAATGGTAAACAACGTATGTCTACCAGGTTACCGCTACGCCGCGCTAGTGTCACAGGAAATGTTCGATTCACTGCTGGACACATTTCCTTATATTGTGAGAGTACTTAATTACTACTTGGATACCTTAACTAGTGCCAATCGGCTATGAGACTTGCAGAACCAGTTCGTTAGCATAACTTCGTTGTATTTGTATACGTGTTACTATTTGTCCCGCTTGTAAACGCTGTGTGTTCTTTGCAGAACTAAATTCCACATACTATAGTATAGTTATTCAAGTTAAAAGAAGTACATTTATTTCTTATAACTTAATGAAACATTCTATAGGTATACATTGTTTGAACGAGTAAATTTTGGCTTATTACATGATGGGTACAAATTGTTATTTGATATTGGCCTATTATTAATTGTATATACTTTGGAAAGAATATTCCGCACGTCATACTAATATAATCTAATTGTCGAGTACGTTGTAAAACAAAATAATCAAATTGTTTTAAGAATATTAACGTATTATAACTTTTTGAAACTTTATTTCAGATTGAGGGTGGCGGCCGGGAACCAATTCGGCAACATCTCGAATGTAAGTCAAACGACTTCTGTCAATACTACTGAGACTAATATTGTTTTATTGTTTACTTAGAATATGGAAGCACAACGCCAGGAGTAAACTCTCTAAAGAGTGGAAAGGTATATGTTATGGGGCCGGGCTACATAATGAAAAGATGTCGGCTTGTTATCAGCCAAGTTACACGTTATAAATGACGCACTTTTGAGAATATTGTGTGGCCACATGTTTACCAACATGATGGTACACTTTCCATTAATATCTTCTAAACGACGTAAGTGAATTTAAAAATATTGTTGGGGCTTAGTTCACCATCTCAAAGGCGTTTTTATCTCTTTTTATAGTGTCGAAAACAGCTTAGTTTTAGCTACCCTGTGCATTTAAGTATCTAAAATGATAAACGGTTTATTTTGTTCTCTTGGCTGTCCAAACATATCTTGAAGGATCACTCGACTCGTGATTAATTATATATTTATGTCTTTGTATAAAAGCATAAGGTCATGTTGGCATCTTTTCCCCTGTTGGTGTTTTTGGACACATTATTAGTTGAAAGGCGACGGTCTGGCAGCAAAGAACGTCAACTGGCGCCATTTGTTATCCACAACCTGACAGCCAGTGCTCACTGATTTCGCAACGCTAGCTACGCCAAATAAAGTAAAAACAAAATGTCGGCCGCGAA